>VZRO01007264.1:39290-98604 GCA_013397915.1 Daphoenositta chrysoptera | reverse complement strand
AAAAAGAGAAAAAAAGGATGCTAAGGACCCACTATATACATTTTGAATGCTTTAATTCAAATTAACCCTTTTCTGGTCCCCTGGGCTGAATATCATACTGGAATGTGTGCACACCGACTTCCTGGAACACAGTTCATAGAACCATAGACTCATTAAGTTTGGAGAAAACCTCTAAGATCATCGAGTCCAACTATTAACCCAGTGCACTGTGTTCATCCCTAAACCTTGTCCGCAAGTACCACGGTGTTGAGTTTATTTTTATCTGAATGGATTAAATCTGCATTCTCCAGAATGATAATCTAAGTACAGGAAGTGGATATGATCAGAAGATTTACTTCAGAAGTATGCCTCTGATCCAAAGTCAAATACTGATCTAGATGTACAGACAGGCAATTTCTTCTTTGTTTTACTGACAGATTCAAGTAGCTGTCAAAATATGAGTTATATTCACAATATGGTAGGGGTTTTTTTCTTACTATGTAAAATGATGAATCCTATTCAGTGGTTTGTTTTTCTTTATTTTTATTTTATTTTTTAATAAATAAGATGTTTTTATGAGCTGTCACTCAAGCAATTCTTTTGTGTGTATGAGTTATGTGCTTTATGAATATTTTGCTGGGTTTAGATGTAATTATTTTTCACTTGAAAGAATACAGACATGAAAAACACAGAAGAGATACACATAATTTAATAAAAAAATCTGAAATACCTACCATGAAGTGCTGGGTCAAGCTTGGAAAAAAGCTTCATGGACACCCAGTTCATTTGTTCCCTCACACCCCCAGGGACATGCAGAGGAAAAATAGCAAGAACAGTTGCAAGGATGGCCATGTGTCATGATAGGGAAATAGCTTACTTACCATTGTGAGAAGGAGAAACTTGAAGAAAATTAATTTATTGCCAAGTAAAATGAATATTTAATTACTGATTTTTGTAGTGGAAAACAAAAAGTCAAACAATAAAATAATATCTTTCCTTCTTTTCTTTCCCAGGCTCAACTTCACTTCTTTGCCTCAGAATCCTCTCCTCACCCCAAATGCTGCAGGAAGATGAGGTGGTGGGGATTGCAATCAACACATAAAGATTTCTTTCTGCTTCTGCTTCCTCATATTCCTTTCAATTTCTGCACTTTGGCCTCTACAATAGGATGCAGGGAATATCTGCTATGACAACTGATGCATCTCCTGCTCCTGGAACAACCTGTGTCCAGCACAGGATAAACCTGAACTCTTCTGACAGAGTCCACCCCTGCAACTGCCCACTTCTTATACCTTGGCATGTCAACCTAATGTACATTGTCTTTTTAATATTGTCTTTGCCATGTATCTCTAAAAGGCAGAGGTTAGAGAAATAGCATCACTTTTTCCTCCACCCTTTTTGAGTCTTCTCAAAAAAATCATGTAAAAGTAAAGGAGAAGAAATGGTTATGCTGTAATCCATGCTAGTCAGGAATGAGCTGGAGCTCTACCCACAGTTTTGGGCAGTAGCTTGAAAAAAAATTATGTATAAACTGGAGGGAGTTTAGAAGAGACATAAACAAATGATAAAAGGCTTGAAAAAAAGTAGACATTTGAGAAAAGGCTAAGTGAACCAGTCCTGCTCATTCTATACACAAAGACTGAAAAGACGTAGTAGTGTCCTTGAATCTGAAAAGCTATAGCTTAAGGAAGACAGGGACCAATTTCTCCCCTTAGACAGTCAGAACAGAAAGAGGAATTATGGGCTTCAGTGGCAGAAGAGAATTTTGGATTAAATATTAGGAATATATCTTAAAAACTATGCTAATGGTCCAGGAAAAGACTGAGTTGCAGAGGGTGAAGTTTAATTGGTCTTAGTAGAGATATTCAAGGTTGGGTTTTGACACTCATTTATAAGAAATGTTTTAGCAGTCCTGAAATCATATTTGTTGGACTGGCCAAGTAGTCTTGACCAAATTAACCTTCTAGCTCAAATCATCACTCTGTGTATTTCCATGACTTTTGAAAGGAAAAAATTCTGTCTGTTCCAAAAACAAGCCTATTATTTTTGCTAAACAGAGTGTGCTGTGTCTGCACACTGGGGGAGGGAGTTGGAAACAGGAGGTGGTGCAGTCCTAATATGTCTGTTTACTTTCATGAAGTGGTTTTCTTAAATGCATGTTCTAGGCAAATGTGTTTGTTAAATTCTTTCCTTATTTGTTATTAATTCATGATATTTTTAGGGTTATAGACACAAAGTGGTGAATAAAGCTTTCTATTTAACTACAGGATGGGAACAGCAAGAACTGTCAGCTTTCTCATACTGTCCCATCAATGCATTACATTTCCAACTGAGAAGGTAAGAGGAAAGTTGGGTCTCCATACCCAGACATCTTCCTACTGGGGCTACATTCAGATAACTTTTACTTGTAGCATGAACTCTATGACTTATTCTAAATCAATGTTATCAACCATTTTCTTATTGTTATTGTCTTTTTTCCCCTAAGAATAGAAAGGAGAAATTATTTTTGAAATATTGCATGATTTTGCATGCAAACATCTCTGTTCTGAAACAAGATCTGCATACATATTTAATAAAAAAAAAAACCTTAAGAAAAATCCAGTAGTCATTAAGAATACACATGCACAGAGAAATACATCTGCAAAGATATTGTTAAAAGACTAGGATCTTAAATACAGTTTCTAGATTTGAAACAACTTATTTTATCGATGTATAACTGTTGTGGCAATACTTTGTTTTATTAGTATTATAAGGAACTAAGTACCACACATTACTCACTCCCCTACCCTCCCCCTCCAGTGGGATGGAAAGAATCAGGAAACAAGTAAACCTCATGGGCTGAGATAAGACCAGTTTCATAATTGAAACAAAGTAAAATATATCATATTACTAATAATAATAATTGTAAAGAAAATGGGAGAGAGAAACAGGAATGAAACACAATAAAGACAAGTGGTGCCCATTGCTCACCTCCTGCTGACTGAGCCAGCTGAGATCCAGCCATTGCAGCCAACTCAACCCAGTTTAACACTGAACATGATTTTCTATGGAATGTAATATCCCTTTGGCCAGTTCAGCTGTCTTGACCCTGCTCCCACCCAGCTTCTTGTGCCCCTGGTGACTGCCAGAGCATGGGAACCTCAACAGTTCTTGACTCAGAGTAAGCACTATTTAGCAACAACTTAAACATTGGTTTGTTATCAGCATTATTCTCATACTATACATAAACCACAGCATTGTACCAGCTACTAAGAAGAAAACTAATTCTGTCCCAGTCAAAATGAGGACAGTAACTCAGTGAAACCATATTAAATAAGCTGACTAGAATATGAAAGCCTCAACCAAAAGCTGGCATTAAGCCCTTACATGATGTTCTGTGTGACTCAGAATCCTAACCCCAATGTGGATGTAGAACTCTGATTTTATTCTTCTAGGGAGTTATATTATATTGATGTAAATTGGTTCTTTTCAATGGAGCTACTTTTAAATTATATTGGTTATTTATATTTATTGTCCCAATAAGGCCACCCTTTTTGAAGATGATACTTGTATGTTATGAGGTAAAGCAAAATCCCATAGCTGCACACCCCTGAATTGATTCTTGTCACATGAAGCTATCTCTGTTAAAATATATGTTATAGTTATTGAGTTATCTTTTATTTCTGACATCTGTTCTGCACAGTCTGACATTTATTGGATGATTTTATTTTATTTCATTTCATAGGTGTTAACTTTTTCAATTGCTACCTTTAGGTTTTCCTACCTTTGCTTTCCTTATCTCCACCATCTTTTTCCTGTTACAGTCAGGGACTGGGGCTGTTTCACCCTGTTTTGCCACACCAGGCATTGTCCCCTTGCAGGAATTTTGTCAGTGCTCCCTGAGGCATGCAGTTCTTCCTGTCAGCTTTCCTCACAGACCCATCAGAACTGAACATTTCAGAAGCTGATCTCAACCAATACTTGTCTTCCAACCATTCCTTTTCATGACAGACCAGGAGTATGCTGAAGCACAGTGTGTTATTTTGCTGTTTTCATCAATCTGCTGTGTGGTTAGAGAGTAAACTGTGGCTTCTTAGATTATGATTTGCATCATCAAAAGCTAGAGAGAAATACAAATGTATTCCCTTATAAGGACATCTTTGGAAATATGTCATATAAAACAGGCCCAAATGAGAGTTGGGATTTCTTCAACAGCACTTTCCCCAGGCATATTTGCTTTTCATACAAAGACCCATTTTATCTTCACATACAATACATTTCCAAACTACTGTCTCTCTTACATTAGTTTCTCTCCCTATTTTGGTGCTTGTAAGGCTGTGTGATAGTAAAATTGCCAGAAGTATTATCTCTCATTCTGTGTAGGCAATATTGGCATTTCCTACCAAGATATAAAGATAGTTATTTGGTTCCATCTCTAAAGATAACCTTCCATTACTATATAAAATAAAGGATTATGTGTAATAGGTGTTACTCTCTTCATTTGCAAAATGTTTCCTTGCTTCACCAGTTTCTATAATAGAAAATATAAGGATAAGAACTCCCCAAAATATTGTGTACTCGGCACAGCAACTGTCTGTTACGTAGCATGTGCTATAAAAATTGTAAAGGAAACTCTTGTGGTTTTTTCAGTTCTGAAGCTACAGTAAAAACTGCAGCCAAAGGGTTATGTTGAAAATAACTGTAAGGAAAAACAAAAGGAAGGGAAAAGGAACTTGGGAAGAATTTGGGATTAAACTCTTCCGAGGAGTTCTTAGGAGTGAAGGAGCTTCACAGTCTTGTTGAGAGGGAATTTTTGTTGTTATTTTGTTTTTTTCCTCCTTCCTTACAATGCACCCTATTATTTGCTTTTTGGAACCTGAGAATTACAATTTTTATTTTCTTCTCGTTTTGTGGTTTGTGGTTTGTTTTCTTTTTCTTTACTTTTTCAAAAGCCTGTTACTAATTTTTACCCAAAGATTCATAACACCTGCTTTCATAGGTATAATGTATATATGTATGTATTCTTGTTCATTAGGAACAAGAATTCATAAGAGAATTTTACTCAACAGCATCCTAACAATACAGTCTACCAACCAAGAAATGCAGGGTTCTTTTTTTAATTACTACTGAATTTGAAGAAAGAGGATTCAGCTATTCAGGTATTCAGGAAAAGAGGGTTATTATCAATCATTTGCACTGTAAAGATAGATTTTTTTGATATCTTTTTTGTTCCAGTCTGAAATTAACAGGTTAGTTGTGATTCCAAAGTTAACAGTAGTAGGCTCCATGAAAAATGGAAGGGTTTAGGTTTCTATAACAGATAATAACATTAGAGAGAACGAATAAGTGAAGTTAGTTGAACTAAGACAAAATTTTGAGGTATGATCTTGGAGTGTGATCTTGTGCTTTCCTTAAGGGACCTGTAGGGCCACACCTGTATTGTTGGAAGAAACAATGACTATAAACATTCTTGACACTAATGCCATTCAGTAAAGAAAAATCTTCATCCTTCTTATTGCATTGTTTGATCCTCCAAACATAGTGGTCACATCAAAAATACTTGTTAGAAATGGTCTCTGTGTTAACACATGAAGTATGCACACAAATTGTTTAGGACAGTAAACATTTACTTGGGCCAAAAACTTATCACAGATCATTCTAGCAATTAACAGTACAGAGAGCTGAGCTCAGTACACAGGAATGCTCCCTGGCATTACACGACTTGCTAACACTTCAGTTCCCTCAAGGAACATGTGCTACCTGCACACACACATTTTCTGATTTCCCATGTAAAGCCCTGTGTTCCTGGATTTCTGCATCTAATTTCTTTCAGAATTAGGAGAAGATTTTTTTCCCACCAAGACAGACAAGAGTTTTCTTTCTACATCATATATTTGAAGTAATTCCTTATATCTACAATATCTATCTTTTATAAAATAATTCTTTCTCTTTGTCAAAGCAGATCCAAAACCCCATTAGCCATCAGAAGGCCATAGTAACCAGACTATGGATAAGCGTGGCCCTGGCACTTGCTTTCAGGATGATTCTCTTTAGTGTAAACAATGTTTTGGAGAAGGTGGGGAAAACAGTCTGATAAATATTCCTTACCTTAACATCCAGACCTATCCACTTGTCCATCTTACCACAACCCAAATCAGAGCCATGCTGTTGTTGCCTCAGTGAGAGCACTGATGATGAGATCAGAAAAAGACACTTAGCAGAAGTTATGTTGTCGCTACATCCTTATTTATCAGAATTGGCATGGCTGCCATCTTGTTGCCAGCATGAAGCAACTGTTTTCCCTGTCTGGCTTTTCTTCAGAAGCAGCCTGACATTCTGGCGCAGTCTTGAGACTGCAAGCTTGGTTGCTATTCCTGTTGCTATTTCTTGTGGTTCCTTGTGTCAGGTTGGAAATAGAAGTGTGTACAGAGGAGAGGAGGTGGTAAAGAAAGCTTCATTGGGAGGTTCTTTAAACTCAGGCATGGAAAATTTTGCAATCAGCAATAATTGAAAGCAGATTGGAAGCTGGACTTCTGATATACATTTTGTACTTAAAGATTGGTCCAGTACCATGTCCTAAACTGTTGTTCCAAAGTTTTCTGAAGTGGCTGTAAAGATTCTCATTGAACTCAGGCAAATTTAATTTCCAACTTTAAGAGTAGATTAGGTATTTCCTTCCTTGGTCAGTGCTGAGCTAGTGCCTTACAAAGTGCTATGAGGCACAGTGAATCTTTCTGCAGCATCCTAAGCCTAACACTGATTGACTTGTAGCAGATATGTAATACATAGGAGGCTAAAATGTTTCTCCCCCCAGACCTTTTTTTCCTCTCAGACTTCATGAGAAAGGTTGATTGTGGCCAGAGGCTTAATACAGCTAAAATTAACAACATGTAGATACAGACAGAAGCAAGAATGAAGAGAGAGCAAGCACTTTAAAGAGTATTTAGCTAATGCTAAAAATATTTAAGACTGCAGGGCTTGAAGAAATTTATATTAGAGAATTGCAGAACTTCTCATTCTTATCTCTCAACTGCACTTATTATTTTTGAGAAGTGAGGAGGGTTGATTTAAGTGTGAGAGTCCTAAGGAATGATACTCCTTAATTAAACCAGATTCCAGTAAAGGGGAAAAGAGGAAGCTGTAAAAATCTGTACAAATGAACAGAAAAACAACACACAGAAATATTCTGCTAGCTAGTTATTAAACAAACAGTGTGCAAGTACAGAGAATAAAATAGTGAAATAAGAATCAGAAATTACAGATTTGTCAATAACAAACTATGTAGAACTATCTCAATAGCATCTTTTAAAAGTGAGAAGGATGGGATAGAGTTGTTAAAAATCCCCAGGAATTTATTTATTTATTTATTTATTCATCTGGGCAAAGCTGTTGACACAATCTTATATGATCTATGTGTCATGATTATATAGGGGATGATTGGTCAGCTGAAAACAAACAAATAAATAAATGTATAAAGAAACACAAAAAAAGACCCTTCATTAGTAGCTATTTTTTAAAACTCAAAAAATGTTTCAAATGAGGTTTCCCAGGCCATACCTTCACAATGCAGTGCTTTGTTACAGAGAACTAAGCTCGTGCAATACTATTCAAAGGCATCCTCAGGAATGCACTTTCCTCAGTGTTGATTACTTTACAGATACACCTGTTCTGATTTTGAGAACAATTTACTCAAAGCTAATAGCAGTATGTTTATCCAGCATGGCATTACACTGAGTATCCAATGAACTTGTCTTAGAAAAAATACTATGCATTATTTTTAATAATGTCTTGTATGGTGAAACAGGAAAACCCACTTAAATGTGTGGACTGTAACCAATCCTGGCAGGATTGTAAAATATATAAAGAATGAGATTCAAATTCAGAATGATCGTGATCCATTGCAGAAATGGGTTGAAACTGATAAGAGTAAATTCAATGTAAAAGTACGAGTAATGTCATATTAAAATGAAAACAAACGTGTAAATCTAAAATGGAGGTATAAAAGGATCAAGTTGAGGCCCAATAAAAACATGAGGTTAATAAAAAAACAAATCTCATTTTTAAGTGTATTAAGAAAATGGCTGTTTTAAAAAAAATCTGAATATTTCTTCTGTCTTTAATCTGGAAGTTTTCTGTAATCTCTGCAAGATTCTTTCTTAAAGAGTATCCATTGCCCTAAGAAACTATTTTTCTTTCTTATATGATAAAGAAAACAGGTTCTTTGAACTGCACCTCGAAGATATGTGGAAGGTAAACCTTTTAATAGTCTTATTTTGTCTTGTTTTCCCTTTTAAATAAAAACTTAAAACAATTAGAGAAACTTCAAAAGCTCGTAAGATACTTAGATGCTGTGGCAAAATAGGCAAATTTTATCTGCTTTAAAAAAAGATTAAAGAAACTCAATTTGTTTGATCTGGAAAAATGAAGGCTGTTTCAGACCACAACACCAGTTTTTATATGCATAAAGGAAAAGCACTGAGAGGACAGCAACTAGTTGTTCTTTAGATCAATGAAGAGCAGGACAGAAAAATGACGTATCTAATTTTCACTCAAGTAGATTTCCATGAAACACTGAACTATCTTATTCTGGGAGCCAGGCATATGAAAGTGACAGAATAATTTATTATTCAGCACACAAAGAAAATTGTATCAAAATCATGTCCATTCATTTCTATTGGACTCCTTGTAAAATTAAGTTGAACTGTAAAATAAGTTTATGTATCAAAGTCTGGTCCCACTTGAGCAATTGGCTTTGCTGAGATGTGTCTCTGAAATTATTCCAATTACATAGCAAAAGTGCATATTTTTCCCTGGGTCAAATCCCCAGTAATCTTGCAAGTTTAGTAGAAATGCTGAAGAAGGAAAATTCAAATTTAACTAACAATCATTTTGTGGAATCAGAATGCAATTTGAAGCAAAAGTTCAAAATACACTTCAGAAAATCAAAAGGAACTAGGTAGTTTAATGCAGTCTCATTCTGTGACAAAAAAAAAAAAGGAAAATACAAAGGGAATCTCTTCACTTTGATGTGAGAGAAGTATAAACTTCTACCAAAAAAACGGTATATGCATTTTGATGTGACCAATGTAACAGTAAAAGACATACTAACCATTGTGATATCCCACATAGTTAAAATTACCTGTGCTGCTACACAAAGAACAAAATATTCCTCACTTTTTCTTATGAATGAAATTGATATGTTTGTTACAATTATCTTTTAATCTCTTTTTCTCTTCTGTCACTGCCTGCATTCTCCTTATTATTTTCTTCTTCAATCCCTGCCCATCCATACTGAACTCTTACTGATAGTAAAAAAAAAAAAACAAAACAATAAATCTTTAATCCAATTCTGAGCACACAGAGATTTTCTGATCAGGCTTACGGTTGGCACAAAGTAAGTCCAAAACAAAAGAGCAGACAGAAAGATGGCTTAGCCTCTTACTGTCCTGAGGTCTTACTTCTGAATCTACTTCTGAAGTTGTTATGACTTCCTATTTTCACAATACAAAACAGTCCTTAAGAAATGTAGCAATCTAAGGAGCCTCACACCCTTCTGTTGCACTACACATTGATCTGATGATAAGAAGGGCCAGTGTGTCATGCATGATACATAAAATTGAATGAGGTAACTTTATTTTTTAGTCTATTTTTCTGAATCAATTACACTTGTCCTCCACTTATGTAATCTGCTCATTTTCCTCACCAGCGCAGATCATCTTGATGCATCTTATTCAGCCTCAGGATTTACCAATGTAAAGACAGCTCTTTGCTAAAAGGAGCAATTACTTCAGCACAGAAGCCAGTGAAGTCAGTATAGAAACTCATAGCAAATAGCTGTTAATTTAAGGAAACAGAGAACAAACTAGGTTCCTCTTTTTAATTAAACTTCCTCAGCCAAAATAATGGTAAATCATGATTGTAATAAGTATTGCCATTTTTTTACTGTTGGGTTTTCAAGTACCATCTGAGATGAGTAAATTGCTTCCATTATTAGAAAATATATGATTTCTGAGATTTCAGAAAGAGCAGAACGCTGTTGCCAATTCACAGGGACTAGAAGCATTGGTCATCTCATTCCTAATGATACATCCAATTATCCAAGGTGAAAGTTTGAAAATCTTTGCTTCCAGAAGGGTAACTTTCCTTTTTTTTTTTTTTTTTTTTTAAAGTAATTTCATCTGTCACCAGGGATGGTGAAACAATTTCAAAGTAACAAAATATATAGGAGAAAAGATCATCACCAATGCTGGTGAAACAGAAGTTATTTGTGGTGACAGCACTAAATGATCTTCTTCAAAGTGATGGGATGAAGTGCTTCTGGCTGAGCCAGGGGCCGAAATGCACAGGAACAAGATTTTCCAATTCAAGACCCAGCTGCAAGCAGCAGTAGACTTTTCCCTGACTTGCCCTTTTGTTGCTTTTGAAGCATTACACACAAAGCATTATGCATATCACATAAAATGGGATTCAGTTAACATAAAAGCTAATGTTTTAGCTACTGACAAACAGTGCTTGCACAACTTCAAGGCCTTTCTTTTTCACTCTGCTGCCCCAGAGAGTAGGGTGGGGATGAGTGAGGGGATGGGGGTGAACTCAGCTGGGACAACTGATCCCATCTGACCAAGGGATATTCTGTACCACATAACATCATGGTCAGTAATAAAGTTGGGGGGAATTTTTCTAAAGTATCTGCTGCTTGGAGACTGGCTGGGCATTGATCTTGTGGTGGTGAGCGATTCTTTTTGTACCACTTACAGAATCATTGAGGCTGGAAGAAACTTCTCAGATCATTCAGTCCAACTGTTACCCTAGAACTGTGTTAGCCCTCCATATTCACCATTAAACAATGTCTTCAAGTCCCATATCCACATGCTTTTTGAACCTTTTCAGGGATTGTGAGGCCAATACTCCTCTGGGCAGCCTGCTCCAATGTCTGATCATCCTTCACCAATTAAGAAATGGTATAGGAAACATATGAAATATATACCCATGATTCTAAAGTGTTCCAAAATCCTCCAGAACTGTTTTATCAATGAGGAGCTTAAACTGTTTATACTAAACTTATTTCTGTCGCTAACACTTGCACTTGGTCTTTATCTTGACCCACAAGCTCTTTTGTTTTCCCCTTCTGATTTCTCTCCCTCATCCCTTTGGGAGGGAGAGCAAGTATCTGGGTGGAGGCTTTACTGCCACCAGTGTAAGCCCACCACATTCCCAACACTTTAACGAAGTTCTGATGAAAACCTGAAATTTAGAGAAATTATTGCTAACTTCTTCAAGGCTTTTAATCAAAGGTACAAATAGAGCATATTAAAAAATATTAATTTACTATAATTTTTAAAAATCACAAGAATTATCATGAGTATTAATTGTTGCCAACCCATTTTAACTGCAGTCAATGGAACAGTATTCAATGCATGAAGAAAAAGTTCTTATACCATAACATGGATGAAGATATATCCCATTGCTGCTGCATCTGTATACAGTTTACTTTTTTCACAATACACTGAGCATAGAATAGCTGCATACACAGAATGAAAAACGGAGTTTCAGACCAGTTCCAACTTGAATGAAACTCAAGTCTCCTACGTAAAAAATTGCATATTGACCTCTTAGAGTCTGAGTCATAAAAATATACTATGCCTCAACATTATATTTTTTTTATAATTCCCAAGTCTGAATAATTTTCTGATATCACTGAAATATTTCACATCATCTATGAGGATTTATATTTTGGTTTGAGAAAACATGACATTTGTAGTATTCTGGAGAAGCTATACGACAAAACAAAGAAAAAGAAAAAGGGAAAAAATACTCATGATATTCAGCTGTGTATGGAAGATCAGATTTAATATATGGAGAGAAAAGTACAGAGAGGAAAGTACAAGGTCATCAGACTGTATCTTGATAATTGATTAAACCATAATATTTCAAGTTGCTCATTGCAGCTGGGTCAATTTGTTTATGCAAAGAAACCAGTAAATTCCACTGGGAATATTGCAGCGTCCATACTACCCCCTCTAAGAAGCTTACAACTTTTACCTCTTTTCAAAACAAAAACACAAAACATCAATCTCAGAGGATGCAGCCCTATCAGAACTTGTGCCCATATTAATTTAAGAGTATGAATAATCCCATTTGGATCTTCAACTACTAATGTGAAGAACTAGATGAACATTTGAACCTTGGACAGTTTTGCCTATGCCACTTAATTTGAGAATGGCTTAAGACTGAAATTCATCTCACCACACTTTGCATATTTAAGTTATGTATTTAATCTAATCAAGTTGTGAAATTTGCATCTTCTGGAGACAGTTAATGCGACGTTTTTCTGGAACATACATCATTTGACTCCAGCAGAGACACTTCAGGCTCTTTCACTATTGCTTAAGTTGAACTTAATAACAAGTTGCTTCTGAAATGGGTTCTTCTATCTCTTCTATCTTTCCCTGTGGGTTCCTCTTTCTTGTGCAAGCATAAGTATTGAGGTACCAGTTTGAGTTGCTTGAAAACTAATCACTGTTCTGCTGGGTTTGCTTTAGGATGAGCATCTTCCCTGGAGCAGTGAGAATTGATTCTGGAGCCAGACATAAGGGGAAGACTTCTCGTTTTTGGCAGAAGCCCTCAGTCAGTCTGGTTTAAAATTTTATGAAATAGTTGCTTGATTAATCGATTTTATTTAATTGAGTTTATTTAAGATCAGGCTGTTTCTGACAGTTTTTGTGTTTTTTTTCCTTTTCACTCTCCTTCTGGCCCCTGCCATGTTTTCTGCTGTTTTGTTACTAGTGGTCCTGTTATGAACCGTTTTAATCACAGAGTAAAGAGAGCTAACTCTCTGTGAATAACACGGAAAGAACTTTGAAAGTTCGAAATATTCCCCGAAAACGAGATAAAAACCAAACGAGATTAATTGTTGACGCCAAAAAAATTGATACATTTTTATTTAATAGCGAAAGGGGCAAAGAGAAAGAAAAGTGGAGATAAGTTAGAAAAAACNCGGGGCGGGCGCGGTGCCCGGCGGCTGCGGCCGAGCCCCGCTCCGCTCGCGGTGCTCTCGCCGCGGGACCCCGGGGCGGGCGGGGGTCCCACAGCGCACTCGGGGNGGTCACCACCGCACTGTGCTACCTTTGCTGCTAGTGAGATGGGGTGGGGGAGGAAGCAGTTTTTGCCTTTTTCCCCTGCTGTTTGAAGCGTCTCATCCGCCTCCTCCNTCAGCGATTCTGCCCCTCGCTCTCCCCTCCACATTTTGCACCGGTTTCTCCTTCCTTTTCATGGGCCTCAAGGCGGGCTACACAGTCCATCCTGCACGTAGTTTTCAGGTGTCCAAGAGCGATCATGATAAGCAGACACAATGACAAAGCACTTTTTGAAGCCTTTCTTTTATTATCAGGCTCTTACAGGTCCATAGTTCCGTGTAAGGACAAAGATAGCAAGCAGAAATACACGAGTGCAGTTTGATCACCAAGTTGTTCCATTCACTCCACAAGTCAGTCAGCGTTATATCCAAAACGTAGGAGAGAGAGAAGAAAAGGCTGCTGGATTGGATGAAAAAAGTGCAGGACCGTAACTTTCAGTGGAAATCTAGGTTGCTATCAGGTTCTGCTGATAATAAAGATTCAGGACAAAATATTTAGGACAATTTGCTCTCTTGAGTCACCTTTCACTTCAGTGATCAAAAAGAATCAAAAACTAGTTGAGATTACTTACCTGGGGTTTTGTGTTATGTGAGTCCATTCCCACATGATAAGAAATACTGACATAGGTTTCTTTAACTTACTTTTTGAATTTCTCTTAAAAATAAAAACAATCAACTAAACAAAGGAAAAAAAACACAGCCAAGAGGACACCAAACAAAAAACACTTTACAGGTAAACTTTGAAAACCAAATTGCCTCTCTCTCTTAATTCCCCAACAAACATTATGGGGTAGAAGATAATTTATTTAATTTTTAAATTATTCTTTAATCTACAAACAATTTTATATAGCAGTTATTAACAGAGAGTGTCTAGAGATAAATTACATCTTGCTCTTTCATTAAATAAGCAAATGGAGGGTATCACAAATCTGATGTCAGGTAGAAAATATTCCCTTTTTTCTGTATTAAAATAACTTTGCTTTGCTTACTTTATGCATGATTTCTGATAGGACAACATTCTAAATATGTCCACAAAAAAAGCTGCTTTAATATTTCCACAGTTGTGTCAAGGAGCTAACACATTGCAAAGGATGTGAAGAGAAGAAGCTTATGAGCTGAAAAGCGGCTCACAGGGTTCAGTCCACCAGAGTGAAATGTAGTAACGAACTCAGGACTTACAATATTCACTGACTGAGGCTACTGCCTAGGAAAAAATGCCGTGTATTACATGGGCTAAAGAAAAGGATTTTGCACTCATCTGTGAAATATGTAGATGCAAACTAGAGCAAGTAAGATCTTCAGATGGATTTTTGGAAGGACAATAAGATGTGGTTTCTTAGTAGCTAGATTTTCAGAAGATAAATTAGGATATTTATAGCTTAGAGGAATTTTCTGACTGAGGTTTTTTAGGAAATCTGGGTTCAGCTATTTCAGAAATGCAGTATGTGAAATTGTTTAAGTTAAAATTTTTAGGAAAAATAATTCTCAGTTATGAGCTGAGTTCCATTTCTGTTACTTATTAAAAAAAATTCCTTTCTCTAATTCTTTTTGTCTATTTTAAACAGCCTTGTCCCCTGGAACTCTCTTTGAAGGGAGAGAAAACTCTTTCTTGTCTTCCTGACTTGATTTCTTTTTCCTCAAGTGGGGTCTTGCATCTTATATGTAGATCCAGTACAGGAGATAAATCTATCTTCTATTACCTGCACAAATAAATCTGCTCTGGACTTACCTGCACTGCTGAAATAAAAAGAAAAGCAATAGTATTGACAGTCAGATTATAGAGATTTGATATTCTTTGTTCTGGATAGCCAGAATTACTTCATACAGGAAAATTTTAAATAGACTTACTTGAAAAGCGAGAGATCATGAGTGGAGATGCAGTGTGTGTTTAGGCACAACTTCTTTCTACCTGAGTTGTGAAAATATTTAAACTAAACCCAACACTTCAAAAAGAAACCCTGAGATACACTCCCTTTGAGATTTCTCACACTATGGTGTCAGTGCATGTGTAGGATGGAGATGCAGTGCCAGTACCAAGTCTTCTGAAGGCCAGACAAGAAATGTAAAATTATCTACTAACAGAAGGAAGGCTTACAACTGACTAAGGAGGGTAGGAAATTAGAGTGACATAGACAGATTTTAGCTGATCATAACATAGGTGTGAGATATTCTCATGTCATACATAAATCTCTGTGCAGAACTTGGTAGTGGATTCTAGCAGAAAATGCCTTAAATTAGCACTGGGGAAAGACCAAAGTACGTAAACACATACAGCCACAGAGTGATGTCCACTGGGTTACCTAATCTTTGTAAAACTCAAAGATATCTGGAAAAGCACCAAGATAGCTCAAATTAAAGATAGCAACTATGCTGTGTCACTACTATCAAGTTTTTAATTTTTATATATTAAATAAATTTACTATATTCATAAACCTAATTTCCCTAAGGCACTTGATATTTGTATATATGTAAAATGGTATATAAGTATGTAAATATAACAGTCTGGAGGGGAAAATCACCCAACATTAATAGTAGATAAGTGGAAGTAGAATGAATGCATTTTTTAATTGAAGGTAAATTAGCATATTTTTCTTCTACTATATTTCTTTATTTTATCATCAGCTTCTCTAGCCACCTGTTCCCTGACTCCACTTCTTGCCTTCTTATAGGTCCAAATCCAGAGATGAATCATCTTCATCTGCTGCTGGTGCTCATTTGCCCTCCTGCTTAAGACCTGGTTCCAACTTGCTTTTAAAAACCTGTGAAAACACAATACAGGTAAAAGGCCAATCAGTTCAGGCAGGAACAATCACTACTTTGGCTCGAGGGTATGGCTGCCAGCCATAAACACATCTGTCATATTGCTTTGAAGAAAAGTGAAGCTTCATATAGGGCCAGAGATGCATTTGCATAATCTTTTTGACAATAAGTGACAGAACTGCAATAAGGTCTATTTTGGACTATAAAAAATTGTGAGCTGTGAGGGAAGAAGGTGAGGTGGGAATAACACAAATATTGAAGTAGAAATAGGGAAGAGCAGATGGGTTAGACAGATATCTGCATAGTGGAAACAAGTATTATATACAGATGCCTTTTCTGAAAATGGGTATTTTTCTACTGGTGCAGGTATTTCTGAACAAAGCAAGAGCACTAGAAAATTGAAATAACAGAGGAAGATCAAAGGATGAAGCCATTTGGGAGTATAAAAATAGCTATGAGAGGGTGCATAGGGTTCTGTGGAAAACAAAGAACACATTAATTATATGGGAGCTCTTAGCATGTGAGTGTTCGGAGTATTGACAAGTGGAACCTATAGCCAGTGTATGATCAGGACTACTTTGCATTATGTGATGTTGCATAGATAGGAGTGATCCATGCACAACAAGTCAGTGTTCAAATGTTTAAAGAATTTATTCTTTTAATATCCTTCCAATGGAAAAATATTCAGAACTGTATGTCGTCAGTATATTCACATGTACATACTTCAAATTTATTGTTTATAACACTGAACTGCACGTTGTCATTATATTTAGAGATGATTTAAATTTTCCTTAGATTTACTAAACACACTGTTGATGTTTTTTACACTTTGAATTATTGGCAAATGTTGTAATTGGAATTGTCTCATGTGTGATGGGTCAGATAAATCAGATGCTTTTATTTCCAGAACTTGATTATCGAACACACTCAAAACAGATTCTTTGACAAATACAAACAAAAAGGTCCTGCAAAAATGTGTGTAAGCAAAATGCAATATGCACAGGAGATACAATGTAGTTTCATTTTGATGAATAAGTACATTGGAGGAACAGAAAAATAAAAGCACAACTAACATTTTCAGTATGTCAGATCGTAGCTATCAACAGCTCTCAAACCCTGTTGGTGATTTACACTGTGGTGGAGTAAACTCATATCTTGGCCCATCTCTTGAAAATCTGGGTAACTAGGGATGATCTCTCTGTTCTTGCCCTGTTCTTTGTGTCTTACTCTTAGGAAAATAATACTGATATAATCTTCCAGCCCAGAGATCAACTTTTCTTGGCTCTTGTGTATTACTTTCTGAACACTTTATTGCAAATTGTTGAAAAGATCTTGCTAGCTGCAACAAATTCTGTGCAATCAAGCATAATTGCTTTGAACAATGAACATTTATTGGACGCTTATGTGCCCACGATCCAAAAATGAGAGATCAAGACCTCAGTACAAATAATGACAATATTCAACCCGATCTGCAGACTAGCTTGTTCCTTTTACAGGGCAGTCAGCATGCAAGCATCGATCCAAGATGGTTGAAGTAAATAAGAATTCAAGTTGTTTAAAGCAGAAGTTATGACATATGTTAGAGTTATTAATCACTCTATCCTTTAAACAGTATGAATAGAAATAGTTACTTTCAACTCCAATAGTTCAAATGTGCTAAAAAGACAATAAATTTAGGTCATATACTTGCACAATGACAAAGACTTCCTGCTTCCCTCCTGGGTTTCCATAAAATCTCTTATCTGTTTCAGACTCAGTTCGAAAATCTGATTATCTTTAACAGCTATTTTCTATTAATTTTATACCTACTATATATATAATATCATATCTATATTATACTGAATTAATTAAATATTTTTTTATTTGCACATTTCCAAACTGAAGCGCTTGAGTTTCAGCTGAAAAATAAAACAAAAAATACTCAAATCAGAATAAACCCCTTTATTCAGAAATAAGATCTTGGTATTTGTATATTTGTGATTTTCAGAAAAACATTAAAAAATCACATGACCTTTATAATTATATTCTCCTTTTGATGTGATCCTAAGTAATATGATTCTATAGTATCTTCCTTAATGCCGTTTTTTAAAATAAGATCAGATAGCGGGTTTGGTTTTTTTTTTTAACTTCTAGAATAAAAGTAATTAAACATAGTACTTTATGCCCACATTGTCCCTGAAGAGATTTGCTCCTCATCCAGATGGCATCTTACCTCCTTGCAAGGTCAGTTTAGAGACTTCATAGCAGCCAAAGTAAATGAGAATAGCAAATGTGACATATTTTTACTTAGTAAGGAAGTACCTGATGGCCTGTATTGCTGTATCCATTATACTACTGGCATGAATTATATTTCTCTTGCCTGCAAATGTCTCCAAACACACAAAACACACACCAGAATGGAACAAGCTGACTTGTGCACAGAGACTTTCATAGACATTACTGTTTTTAACAGGAGAAAAAACACAAAAAACCTAACCAACCAACCAACCAAAAGCTCACCCCCAGTAACAAAAGCAAAAACCACAATACAAGCCCCTCATAAACAGCTACACTGGGTTAAGCATTATGTGATATCTGCTTTACTCAGCATGAATGACCCTTTAAAGGAATTATTTCAGTAAGCCAGAGCACTCTTACCACCCATCAAGTGGCACTTTTTTTAAGTAATTACAAACAGCGCGGCCCAGGAGTTAATCAGATCTCTGGCTTTCCATCCTTTGTTGTAACAATATCCTTCAGTAGCCTTAACAGCCTATCTACATACCACATTGACATTTTTTCAGACCCTCAAGCGCTCTTTGCTCCTTTCTCAAACCCTTGTGATATGCAGGAATGCTCTAGGCACTGAACAAGTCAAGAATCCCTCCCGGTATTTTCTTGAGTATTTTCATTGAGAGATTTTCCTTTAATCAAAACAAATAGTCTGTTTCATGCCAAGAGTGATCTTATTGACAGATCCTAAAAATGTTAAATGAGCAACCTGTTCTGTAAATGTTGCTTTTCTAATTTAAAATCATTACAGCACTGGAGCATTGACATGGTGTTATTTGTTATAATTTCTTGTTTGGTTAGTGTAAGTTATTCCCGTGATTTCTTCTTTGATTTTAGCTTTATTTAAAATCATTAGCAAGCATTACATTTATATTTACAATCCTCACAGTGAACCAATACATGAAAGAGATGGAAACCAATACTGTTTTAATACTGGTTTTGGCATTTGCTAAATTAGATCTCGTAACTTTTCAATATTCAAGAGATTCGTGTTTCTAAGTTAGTTCTTTAATAGATTTCATATTTCTCTTGGTATTCAGCTATTTCTATTTTTTCTGTGTTAATTCAAAATATGTGTAATGAACAATGAAGCAATAGTCATAAAATATAGTGAATAACTAGGTGAGGTAGCATAATTAGACCACAGCATTTTAGCATACAATTCTTGGATTTTAAACTTTACTATATTTCCAAGAGATGTCATAACTCATGGTTTTGCACTCTGACTTTTTAAAATATATATTTTTTTCAAATACATAGAAATCATCCTATAGCAGAAAAAGTACTACTGAGCAGAGCAAGATCATGATCATTTCAGAATATATAAAAATTAATTACACAGGTGTATAAAGAAAAGCTATTTCACAGATGGAGTGTCCAGTGCCTCTTATCCATACATCACACACTGATTTTGTATAGAAAATTTCAAGAATTTGCTTTGGGGGCATATCTAAAACAGAATTGAATACCTTTATAGGCACAGTATTGTTGATTTATCTAAGAGCCTTCTGAAATCATCGGTCAATTCATGTATAATTTCAGCTTCATGGAAATTGAACTGTTTTTATTCAATCAAACAGTTTTTTGAATAGGGTGCAGATAAGTAGCATTATCATTGAAATAGCTCGATCCTGATGTAATCCAGTTTTATTTGTTTATATTTATTTATATTCATTTATCAGTTATATCAGTAATAAATAACATTAATGAAGGTAAGAGTCTATCACCATCTCCTGTTATATAAGCAGTAATTAAAAATGCTCAAAACATAGTCTTAAAAATTTGAGTCTCTTTTATAGTATTTGAGTCCAGACAATAAGAATGACAATTCATATGTATTTATTTATAAACAGTTAACATTATAAAACCAAAGATTTCATGACAACATGTGTATGTACGATTTATATACATTCTGGAGGAAAAAGAGTCTAAACATTACATTTACTTATTTTTAAAACCTCACAATATCATCACATTTTCTTTCTCCTGACATGATTTTTTCATATTTTTGCCCATTTCTAATGCAACCTTTATTCAACATAGAAAGTTTTCTTTTGCCTACATTTATAGTACCTCAAATAATGAAGTTTAGCATTTAATCATATAAGATTAATTTGCACCATCACCCCAATTAAAAAAAAAACCAAAAAACTAACAAACCAAAACAACTCAACAACAAACCCTACAACAAACTAGAATCAATAATACTTCAGACTTAGGTTTTTCTTTTTCTAAAGACAAAACGTTAACATATCCATTTTTAGAAATACAGAATACACTAAAATACATCAAGTACTATTTACTGTAGGCTCTCCCTGTTAGTAATCTTGAGTCTTGTTAAGGTCATGATAGATCTCCATCCCTATTTCTTACTGTTTCACTGTTACAAATTTTTCTAGAGGCTTCCTATTTTCATAGTCATTGTGATGAACCTTAAAACTGTTTCTTTCTGGTTTTTTTTTCTTTTTTTCCTTTAATTTCACATTGCTGTGTATATAATATTGTAAGAAATATCTGATCTCTACCATGAAATTAAAGGGCAGGCAGGTGTTCAGACATCTCCAGGAAAGCAGGGTTTTCATGTCGACATGTATTGTTGACTTCAGAAGACAAATGTCATCACTCCAAACATCCTCCTGCTTCCCTCAGCTGAGCATGATGTCAACACAAATCCAAAAGCTAACCCCATACAAGCTATTATGAAGAAAAAAAATTCTTTCTCAGTGAATACCAGTACACTGTGAGATCGGAGATATTTATGGTCTGGTTTTGCTGTTAGTTTTGTTTTTGCTCTCATGTATTTTCACATGTATGTTTTAGGGTTTCAAAATTGTCCCTTGTTATGCAAACATCTCAGAGGTTGAATACTGAAAAGAAATAATACCATGCTTTAGTTAAACAACATTAAAAAAATTACTTGCCTTGACTTTTAAAAGCAAAAAGCAAAAGAGCCTGTTGGCTCATTATTCAGCAAAGAATTATGTGCAAGCAGTGCACAAGCAGGAATGCACAGAAAAAACTTGGTGGTGTTTGTGCTCATCTTAATTCTTTTATTGTTTTCTTCTATCTGAAGACATTTCTAATTCTAGTCTCTACTTCCTTCCCTAGGAGTATCCAGCAGATTTTAACTTTAGTCTTCAAAACCTGTGTTTTAATCACAGCTATGATGGCTAGATGACGCCAAGGGATTTCTGCAAAAAAAATTTTCTACTTCCCCAGGCAGGTGTGAACTTCTCATGGTTCTGTCCATTCCTTCCTGTAAGGGGGAAGACACTCAGTTTTTAGCTGTCATCATTCAAATTACGCCGAACTGCCTGTTTACTGTCCAGGAGCCTTAGTCAGAGCTCTGATGGGAGGTACATGGTTGCCGAAACCTAGGTGTGATCATACCCAGCAACCAAGCCGAGATTTTGTACCTTTATCCTTTCACCGGGAAGCTATTTGTTTCAAAATCCTTTGCCACCTCTCACTGAGATTTACAGAGAGTGAAAACAGGTCACTTACCAATTCCGTGGGAGGCACACCCCCTCCCCTTCCCTCCGGTGTCGGAGCCGCGTTTCTGCGGGGCTGGGGTGTTTACACACCGCCACCTGCTGCTTCGGTCTCCTGATCCGAGTTCGCTCTGCTCTCAGCAGCACCGCTGATCTCTTCCTCCCGCCTAATTCTGCCCGTCCTCCCGCAGCTTGGTCCAGAGCCCAGCGGAGTCGAAGACTCCTAAGACTTCCTTTGGCTTCAGTGGATTTTGGAGTCTGCCAGATACATAATTAATTTATTTCAATGGGCTATGAATCAGGCTTTTTGTACTGCCAGATGTATAATTAATATTTCAGGATGAATTCCAGGTAGCTTGCTGGTTTGTAAGGTTCTTCCTACTGTCTCAGTTCCTGTCTCCCGTGTAGTAAGGTTATAAATTAAACTCTTATATTCTTAAAAGAAGAAGCAAACCAATAAAATTAATAAAACCATGATTTGATGTTTTTAAATACCTACCAGTTCCAAAAGAAAAATACCTCAAAGGACATTGCAGTCTCAAGAACAATAGCTTTTTCACCCCAACGTTTCCAAACGAGGGCTACTTTTTCATCATCTGATAAAACACATCTTTGACTGCAGTTTTATCATTCTTTTTAACTTGAGGGAGAATTTCAAGTTGTTTATGTAGAAAAAAAAGGTGAATTTGCTGAGATTTTGTGGTATCAATAGTTTTACGCATTGCTTCAAAAATCTTTCTTACATTAATGATTAAAAGTGGCCAAATGAGACAACTGGAATATTTCATTCTCCTGTAAGGGCTCATCCTGAAATTAAATAAATTCCTTTTCTATTCCCACGCAATCAGCTTTTTCTTCCTTTGAAGCCTTACATAGATTCCAAGACAAGCCTGCCATATTCCAGCCTGCTAATAGAGCCTCACTCTTCAAAACAGCACAGACCACAGCCTCCAGCTCCCACTGTTTTTGCTAATGCATCCTCTCACCTTTTTAGTCCAAAGCAAATTTCTATTTTCCCCAAGTGCTGTTTTACACCAGAAAATAGTGTCTGTTCTAGCCTTACGAATTAAGTGTCCACCTAAAATAAACATACTGCTAAACGACACAAAGGAACTTGGCTGTATTTTAATTTCATTGCATGTCATTGGCATTGCTTTCACAGCAAACTGACGTGCATATTTGGGATAGTTAAAAAGTACCAAAACTGTTTTGTGAACTCACCAAAACAGTATTTTTCTCTCACTGACCTCCTACTTGCCTGTCTTTTTACAGGATGACCCAGACTGGTTTTGTTTTTGTTTTTGCTTTGGGGCTTTTATTGTTTGTTTGTTTTTTGGGGTTTTTTGTTGGGTTTTTTTGTTTTTTTTTTTTAGTTTCGCACAAACCAATAATATTTGCAAAGCTGTGCTCTGAAGTTTCAGCAAATATAAGAAAAAAATATGGGATTGCATTCTATTTCCACTGATAGTTTTTCCTGATTCTCACATGATGGAAAATTTTATATAAAGAGTAACTTAGAAACCGGTTCTGATGAGCCTTAAAGATGTGATCAACTTAAAAAGGAAATCTGAACAAAAGCTTTGAAATTCACCACAGGAGCTTGCTTTCCAATAGTAACTTCTTTGATTTCAGTAGAAAATCATGAGCCTCATAAATTAAGTTCATTTCTTCAAAAATAGGTTATTTTTATTTAATGAGGGCAGATCGTAAGCAATGAATGATTATCTTAATGAAATTCACAAACTACTTCATTAATCACCAAGTTTTGAAAAAGATGGAAGCAAGAGTGAAGGAAAAAAAATGTTTCTTGGTAATACTGTGATTTGTGTTAAGTGTGTGAAGTACTGCATGGCTATCTTAAAATACTGGGAGGTCATCAAAAGATTGTCAGGTACTGAAGATCTAAAATTTTGTTTTGAATCTTTTGACAGTTGCTATTAATTTCTGTTTTCGCTGCTCTGTGCTTTAAATAGACAATGCACAAAACATTCAGAGCTGTTACTGGTGCTTGAAGATGAATCCTATCCACTACTGCATTTTCTCTAAAGAAAAGTTGTTGACACAGTTTAGCAAAAACACTTAGTCTCTTAGATATCACTCTGCTTCTGAATAATCTTTTTATTGTAGAGATCAAAAGAAAAGCTTTCATCGTAAATCTTGAATTGGACTCTAATCAGTGTAAGTTAGTTCCATAAGCTTCAGTGCAAGACCTTTTCATTTTTCTCATGTGAAGATCAATTAGATCATAAGCTTTTCAGAACAAACATCAGATTCTTTCAGTGTTTACTGTACTAAACAATGCAAAGCACCACACTTTTGGCTTCAAGAAAACAAACTGTAATTGACATGTTTGTCTCAGCGTATGGAGAGATCAAAACCAGTGAACTACTTTCACTGCTCAACTATGTAAATTGCATCAAGACTAAACTAGCCATAGTCAGTCCCACAGATCAGGATGAGTGCACAGGTGTTAGATGCTCTTTTAAATGTCACATTCTTATTTTCAGTTTACATAGGCAAAAATAGTTTGCCTTCTCTTTGATTTTAAAAAGGCAGTGTAATTTTTTTTCCTCCATAGTAGCACAGAGTTCTTTTCTTTTTAGCATAAGTGGACAGGAAAGTATAAGGAAAAAGCTGCCATGCCAGAGTTTTGCTAAATGACATCTTTGGGAGTAAATATTACTACATCTTTTATCTTTTCCCCTAAAGCATAAAATTCTTATTAACCATGTATGATGAGGCAGTGTGTGGCTGGAATACTTACTGTAAATAATATCAATTGCACATTTGGAGAACTTACTCAAACATTATTTTAAGCCAGTGGGGATCTTTCCATTGATTTTTAAAGGGTTAGAAATAGGCCTTTAGCCTTGCTTCCTGTTCATGAATCATTCAGAAGCCAATCCTGATGTCTAGTTATTTGTAAATATTGGAAAAATAGTTTGGACAAGCAACTTCTGGTCCATGGGCTGTTTCCAAAATGTTAACTTTGACTGTTTGGTGGTCAGTATTCATAATGTGTGATTAGTCATCTACATCACCATGGTATAACACCTCTCTAATTGACAGACTCCAATTATCTAAGCTGTAGCATCTGTGCATTTACATTCTTACAATGGAGCAGCTCACTGTTGTAGTATATGAATGAATAATGAATAGCAAATGTTGAATAGTGAATAATGAATAATAAACAATTTATGTACTCTGGAAAGATTTTTAAAACAAATATTCACTCGTGCTAATGTCTGTGAAAGTTTTGGATTTGAGAACAATTTCACTAATGTTCAGCTGTCACAACACGATTTTGAAATAACGTAGTAACTTGAATATTGTTTATGGTTATACTTTTAATGGAAAATTAACTTCATTCTTTTTAAGTTTTGGATTACGTCTGCAGTATAAAAAAGGAAGGAAACCTCATATTGATAGGAAAAGTGGTCAAGGGCTTTTTTGACTTAATTGTTTTTCTTCCACTCAGGCACATCCTGGACTTAAGGGAGTAATGATGTGCCATATTTTCTTCTTGACATTTTCTGAGTTAAACATGTCCTCTGATTTAACATTCTACTACACAGGCTATACCTCATTAGCTTGGGAGAATCTACATAAATATTGCAAGAAGACAAAAAAAAAAAAATTAACTTACATTTCTTCTGAGTCAATTGCATAATAAAATAGAAGCATCTCTCAAGATCTTTAAGTCTCTTATTCAGCAGCATCACCTTGCTCTTAGTACCTTTTACATTCATATTTGCTNGGGACATCCCCATTTTTTGGGGGTGCTTTGGAGCATTCCCAGGGATTTTTTTGAGTGGGAATTCCGGGTGGGTTTTTTTTTTTTTTTTTTTTTAGGTTTTTTTCTGGTTTTGGTCTTGGTTTTTTTTCCCCTTCTTTTTATTCTAGATATTTGGATTTTTTAAGTATAATTTTATGCTGTCACTTTTGCACTTTTTGACTCTCTTTTATTTTTCTCTGTTCAGTTTTCAGGCTTTTTAATTCTCTCACTGCATTTATGCATCATCACTGCTTTGTATTTTACTTTATTAACATATTCTTTATTATTTTTAATAACCACTTTCTTGTACACATTTTCCCTCTTTTCTTGCCCACCTTTTCCCTCATCACATTTTTTCCTATGGATCAGCCAAGTTGTCTATTGAAAAAAGGAGGGAAGTGATTCTGATGTAAACAGAACACTTCTTGCAAACCTTGTAATGCACAGCATATTATCAATTACATATTTCTAATGCTCACAGATCTCTTCCTACCCTTTTCTGCTGCAAATCTTTTATTTGTCATTTTCTCCAATTGATTTGATCCAGGGCTCATTTCCAATAAATTCTGCCTGGCACCTTCTGTCTCACCAGGCTATTATTTTTCTGAATACTTCTATTACTCTTAAGATAAACTGAGAAGCCTCCTCCTCATACAACTTCCACCTCCTGATCTGTTATAATCTGACAATTAAACCAAAACAAGATAAATTATAAGAGAATGACTGAGAACTAATCCCTAAGTCAAATCAATGCCTGGCTTAGTGAGAAACCACTGCTGCGGATTTAGAGACATTTGATGTTGAATAACATCATAATTAAATCCTGTCCATTAGACATAATTAAATCTCATTAGTAATGTGGCAATACAAAATATCTTTTAATTCTCCGGTCTGAATGTGTCACGGTCTATTACTCTCTGACCCGGTTCTTTAAGCTTGTGCTAAGTCTGGCTGGGATGGAGTTAACTTTCCTCCTAGCAGCCCACGGAGTGCAGTGCTTTGTGTGGGTAGTTAGAACAGAATTCCTGACACAGCAGAGCTCCAGGTACTGCTGAGCAGAGCTGGCACTGCACCGGTGCTGCCTCTCCAAGCCAGAACACACCCTTCCCCAAGCCTTCCCAAACTCAATAGGCTGAGGATAGGCAGGAGGTAAGACAGGAAGGACACAGCCAAGACAACAGACACAAACCAAACAAAGGGACAGTCCGTGCTATATCACATCAGGATGAACAATAAAAGCTAAGTGGAAAGAGTGTGCACATGTGTAAGACACTAATTATTAAGAAATCTATCTTCCAAAGCACCTCTTATGCCACTTGAGGCCCTTCTTCTCAGGAAGTGGCTGGATATCACCTGCTGATGGAAAATGTAAAAATATCTTCTTTGTTTCTGCATGTGACCCTAGCTTTTTTTTTTTTTTTTAATCATTTTTTGCTTTCTTGCCTTTATCTTGACTTACGAGTTTTTTATTTCATTTTCTCCCCTTGTACTGCTGAGGAGGTGGAGTGTGAGAGCAGCTTTGTGGACACTCATCAGCCAGCCAAGGTCAACTCATCACACAGATATTCCACACGACAGGAGTTTAATATTTGAATACCAAATTTACTTCTTTGAAGATATTTCAAAGTACATGGAGTTTTGATTTAACAAAGTGATACAGCAGCATGCTGAAATCACAATGCAAGCATGATATAAAAATTGAAGCATACAGTTGGAACACAATATAAATTTGATTCCCATTTCCCATCTCTGTATGCTTCCTTTCACCTCATTGGATGAGTGAGCCAGCACAGTCCTCCAAATCAGGAGTAAAGATGAGCCCAGGAAGAAGGGAGGGAGGGTGAAGGGAAGGTGATTTAAGATTTATATTTTGCATCTCATTATCCTAATCTGATTTGATTTCTAATAAATTAAACTAACTTTCCCAAGTTAAGTCTGTTTTGCCCATTACAGTAATCAGTGAGTGATCTCTCTCTGTCCTTGTTTCAAAACATGAGCCTTTTGTTGCATTTTCTCCCCCTTGACCTATGAGGAGGGCAATGAGCAACTTTGATGAGTACCTGGCATCCAGTCAGGGTCAACCGTCCCAGCTGGGAACTATACAACACTAAAAAAAACCAAATAAAACAAAAAAAATAAAAAAAAAAAAAAAAAAAAAAAAAAAAAAAAAAAAAAACCCCAAAAAAAAAAAAAAAAAAAAAAAAAATTANAACAAACAAAAAAAAAAAGCACCCACTCAAAAAGAAAAGATAAAAGAGAAGCTTACCATTTATCTTTGGAAATTCTCACTTTTTAACACCGTCAGCATCCAAGTAAAATCAAAGAGTTTGTGATTTTTTTTCGGTTAATTGTGTTTATAAACAGTAATTCCCAGTAGAGACTGAAAATGGCAACAAGTCAAAGGTTTAATCAAGATGATCTTTGATTTTTTTGTAGGAGCAGCACAGTTTTTCTATAAACTGTGTTTAAATTTACCCGTGACTGGCAGAAGATATACTGCCAGTATATAACTTCTTTGTCCCCTGCTGTCTTAGACAAGCAACTGCTTCAAGAAGAGAGGCGAAATTTCCCCTGATTGTTTTCCTGAGATGAAGATCCTTTGCATATTTGTCACCCCAGGCAAAGGAGAGTTCTGAGCTGCAGTGTTCAGTTTGACTATAGAGGAAACATCACCTACAAGAAAAGATAGAAAGCACTGGAACAAATCTTGAGAAAAGATACTGAGAGGAATCTTCAAACACACATGAAAGTTGTTGCAGGGAGGAAGAGGGTAAACTGTTTTCCAGGTCCTGTTCTTTCAGATTACAACCAAAGGCAAAGGGCTTAAAGTGTAGCAAGACCAACATACTTCTATGGATAAGGATAGTAAAGCAACAGGGGACAACGAGCTCCCTTGGAAAACTGTGAAGTTCTCATATTAACAGACACAATAGGATAATTTTTAAAACAGACTACATATATATCTGTCAGGAATGTTACAGGCATATTAAGTCTTCATAAGGCTAGAAGTAGACTATGATAGCATCTGACAAGACTTTTGGAACAGTTTTCTACAACTGTATAGCAGACAACTTAGTTTCTCCAGGATTGAAGCTCATGTACGCAGCTCCTTGTCAGTTTTACATTATCAGTTCAGAACCAAAAGGTCCTATAGCAGTGGGAGCATGCAATAAATGTAGAACTTGTTTTCTCTCTGAAGCAGGGTAAGGTCTTTGCTGCCTCAGTTTAGGAACAGTTCACCTGGCAGATCCCTACAGAGATCAGATATTACCTAGAGAAGCATTTCTTATGCCAATATGGATATGCTGAATGGATACATTTCCTTTTTAACTACACTAATCGTCTGAGGATTTATACACAACAAAGGCAAATAGACACACGGAGCGTATGATTCATCTGACCTACTTTAGATATCTATTTAAGGAAGTAAATTCTGTCCTTAAAGCATCTATTAATCTCCAAAAGAGCGACTAGGATTTCTATCTCAAATGAAAATGCCTTAAATGAGATTCCCATCCACTTTTGCTAACCTTGTGATGGCAAGGGTGATATGACTACTATATAAAGAACAATAAATGATACAGTTATAGATAGGACGTTTGTCCCATGATAGTCCTGATGGACAAAGTAATTGTCGTCACAGATAAGCAATTTCTTTGAGGTCTATAGTGCATTTTGAGTGGCCTAACTCACAGCAAAAACATTTTGCAACTTCAGTACATTTTAGAGAAAGTTTTAACATTTTGCTCATTTATTTAATCTTTTCTTGTCATATATTCTAACTTTCACAGATAAAAATGACAAATCTCAGGCTGCATCGAGCTACATTATAAATGTTGGGAAGCTGTTTCACTGAACAACCATTGCAACCTCAAGATTGTAACAGAACCTTATGAAAGATTGTAACAGAGAACCTTATGAATTGAAAGAAGTAAAAATGAAAAAAAATCAAACATCTTGGAACTAATTGCAAACTGCATAAACATCATTGAATTTTGAGGAAGTTTACTTATTTGTATTTATAGCAGATTAGATCTATAACTGCCAAAATTCATGTCCCTCTTCTCTACATTAAATTACATGTACTCATAAAGAATACAAGATTTTATTTTTTTTACTTCTTACAAATAAAGGAATTTATGTTTTACTTATTTGCTTTCAGCATGGATATACCACATTATTTAGATTGTTAGAAAGACCAATAGTATATCTTAAATCAACTTCTCAGTCAGATTTTTTTCATTTCTGTGTCACAGATACCACAATCCCAGAGAAATTAAATAATTCTGCTGAATATAACTTTATTTCTTCCCTGCAAAATAAATAAATAAATAGACACTACTTGCCTAGAGCAATTAACAATTAGAATTTTCCAAAGCTCTTTCAGGCTTCATTGTTCACTTTTTGAGACCAGATCCCAAATCCAGCTGTGTTCAAACAAAATCAGTTGCAGAGGAGAACTTCTAGAACTTCTTTTGAAAGGAAGATTGAAAAAACACAGAGGTTTTCTAGATGTTAGAGAGGGATGATGCTTTTTTTGTATTTAGTGCATGTCGTATTGTTAAATATTAGTTAAAATATAGCACTCTCCCTCTCTTTGAAAAGGTATCTTTTATGGTTCTCCAGAATTTAGAAGAATTGGATCTCTAATCTCCTGTGAAGCTGTAATGTTACCTTATCTTGCCCATAAAAAAATTAATAGAATTAAATCAGCAAATATACTAATTGGAAAATTAGAGAATATGCGAAAAAAATAAAAAAAAAGCCTATGAACATTAAAAAAAAAATGTAAGTTTTATGCCATCAGCAGAGAAAAGATTAGGAGACCATTTCTAATGCATTAATCGTATTTAGAGTGATGCAGAGGTCATTGGAATCAACAAACTTCAGCATTTGCATAAAATTGAACTTCAAGGCTACTTCAGAAGAGAGAGTGAAAAAGATAATTAGTTTAACATAAAATGCTCATTAAATACAAGCAAAAAATGACCACAGACCCTACCACCCATTTCAATGTGTAACCTGCAAGAAGTTGTGATTCCTGCTAAGATTTTACATGTGAAATGATACCAGTGGCAGTATCCAAGAGAACATACGTGTCACCGACATTAAGAAAAGAGGTTCTGTGTTTCTCCAGCCAAAAGTTTTTTTGATGTCAGGATCATGTTCAGCATCCACCACTAGTTTCCTACTTCATTCCCATTTCCTCAAACTAAGTGTAGTGCAAATTGACCTGAAGTAGATACTGCATGCTGTCATTTTCCACGGAGCATTGCTTATGATACATTGTTCTTTCCTCTTTATATATATTTCTGTTTGGATTTAGCTGATAATTAATCTTTTGACATATATCTCCTAACAACCAAGTGCTCCTTTTCTGCAGTTACATCTGTAAACATAACAGTTGCCAGTTTCATATCTTGCAAGTACTGAAATTATTCAATATGGACCAGATCCTGAAGCTGTTGCCATTTACACACCTTCTTCAACCAAAACACAGGATGATTGCAGGAATGATCGCTTGACAAGTTGAGGATGGAAAAGAAACTGTTAGGGAATTTTATTGCCCATATTACATGATTTTTCTCTATGCATTTTTCATAAAGCTTTAGAGAATTTCTGTGCCAGTAAATCAAAAATATTACTTATTTGATTAAAGTAAGCCCACTAGGGCCAAGTTAAACATTAATGTTGGAGATGCACCTGATGCGGAGTGTTGAGTGCACAAAGGCGTCACTAGGACCAAAAGTACTTCTGTAAGTATAGAGACAGGAGAACAATGAGTTGGGAAAATGTGGGCCTGTTGTTGAGGGGACCAGGGGCCCTGGTGACACAGTGTGTGGAAAAGGCTTGAGGTACTAACAGCCTTCTTTGCCCCAAACTTCACCAGTAAGACTGTTTTTTGGAAAGCCAAGACCCTGAAATCAAGGTAAATCTGGAGGAATAAAAGCTTAGAGACTGGTCCAGATCAAATTTAATTATGTGATCTAATCCAGCTGACCTAGAACTGACCTTTATTTTATATCATACCTATCACAAACAATAGAGACATTTAAAGACACTGTACCAGAAACCAACTTAATTAGTCACTGAGACTAATAAATTAGATTGTTTCCATGCAGATATCATCTTGTGATTGACATGATAAAGTTCCCAGGTTTTTAATTTAATAGAGCAACTTTCTCACAAGAAATATGCAAGTTGTAATTAATTAACTTGTTACTATCTTTATGTCAAAACATTGAAGCAAAACATATGCCTTCACTAAAACCTTTCAAGACTTGGAGATAGCACAGATTTTTAAAATGAACTTAACCCTCTATTCTACAAAAAGTGGCAATAATGAAATACTTGGCTTGAGAGCACATTTTTAAACAGAATTTAATTCTAAATTAAAAATCAACATCTACCTTTTCCCTTCAATTTTTGAGGAAAGAAGTATTTCCATGGTATCATCAAATGCAAACACTAGAGTTAAATTTAATTTTAAACTGTAATAGCTGGCTATTTATTGAAGCAATTGATTACCGACATATAAATATTTTACAAATAATTGTTGCAGATTTCAAATTTTTTTCCAAGTCACACTTTAAAACACATCCATTATTCTGGGAATACTGATTGTACAATAGTTACAAGTCATCTCAGATTCCTCTTGACTCAGATAAGCTACAGCACTGCAGCCTTTCCCCTGCTTAACACTGTGTCAGCTAGTTGTGTCCCTAGTTGCTATGAGGAGAGGAGGTCCTCAGCAATGTGGGTATAACTCATCGATGCCACTGGTGGCTCTTGGAAAGCCTGTGGTACTTTTTTTTCTTCTATTTAATAGTAGGCTCAGTTAGGAGGCTTCTAATTGTGGAGAAATTGAGCTGCTGGTTGCTGCAGTGAATAGTATGTTTAAGGTAATTTGAAGTAACACATGCCAATTTATCAAAGTTTATTATAATCTTCAGAGTGACACCAAGACGTGTGGGTTGGTCAATACACTGGAGGGAATGGATGCCATGCAGAAGGACCTGGACATGCTTGGCAGGTGGGATGGTGGATCCTCATGAAGTTCAACAAGGCCAGCTAAAGGTCCTGGCACGTGTAGGGGAAATCCAGATTCCAAGTATAGGCTGGGCAGAGAATGGACTGAGAAAAGCCTTGAGGAAAAAGGTGTAGGTGTTGGTTGATGTGTAACTCTACATGAGCTGGCAGTGTGCACTCCCAGCCCAGAAAGCCAGCTGTATCCTGGGCTGCATCAAAGGCAGCATGGCCAGCAGGCCCAGAAGTGTGATCCTCCCCCTCTACTCCACTCATGTCAGACCCCAGCTGGAGTACTGCATCCAGCTCTGGGGCACCAAACTTAAGAAGGACGTGGGCCTGAAAAAGCAAATCCAGAGGAGGGCCACAAAGATAAATGGAGTACTTCTGCTGTGAGGACAGATGGAGACAGTTGGGGGTGTTCATTATGGAAAAGAACAGGCTGCAGGGAACTCTTCTAGCAACCTTCCAGTATCTAAAGGGCCCTCAAAGAGAGCTGGAGAGGGACTTTTTGCAAAGGCTCACAGTGATGGGACAAGGGACAGTGGCTTCAAACTGAAAGACAGTAGGTATAGATTAGAAATAAGGAAGAAATTCTTTATTGTGAGTGTGGTGAAGCACTGGAACAGGTTTCCCAGTGAAGCTGTGGATGCCTCATCCCTGGAAGTGTTCAGGGCCAGATCAGATGGGACCCTGAGCAATCTGGTCTAATGGAAACTCTTGAAACTAGATGATCTGTAAGGTTTCTTTCAACCCAGTCTATTCTATGATTCTGTGAACAGTCTGGTCCCAGGAAACCAACCACCCCACTGCACTTCTTGCAGGACAGAGTTATCTTTCTGACACATATGAAATTTCAAAAATTTCAACACTCATTCTAGCCACACTCCTAGCAATTCCTAATTGCTTTTATTTTGAAAATCTTACAAAAAGCATAAAATTTCTTTGGTTTATGGCCTTGTATTATACACTGTCTCTCAGTTTCCCTTATTTCTCAAAGTTTATTCATCCCTGCACTTAGTCATGGTGCTATTGCTACACCTTGCTGTTGCTAAAGTATATCATTCTGAAATTAATGAATATATGTTTAATTTTGTCTTTTGCTTCCACATTTCAGTAATTGGCAAACCAGTAATTGAACACTTCGTAGGGAGTTTCTTTCAGGTGTGATCTGTACTATTATTTCAAAAATTTCTTGATCTTTGGGTATTTCAGCAAATGGTCACGACTCATGTGTCGTGTTGTGCATTTGTAACAATTATTCAAGTAAATTTCTTATCATTTTAGTACTGACAACACAAATTATATTTTCATTAGGATCACTTAAGACAAACATATACATAGATTAAAACCAATCAAATTCTTCATTATGTTGATTATTGTCATTACTAATAAGCAATGTCCTTAATAGTGAGTTTATTTCTTATTTTTTCTTTCTTTATTTCTTTCTTATTTTCTTATATGTATTCATCATCTTAGCCTTCTTCCCAAGAATAGCTCAGTGCTGTAATATTGGTTAAATGGTAAGTGGGTATAGATATTCTAGTTTCATTCTTAGGAACACTGGAAAGAAGAACTGAAAATAATGGAGGTGGATTTTGTTGGTAAGGTTGCGAGAATTTCTTAAAGGATAAAAATAAAAAGACACAGCTCTAAAAGGCTGAGATAGAACAATTTGACTCCTTTTTTATGCATAAGTGTAAAAGAAGTGAGAGGAGTAGCCCAGGGTGAGAAATTGCCTGGCAAGAAGGAATATTGTGTACTGGGCCATACATACAGAAGAAATAAATATTCATTTGGAGCTCATTCATTGAACTTTGGTAAGGAGATAAAAGAAAAAAATCACTAAATTTTTGTTTCTGTGTATTGTTTTTATGAGCAACAGTAAGTATGTTACAGGATGGGTTTTATATAGATCAGTAACTAGATATTCTTTGCATAGCTTGTAAATCTTTGTTACCTATTCAAATCTTTGTTATCTGTAGACTTCATATGTTCTTATACAAAACTTTAATTGTGTAAACTTCAGAAGATTTATTAAGCTATTAATATATAACTCTTTCACGTGGTCAGAAAAGTAAAATAACACTAAAAAAACCCATAAGAGACCACCCTTCCCCTTCTATTGCTGTATTATCTATGTGGATGTGTCCTGGAGAAAAATGTAAAGTTAATTTATTATAGCCACACAATTTGTCTTTTGAAATCTTCGGATCATAAACCTGGAAAACCTGGAAAAATGAGACACAACTGTAGAAAAAACCTGTCCTACAGGGCCAGTGAAGCACCCCAGGTTTGGTATGAGTGCTGCCAGCTCAAAAAATCAACATGTTTGAGCCAACAGATATTAAACTAATGCATGAACAGCTGTTGCTTCTACAGGAAAAGCTCAGCACAGTCGCTTGTGTTTTTCCTAGACACTGCACTTTTTGGAAAAAAGGAGGATTTGGAGTATCTCAAGAAAAAAAGGGAATTGAACACAGGACATCCACCTTCTGCATGAAGAAGGAAAGCCTTTTCTCCCAATGCATGCCTCAAAATCAAAAACTAACCGCCGTTGGAATTGTCTCTTTGTGCGTATTTTCTAAAGGGCTGTGTTAAAGTAATCTAATTTCAGGAGTGGACTTTGAAAGACAAATGAATTAAGATATCTCTAGACTAAATAAAATGCAGGGAGTAAATTTTGGAGTTTGAAGGAGCCTAATGATAGTTTTAATGAAACTCTATAGCTGATTTATTTCCAGTTATCACAATATTAATAGTTCTTGGTTTGTGGCCTTTACTTGTCTAAGTTTTTGGTTATCCAGTTGTGGCATGAGGCTTTCTTCACAACTGAGAGATTTGCTTTGAGATAACACAGCATATTTGAATTGCTGAGAGAACAGTGGTTTTTTTGTTTTTTTGGTTTTTTTTAACCTTCATTATTGTTTACCACTTATACTAAATAGTATTTTGGTGCTTTCTTTCCATTATGAATAACAAAAATTGAAAACAACTTTCATGACTTACTGACTATATGAGCTGATGCTTGAATGCAATCAAAAATGCAATCATCTTTTGGTATTTATGACTCACAAAACTTCTTCATTACTATTTCAGACTAAAATACTGGTCATTGTGCCTGATATCCCTTAGTGAATATCTATCACTCCAGCTCATACCTAAAACAGAGCATTTAGTTTTTCCTCACAAAAACTACCTTCGGCTTCCTTTCCTGAATTTTGTGGAGCCTCTAGCTTTCTATTCAAACCCCAAACCTCAAAACCTGTCCTTGAAGCCCACAACCTGGATGTGCTTATTCTCTGTGTGACTTCACCGGTCTCTGCATTTTGCAGGTTACATCTCTCTTTTTCTGTAGGGATGTCTGTCTTCCTTATCCAATCAAGATACCTAAGTAGTTTTTTATACCACATGTTCATTTTTCTTGGCAATTGATTCCTATTTATACATCTAGAATTAATCTTCTTCACAATGATATTATTTTGGCAATGTCACCTCTTTTTGCATACCTGTACTGCTTCTAGCTTTGCACTGTTGCATCAAGCATGAAATATTTATTGTTTCTTTCAAAGTTCTGCTCCATTTATCCTCACTTGATCATCATTTTCCATTTAAGAAGTCACATCCCCGTGCCATTAAATCAGCCTTCCTTCCTTATTAGCTCAATTTTCAAACACTGCCTTTCCTAATACTTGGGAGTGTATTGGGTTTGCATGGCAAGGCTTTGGTAGTGGACAAGCTACAGTGGGGGCCTTTTGTGAGGGGGTGCCAGAAGATATTACTGTGTTGGTGTCCTGCTTCTGGCCAGGACAGGCTTAATTTTTGCAGTAGCCAAGAGGTTTATTTTCCCAGTCAAGTCTATTTTGTCTGTGACAGTCATTGGTGAGTGATCTCTCCCTTCTGTTATCTTTATCCATGAACCTTTTGTTCTATATTCTGTTCCCTGTCCAGCTGAGGAGGTGAGTGATAGAGCAGCTCTAGTGGGCATCTGACATTCAGCTCAGGTCAGCTCACAACAGAGAGGAACTTCATATAAATGTGATTAAGATTATTTCATTAAGTGCCTTTGATCCTCTTCATCTTTGTGACCTCCATTTAGAAATCTGCTGATGAAGATGACTAAATGATACTTTTACTGTACTTCTCTCATTGGTCCTTTTTTTTTTTCTGTATTTTATTTTGGAATTAGAATGTCTATGAATTAGGAAGTGGATGGTTTTCCCATCCTGTTTTTCTAAAATACCTTTAACATCAGAGCCCTAACACTTCCAGGCAAGATCTGAACTATAACCTGACTCATACCATATATCCAAAGGAGAACAAAAGTACAAACACAAATCTCTGCCTCAACTGTTTGAGGGCCTGGGAGACAGAGACATCATAGTTTTCTCTACAAATCTAGTCAAAATCTCAGAAACTCTTCTGCTACATATGGGCAGATCTGGTATTCTGGCTGAATAAAGTATTTAAATGTATATTTTATAGTTAAAGTCACATGGCGACCACAAAATACTGTATGTGTGCTTGAGAAACCTGCAGTAGGTCAGACTAGAATGGAAAGCTTGCATTATTTTTTCTGATTTGGAAAGTAGGCGCTTCTTTGCCTGATGGGACTCAAACTTCATAAAAGTATTAAGTAATTAGACTGAGAGTAACTGTACCCTTCACAAATGTTAAAGAGAGGATTTTTGGCTGTTAAAAATATCAGTTTCCAGAAGAAACCTCTCAAATGCTCTTGTTCCAGAGTCTCTGCAGTCTCACATGACCAGGAGTACAAAAGAAATAAGTCTTTTGCCTTGACAGCCATAGGGAAACATACAAAGTACATGTGAAGTGATATGTGTTCTGACAGCTTTTTTTTTATCCAGAATCCCAACTGCATTAATTATTTTAAGAGACTAGGTTTATTTTTGTATGGACCAATGTGCAGCTTTTCTGGGCTGTTCCTAAATTCTGGTGTCTCACACTTGTCTTGCCCACCCGTAATCCCTGTGTCCTAGCTAATCTAAAAAGTAATTCCCATGTGGCAGCTTCTAACATAAGGATCTATGCCTTAATTTCTGTATCCTCTGAATAAATTTGTCCCCAATTATCTTGACTATTCTTATGTGAGCTCTTTGACTTTGTGTATGCTATTAAAGCATACTTATACTCCAATAAGCAATCTGTAAAAAAATGTATAATTGGATTCTCTGTGTGTTGTCTCTCATTAACTCTGTCTTAAGTGTACTCTGTTGACAAGTTTTTAAAAAAAACAAAAACTTATTCTGGCAGTCAACCTTGCAAATTCGTCCTTAGATCTGCAAGTCAAATTCTGACACTATTTAAATTCTACAAGTGAAGCTTTGTTAATAATGTCTTGATTATTTGTGAGCACAAAAAAAAAAAACAAAAAAAAAACCAGCCAGCCACCACCACCCTACTTCATATTCTCACAGCTTTATAGGCGCTGGAGTACAGTGCTAAGAAGAATAAAACAGTAAATATACAATCAGTACAATAAGCACATCTCTACATAACTAAGTAAGAGTAAATCATACTAACAACATGGAGGAATGAAACATTTAAATGTAAAAGAGTTGTCATTTTAAACATAGTCAGTATTTCAGAGAGAAAATTTAGATATTTGTTCATGTTCACAGTGAAATTAACAATTTTTATGTGACTGCTTGGTAACACTACCTTGCCTAAGTAGTAAACTACTCTGTGATGTTTCATAAAATACTAATTTTTTCAGTAATTTTTTGAAAGAAGATATGTGCATGGGAAAGGATTAATAGCAAAAAGAGTTGCTTTATCATATATATTATATAAATTATGCATATAATATCACAAATGAAGGAGACAGAGAAAGAGAGAATTTTAAATCCAGCTTTGAACTTCTTTCTGTGTTTTAAAATGCCAGCTGCTGCTGGCAAAGTCTAAGCGATCATCCATCCTTCCCCAGTCCTCAGTACTGCTGGGTCTGAACCAAACTCAAGCTCAATACAAAACTGCACGGGGCTGAGCTGCCTTGGCTGTTTCCTGCAGGGATTCCTTTGGCTGCTGAGGAATGGATGGAGCTCTGTGTATTCCAGTCCAGCTCCCTTCTCATGTCTGAATCTGTCATGACCCTGACATGCCCCACACCAAGGAGTGGAGTAACAGATTGGCTGTAAGGGCATTTGTCCAACAGAATTTTGTGTGGCTTAACAAGAATCCCCCTCAACTCTTTCTGTTCTTTCAGGTTTTCTTTCAGGTCTGTGCTACATTGTTAAGCAATGCTAGTTTCAACGAACATTTCAATATCTCTTTTAATTGTTTTTTAAACTAAGATATATATGTGTCCAGTATGTTTCCTGTTCCACTGTTTATACAAGTAGGCAAATGAGCCAATACACAACATATCTGTTCTCACTGTACCTGAGGGACTTGGAAATAGATTCTAATGTTATAATTGCATTTATCCATATAGTTTCCATTTTCCTTTTGTTTTGATTTATAATACAGTATCAAGTATGAATTAATACTTTAGTCTCTCCTGCATTTGTTACCATTCTTTCCACTGGGATCAGCTGGCAGCTGAGATTCTCATTAAAGCTCTTGGTTGTATTAAACACTTCTAATGCAAACACTGATAAAGTGCTTTGGGGAGAATCTTACACATTAATCTATTTTTTCCCCATTAGCATTTCAGATTATTAAGAACGGTGGGGTTTTGTGGGTTTTTTATATTACTATGCTATCTATTTCATTGTCTGTTTATTAAATGTCCTTTTATTAACTTCTACACCATGAATAAACTCTTCCTGTAATTCTGATTTTTTTCTATTGGAGGTTGAATTGTAATTATTTTTAATGTCCCCTCTAATTTGTCCACATGTTTAAATGTTAGTCCTGTGAGATATAGATTGAAAATACTCTTTTCTTCTACTGTCAAGAAAATAGAGCTTAAATTATAGTCATTATTTCATTATTTAAACCCTATGTTTGCATAGTACCCGCAGAACCTGCTTTGATTTCACAGACTCTGCTAATGCCAAAATGAAACTAGTTTGACAATACTTGTTAATGGCAGAAACCATAATTTCTTATGAAACATCTTTTCTTCTTTTCTTCTAAAATGAACCAAAGTAAAAAAAAAAAACAAAAAACCACCCTCTCTTAGGATAAAAAAGCAGACTGCATTGAAATAACTCAAAACATCATTGCTAGTTTCAGTGAAGTCAGAAATTTTTATTTGTTTCTTGTCATCCTGTTTTATCTTATTATTCCAGAAAAACCTAATCCACAGTCATCAGAAATCACTGTAAAGATTCTTGCTGATATCATGTGGCTCCGAAAGTTCAATATGGTTTTGTGGGTGCCATTTAATATTTACCTCAGCTGTTAGCCAAAGAAAAGTATGGAGGGGACAAGGTATCTTCATGTATATGCCCTGAAGTTTGCATTCTAAACCTTAGGTTATGGGATTATTTGAGTTTAAAATATGACCTGACTGCAAGTGAAATGCAATCACATGCATAAGAATCTGGTGGCTGCAAACACACCATACCCTGTCTTGATTTTTAGGGGAAGATGACAATTATACTGTGTTCAATTAAAAGGACAACTCTGATTTCTTAAATAGAAGGAATATAATAACCCATGCTGGATTTGGACAAACAATTGAAAATTAAAACTCTGTCTCTTATAAAAGTATCATGGGGCTTTTAACAACCAAAAGTTGTCACTAGCTGGCTTTTATGTGTTCTCTGAAAACAAAGATAGTCTGGCTTTGATAACACATTAATTTTGCATAGCACGGCTCTAAACATTGGATATTTATTTAAAAATAGTGTCAACTGCAATTTTCAGAGAATTGTGATTAAGAAGTGATTGTATCTCTTGCTGAGGGTTATTCATGCACCCTGGTACACCACTGAAATTAATCTACATGGGTATTAAACCTATCTTTTAACTAGTATTACAAGATGAGACTAATTACTCCAACTCAGTTACTAATACTCCAATTGATATGTGTTTGTGCACCTCAGTTCTTTTCTAGGTACATTTCTAAAATATTCAACAGGTATAGTATTTTAATTTTATTTTATTTTTATCCCAAAGTCATTCAATCCCCTTCATTTTAAATACAAATGCCTCTTCTCCCTAGGAAAACAGTACTTTCTTACGTAGGTTTGAAGGAAAAAAAACCCTCTTGCTGTTATCAAGCCCCTGAGAGTTTTGCACCCACAGGGTCTTTCCATGCAAGGATAATATATATATACTCAACTTGTGAAACACTCTTCCATAACAGGAACGTCTTGAGTTTTTATTTCCTCAAAAATTTCTAAATATGTTCAAGTGCTGTGTCGCTAGCAAGAAATAGAAATGGATGTGCCAAGAACTACACAAGCTTTTCAAAATACAAACTATTAGGGTGAATTCTGAGAAGGTTCTTCATTAATGGAATGATGATTATGCATTGTTAAGGCAGAAGAGAGGTTGCATGGTTAAACAATCAATAGACCAGATGACATTTCAGCTGCACAACTCTCACAAGCAGGTTGCTCACTCATATCCATTATGCTTTCTGGGTTTCTTCAGTTGCAAGATGCAAATTATTGTGGGATTCCACAGTGGAGAGAGAGATTAAAGTATGTTTTGACCACCAAATTTTGCAAGCAGTTTATCAGCTGGTAACACAGAAACCGTGGGTAGCAGCTCAAAAGAGAAGACTGGCAAGCACAGATGCTCATGTGAAAATTCTTCACTAAGCACATCTGAGAGTTGGAATTGTACAGTGCATTTTCTTTTGCAAAGAGGCTCTTCTCTGAGTCCTTCAGTGCTGCCTCAGCAATTGTGTTTCAAAGCAAGCTTTCTCTATTTCCTTTTTTTTTCTTTGTTAATTTGGTCTCTTTTCTTTCCTCTTGATTTCCTAAAGGGAATTACCTATCTGGCACTACTGACAAAAATGTTGTAACAAAAGCCCATACCTGTTGTTTTGATTTCAGAATCAAAAGGGTGAATTGGTCCCATAAGACCTGATTTTTAGTTGAGAATTATTTAAGTGTTCATGGGCAGGAGGAGAAAGTTAATAGACTGACCCATGTAATGTTGATTAATTGATTAAGGAACTTCAGTTCGCTAAAGTTCCTGAAAGTGGCTGATGTCTACAATAAGAATTTTCCATTTGCATTAGTATGCACAAAATGGATACTGTCCATAAAACTTATGTATAGGTATACAAAAATTGAATAAAGGAATGTGTTTTCCTTATGATCTCTGTGTCTAATGGTTGCAATAGAGCAAGACACTGTCAAATACTTAATAGATAAAACCACAGGATTGCTACTGAATGTAGAAGGATGTGCACACTTTAAAAATGGACAAGATCAAATGGTAAGATCAAACACTGATGTACTCTCCCATCCTTTTCTTTTGTATAAGAAAAGAAATACAAGGTTTTAAAATTATGTGCAATAAACTGACCAAGGATATTTTTGATGCTAAATATTCCAATGAAATAGTAAAGATTTTTTATTTTCTAAAGAGCTGAAACCACTCATTTTCAGGGTTTTTATTTTGGTAGTTTTTTTGGGGTTTTTATCAGTTTGAACTAGCACTATAGGGTTCAGAGAGAATCAAAAGGTTCCCTTTGAAACAAAAATTTCCAGTTTGGAATAAAATTGAGTTGGACAGCAATATCTGAATTATTAATCTCACCTTCTTCAAACCAACTCCTTGTGGCCACTAAGCAGACATGTCTTTTTCTTCACTTATGTCTTACTAGTAAGGTAGATGGTATTCACAGAGATTTAAGTATGCATTTCTCTCTGAAGCTGACTAACATTTTCCATTGCCTTAGTACAGATATGTTTTTTAGATTTTCCAAAATATTTATTTCATACTGCATTTGTAAATAATGGGCTTTGTTTGCTGGATAGCCATCAAACAATTTAGATGGAAAGTTCTGTTGTGGTTTATAAATTTTTCAATTTAATTAAGCCCGTAACTTTAAATTATTAACTATTTTATATGTTCTTAGTAATTGTATATAGTAGTTATTTCTTTTTTTTTTTTTTTTTCATTTTTGAGACAACATTCTGTGATCATTGAGTGAGGGGAAAAAATCATTACAGAGCTGTTTGGATGAGAAGGAAAAACATGTGTTTCACAGACTTTAGGTTAATTAAGGCAAGCAGAATGCAATTATCTACTTCAAGTTTCGCCAAGAGAACATTATGAGAAATACCATACCATTTTTAATGACCAGTGTTGTTCAGCACCTTGTTTTTATGTTTTATCTGAAAGATGAGATCTCTAGCAATAGGGTTCTATCTAATGTGATGCCTGGGCAGTACTAATACTGTGAAAAATTTTCATCTCCTGTATTACTCACTAATAGTATCTCCTTAAATACTTTAGAGGTCCACAGATGTCTTCCTTCCATCTGTATACAGACTAGGCTGACCGCATTTAATTCAGGGGTTCCTGTGTGATTACAATTTAAACCTGGTTTTCTGCAGCACTACAGATGATCAGATTATCTCTCACAGCCAGCCCTCTGAAATGGAGCAGCACTCTGGAAGTACACCTTTTTGAGGACAATCCATGGTTTGATTAGCATGTTGCTTCAGGGCCAATGGGGTGCCAGGACAAACTCTGTAACAACCCCCTGCACTGAACACTGATAGCAGAGCAGAAGAGGGAATAGATTCGTCGTTGGTGTTTAGGCTTTCCTCCCTCACATTGAAGGGAGAAGGTGGTAGGGGTATAGTGCTAGCAGGAATGAATGGAGTTTGGGATCTATACCCTAAATATTGGCAAGCGTAGACATGCTGCCTGGAAAGCAGAGTACTCTGTACTATCTTTAAGTCTGGTTGGATCCTTTTCAGTCTGTCTCCCTCTTGCTATCTGCTCAATGGACATTGTGTCTAATTGAAATTTAATGGTTTGGTCAGAACTTCAGCTGTCTGCTTGAGCTCTAAGTCAAAGTAAGTGAAATCAAACAAATATGCAAAATATTTTTTTTGTACAGCTGGTGGACAATTTTCAATTGAAATATACCTTTTCGGCTGCAATGTGTAAGTCCTTTTACAGAAAAAATAAATTTATTATTGTTATGCCAATTTTGATAACATCTTCACTTGAAAGCATTTACAATGTTTTTATTGAAAACATTAACAGAGTATTAATCAAGCAGTTATAGAAATGTTTCATCTTGCTCTTTCCCAAAATCATCCTCTGAATTGTGTCAATATTTTTTTTGTTATGAGACTTCATGAAACATTTGAAGATATGATTAAATTCTGTTTGTAGTACTGCCCCCCGTAAAGGTCAAAGGCTGTGTAGTAAGATTTTTTCCTGCCCTTATACTCCTTCTTACCTGTTCTTCTGCTTATATCTATGTCTGACATTTTTCCTACTCTTCCTATGAATCTCAGTCTTTGTAAACCATCAGTGGGATTACCCTTGCAATAGAAGGGTCTGGACATTGATCTGACAAATCCCTACTCATATGGGTAAATTTAGTCATATAAGAATATCTTCTCAAGTCAATGCCATTTTTTGTGACAATAAATTACGTAGGTATTCATTATAAAAGGAATATTCATTTTTAAGAATTATAAACAAAATGGAAACAGGCTTGTGTTCTACAGTAATAGTGGTTTTCTGTCAAACTATTTTATTGTCCTTTCAGGCCACAAAACTTTAGCACCATTTCCCAGGAGAAAGCCTTCAGCAAAGTAGAGACACTTCAGAGCACAGCTAGGTACTGAATTCAAGAATTATAAAACTGTCATAAATGTCAGGATGTATTGTAATCAGCAGCACAGTAGCTGTGCCTGGAAACCAGCCATTTTTTCTAAGGAGTTCTTTATGGTCTGGTAAATTGCATTAAATTTAAACAAGATTGTAATGACATTTTATACAAAATAATATTTTAATAACCCAAGACATTGCCAGTTTCATGGAAATTAAATTTTCCTTTTATTTTTTTTTTTCACATTATCTTTCTATCCTTTACTTTATTCTCAGACTTTAATTTTACCATACATACCAGCACATTGTTGCTTTTTCTGTTATACATACACAACTCCTTGCACACTTCTTTGTAGCATCAGCACTCTAAATTTAGTCTCCCAAGTGCTAGTTCTGCATCAGTGTGACTTCATTGACCACAGTGGAGTTTCCAGAAGTTCAGAAACTCAGTAACTTTACAATTATTTAACTGGTGTATAGTTTAGATTTCAGGTGTATGAAAACTGAAGCTCCTAAAATAAAGCAACCTCTACACACAGTAAGGAAGCAAAGCCAAACAACAGAAGAAAATCAATGTGTTAAGAAAAAGAAAAGAGTATTTCTGAAAGACAATAATTAAACAAACAGAAGTTAGAAAAATATGAAGGAATTCTACATTTCTCTATAGAGAAACAAGAGAACACACAGAAGGCAAAACTCTTACAAATAAATAATTAATATTTAACCATTAATCAGTATGTAGTCTAATATACATAATCTGTGCAGATACAGTTAACCATGTTAACAGAATAATTGCCATTCTGTGGCAGGCTGTTGTTCTCTCCCTCTGCCTTCCTCTTTTCTTCTGTCTCCCCTACCCATCCCTGCTTCAGTTCATTTTCTGTTGCATGTCTTAAACTTGCATCCATTTTTTCTGTTGATTTTGACACTTTCTGTAGTCAAGTAATGGTGAGCACAGGTAATATATTATTTATTTATTGAGCATTGTGCACACTGGGAGGCAAATTAGTATTCTGTCCCTATCACTCACTGCTAGACACTGCATGCACTTGGAACACATTACCACATTAGACCAGTTGTGAGGCTTTAAATTAGATTTGTGACTTGAAAGTTTGAATAAGAAAACTAATAGAACACAAAACGAAGCAGAAGCAAAATGAGATTAATTATCTACAACATTTGGAGTGAACTGTTGCTGATGCACTGTGTTGTAGAAGGCTATTTTTGTGCTACAAACGTGCCTTAATTTTGCCGACGTAAAGCTACTTGAATGGTTCTGAAAACACATTTATTTACGGTTTCTAACATACTAGACTTATTTCTTAAATTAAAAATAGGTATTTAAAAAGTGTTGTATAATTTTCCCTTTTGTTATTTTGCCTCACTATTCTGAGATAGGATGACTCGTAAGCACCACAGGGACTGTAGAAAATAATAGTGGAAATAAAAATTTGAATCCTAATGCTGAATTAGAGGAAAATTAGGTAAGAATTTTTAATGTAAATTTGTTCATTTTGTGTCATGTTAACAGTATAAGATAAAATTATGTATTCAGTGAATGCATCAATGCCATTTTTGAACAGGGAACTGTGCACACAATGCAAAGCCAGATGATTTTTTTCACCCTTTCCATTTTCCTTCTCACCCATATGAAAGACTGTCTCACATTCAGTATGAAAAAAATAGTAAAGACTAACACTGGCAGTAGCCAAATTGCACGTTTACAAGTCTGATTTATCATCACCTCTGCAAAGGCTGAGCTCTCGTTTCATTTCTAAAACTATTTCCCAGTGATTTAGACAATTCAGGTAGACTGAGACAATTCACCTGCAAATAGTATTGAGTTCAGGGACCTATAGACTTATGTCACTAGTGTTTGTTTTACTTGCTCCTTCTTCTTTTCTTACTTGTTCCTTACTTCTTTTCTTATTAAGTGAGACTGCTGATATTTAATAAAGGCAAATTTATGGTGGAATATCAAAAATGTTCAAACAAACCATAGCCTGGCCCAAATGAATTTCATCAGTTTTGCTGTATAGTATTCCCTCTTCAATATTTGTTCATGTTTTCCTTTACATAAATAGTCTTCATCTAATGTAAACACTTATTTTTTACTATTTCCATATAATTTATTTCTTCTAGTTTATTGGATCAAAAAAATATTTTCTACTGTGTTTGGACTTTTGGAAGCATGGCTAAATGAATATCTAATTCCCGTCCCTATACAAAAAGAATACATATTAAGAAGTAATGTATAACCCTGGTGTATTTTTAAAATTCAGTATCTAAAACTGGAAGAGAAGTTATAGATGAAGAAAAATGAGATAAAATCTCTTTCTTTTTATATTCATACATGTACAGTTACACTGACTACACCCACACATACATATGTATGTTTGAAATATGTTTAAGATGCTTTGTCAGGTGTCAAAATCACATACTTTTTCTTCAAAAAGTATTTACTTTCCTAAAAAATCTGAGTTATAAAGAAAGTTTGTTGCATCCTTCTGTTGCTGTATTTTGAAAGAAAAAGATATTAAATAAAAAAGGAAATAATGTGCAAACAGTGATAGCTAAGACCGTTGATAAGGGTAGCTAAAATTAATATGTGTGAAATACATGTAATGTATTGTACATGTAATGTACATGTAATGTAATGTACATGAAATATATGTACATCAGAACTACAACTAGTGACATTTACTGATACTGATACTAAACAGAGATGGCAAAATCATGTACCATGATGCAAAAAAGGCAGAATTATTTAATGTTTAATGTTTATGTTGGGCATCAGCAGGAAAACAATAACAATAAAAACAAAAACCCCTTGGAACAAGACAGAAGAATAAATTTCAGATTTGGTATTGATTATTGCATTTATTACAAAGGGTTATAAAAATGTCTGTGAAGTTAAGCATTTATTTAAATGCAGAATTAGAATACTTGAATCTAAGAACACCCAAGGAATTATCCACAAATTTAAGGTGTTTAAAATAGATTTTTCAAACAGAAAAAAATGGAAAACTCACAGAGGGTTTTAAAACAGCTGAACTGTTGTAATGGTGTTTTAAAAGGTTACAGGAGAGGAGATTAAAGGACAGCTAGGTTGATATCAATCTCAGACGGTTATCAAAAAACTGGCATGGATGTAATCAGTAAATAATTAAGAGTCGGTAACATTCAAAATTAATGTCAGCCAAAGCAGTTTAATGGAAAATAAGCATTCTTATACAAGCTCTTTACTGTTTTTTAGGACATTACAAGGTCAGTTAATAAAGGTCAGTTTGCTGAATAAAATATTCAGGCTTCTGTAGGGTACTTGGCTTCACATCACATGATTTTATGGTTTAAAAAAAATATCTATTATGAAAGGGAGGTGTCCATATTTCATGTGCATATAATTGTCTCTACTACTAAGCTGCAATAAGAAACTAGATGAGAAATTATTAGCCACTACGGATGGAATTTCTTGTGATTTCATGAATATATCTCAGCCCAAAGTTATTCACTGTCTATATTGGTTGTTTAGAATAAAACATAAATGAACAGTGAGTAAAATTACTGAAAATACCAGAAAAGAAAAAGTGGGAATCAATAAATAAAGAGGCAAGCCAGGTAAACACATTAAGGTGAGACATTTTAGTAGAATAGAGTACGTTTTAGCATTTTACTTTTTAAGATGAAGGAGTGAAAGATTGTGTCAGAATAAACATCAGATCACACTATTGTGATTTGAGCTGATCTAACAACTAGGTGCTTATCCCAGCTGCACTCTGCCTAGACTATGAAAAACAGAGAGTTTATCCTTTACCTGTGTACTGGAAAGTGAGGTTGATTTCTTCCGCTACTGCTTCCAAGAAGTAGAATGAGGGAAGAATATATAGTACAGGATACTGCTGGCAATTTGACATACGACCTTTACAGTTCCATGGCATTTGCCACCTGTAACCCTGCCTTCCCTGCTGTCACTGACTACAGCTAACATGATCCTCCCAAGATTTTCACTCTAATCCTTATTTCCAATTTTGCCTCTCACTTTGTACCTCCTTCTTTCATCTTCAGAGATATCTTCATTTGAAGTCTACATGTGTGAGACATAGCACCAGTACTGTTTCCAAGATAATCAACAGAATTCATTTACCCAGACATCATTCAGATGTTCAGATTCATCACCCGGTATACAAGAAGAAAAGTAGTATTTCTGCACCACCAGATGATATTAATGATGTTATTACTTAATTACTATGACAAGTTCTGGTGCTTGTACTTTAGAAAAGATGTTATAATTTTAGAAGCTTTTGAAAATGAAAACTGGAATGAGGAAGGATGAAGAAAATGGCTCATGCGAAGAAGCTGCAAAAGCTCCATGTATTTAATTTCTTCAAAGACATGACTTCATCACAATCTACAAATGCCTAGCTGAGAAACTTTGTGGCATTAGGCAAAATGAGATGCAGTGGTTTGAAGGCAAAGTTAGGTAATTTAGACTAGATATAAAGGTCATTTCAGAGTGATCTAAACAGAACAACTTCCCTAGGAAAACAATGGCTTCTCTATTGAGTTCAGTTACAAAATTAAGCCATTAAAAAAAAAAAATTCAAAAAGAAGTTAGCAATATGGCTGCTAAGTGTGCTTTTGTGGTCTGTATTACATAAATAAGATTAAGTAACTCTAACAGTCCTCACGGTTTTAACATTTTAGCAATCCTCTATAGACAGCCTTTCCTCACTTTTGTATGCCTGGCACTTTTTAGTTAATGGCTAAGAACATTGAGACAGTCGCTTGACAAGGTATCTGAACACCTACAGTGCATTTTCTATGGAATTTGGAAAGTCATCTGAAGAAATTTTCAAGAAATATGCTCTGAACTGGTAGTGGTACCTACTTAAGGTGAAGAAGCCTTCTTAGTTGTAAGATAGTCCTTCTCTGAGCTCAATGTTTATGTGCTTTCATCCTGCGTCCATATGTGCTTTATCCAGGAGATAAACAAACCAGCCATTTTTGAGAAAGGGCTGCTGGGTATCTGCCATAGCTCTGGCACCCATAGTAAATCTGGACAGCTGGCCACTCTAGGTGACTTAATCACCCATGCTAATTTCAGAATATGAGCTTTCTTGGCTCTGGATTGGCCCATACTGGGTAACTGTTTGGTGAAGTCTTGATGATCTGTAATTTCATCCCAGGACCATTTTCCAGAGCAAGACACATTCGTTCCTTTACCTTCTGGCTAGACACAGATCAGAGAAACACCATTATGTTACAAGGCTAGTTTGGATAATTTTCATCACTCGTATTAAGATTTTCTTATTTTGCATGAGACTATATGGGGTTCACATGGGATTCCTCAAAAAAGTTAAGAGTTATGCAAATCAGAGACTATTTGAAAACCTTTACCCAGCACGCACAGACTCTCACTGGAAAAAGAGGCCAGCTGCCACTTGGCTACAACCTCCTTTTGGACGGCTGTACAGAGTGATAAGATCTTTCCTGAGCCTCCTTTTCTCCAGGCTTAACCACCCCGGCTCCCTCAGCTGGTCCTCATAAGGGTTACTCTCTAGACCCTTCATGAGATTTGTTGTGCTTCTCTGGCCTCACTCCAGCATCTCCAGCATCAATGTCCTTGCAGTGAGGGCTCAAGAACTGAGCACAGGACTTGAGGCGTGCCTTCACCAGTGCCAAGTACAAGGGGACAATCCCTGCCCTGGTCCTGCTGGCCACACTATTGCTGATACAGGCCAGGTGCCATTGGCCTTCTTGGCCACCTGGGCACATTCTGGCTCAAGTTCAGCTGCTGTCGACCAACATCCCGAGGTCCTTTCCATTGGGCCTCTTTCCAGCCAGTCTAGTGATGTAGTTGTCTTATTATTGTCAAAGGAAACAAAATCTTACCAATCCCAATGTTCTCTTTTCTGTGCTTGATTGGTCTGCTTACCCATCCTTGAGGCTTTCTTTGCTAAAACAGCTACAAAAGATACTGGAGAGCAAAGCCCACTTACCTTGCAATTAAGATGCAACAAAAATCAGAATGTTTAGACAATTCTTAGCACCACTTCAGAGGGAAAAAGAAAAAAAAAAAAAAAAAAAAAAAAAAAAGGGAAAAAAAAAANAAAAAAAAAAAAGAAGGGAAAACAAATAAAGAGACAGAATCTTAAAATATGAAAAACTACTAATAGTTTAAGAATAGGATGTTTAATTTTTTCAGATGAGATTAAAAAAAATAAAGTTAGATCATTCTCCAAGACTCTTTAATTTGGGTTTGCCAAATTATTTTTGCCCAACAAACACATTTTAGATATGAATGAGTGAAAAAGAGTGGTGGCCTGGTGGCTAAATACCTGCACAGACTGGGAAGAAGAATATAGCAGCCATATTCTACTTTTCTGAACATAAGGTGATGTGAATCAAAAGACATTATTTAAAAGGGAAGTTAAACTTCAGTCCAGTCCATGTTACAGACTAGGTAAAAAAAGAGATTTGTAGTTCTATTCTCTGAAGAAAGTAAATGAATTAATGAGCTAGACAGTAAAAAAAAGGTTCTTCCACCTCTGTAATATTTTTAATGTGTCCTCTAATGAGTTTTATTCTTTGTTTTTAAATTTGATTCTTGAGTTTAGGCTTCTCTTTGTTGTTGTTTTTTGTTTTATTTTATTTAGACTTAGTTGTTTTGATGCCATGATGATTTTTTGCCTTTTCTTTTATACCCCTTTTATATACTTTTTCAGACATCAGATTAATAAAAAAAGGAATTTTTAATTATCCAAAAGGCACAAGACTTAGTATGTAGGTCCATCCAATTTCCCACTACTTAATCTAATTGAGCTCTTAAATATGTGTGATGACACACACATTTGTATGCATCTGTATATATATACATATATATACACATATAGGCACCTATACATTTCAAAAACCTACAAAAGTTTGTAGGTAACTACAAATCTGTGATTAAAGAACAGCCATACAATGTCTCAGATTATTTTAATTCTTGGTTTAGTCGCGTTCCAAAAGTTAGGCCCAACAGCTGTTTTTTTCCACATGAACAGAAAAATAGTGAGAAAGCCCTAGGAAGAGCTTATGAGTATACACTACAGAAGAACATTTTGACTTTCAGGTATAATGGTTCAAACCACAATCAAAAAGGCAGCTAGGAAGGCCTAAAACTGATAATAAGGATGAAAAGGAGGAAAATGTAGTATAATATTGTGAGGAAGAAAAGGTTATCACTGGTATTTATATCTTTTATATCTTAGCAGAGATATTGGAGACCTAGAGATAGGAATCTGACAGTCATGGAACTGTAAATATTGAGAATAACCAGGAGAATCAGAAAAACAGTGAGATTAAATTGTTCATTAAATCTAGGATAACAGTGTACAAATTACTGCTTCAAGGAGTACAAGAAAAGGGCATTTTTTGAGTAGTATAAAGAGTATTAAGGAAAAAGAATATATTCCATTTTCTGAAAACCGTGTAAGAGTTTCTCAGTTACAAAGCTGTGTCAAATGTGTAATAGGGACGCTTTTATTGCTTAAATCGTTTAAAACAAGACCGAATAACGTACTTTGAAATAACATTGTACCAGAAGGAGAATGAACCAGTAGACCTTACCCTTTTAAGATGTCTCTGTCACTTCAGTACTTTATCCTAATCCATTTAATTACTTATGAAAGCATTAATCAGTAGGCTCTTTTCTGCCAGTTCAAAAATGGGAGCTTCTGAAACAGTTATTATAAAAATGCTATATATATAACACCCATAAAATTTTTATTTTTGTTTTAATAGATGGTACCACACTCCTATTAAGTCTTTCCTCAATTTTTTTTCTTCTGAACTGAAGAAATTCTTAACATTCTTTTGAGAACAGTTTCGGGTCAGTATTACAACTGTGGGAGTGTTAACAGGACTTTCTGTGGATTGTGACCCCTTCTTTTTTTTTTTCCACTTTTCAAATTTTTTTATGAATTAAAATATTTATTTTGAAATAAGGACTAGAGTTCTGCTGTTCCTAAGACAAGAAGTATGTTTAGACTACATTACATCATTTTTGTTTTTCTTTAAGAAATAGTGGCACTAGAAAGGATATGATAGGATATATTCACATGGCTGAACTTGCCTGTTAATGATAATACGAGAAATGGCAAAATGCCTTTGAGAACATGAAGCAGCATTGTGTGTACAAGGGTATAATTTTATACAAGAATCCATTTGCATTGGAAACTGTTTTTGGGTGAGAGAAAGGAAGATTATTAAAAATGGGGTATAGACAGAAGGACACGTACTAATGCTGCTAAAACAACTAAGAAGAGAAAACATTCTGCAAGTCAGTTATTTAATATTATTGGGGTTTGAGAGGGACCTCTGAATTCCAAAGAAACCAATATTATCTGAGATATATTATAAACAGGCAACTTTAATGGCAAAGCACGATTAGTCCTGTACAATCTTCATGTTAATTTTCACATTGTATGCTTTTGCATAACAATAGTTTCAGTTGGCTTTTCAATATTTTTAAGAGAATTGTTTCTAGCAATGACAGTGACAACCACTACAAAGTATCCATTTTTTCCCACTGAACTAATAATGAAAATAGTTTAGCAGAATACATTTAAAGAGCTAGTCTTTATGATCATGATATTACCAAACACTGACACTTATGCCTAAAACTATTCCTATTTTTACACACTTAAGGAAGCCTTTAGCTTTAATGAATAGGTTAAATTTCAATTAATCATGTAGTTTAAAATGCTGCTCTGCTAAATATAAGATATAAACCAATGTCTTCTTACCCTTCATTTCTTAATTATGTTGTATTGCCATACATTCCCAGCTGCATAACAATTAAGAAATGTATTGAGAGAAGAATTTAAGGCATTAGGATTTTTTTTTTTTTTTTGGGAATACATGCCAAATCAGATATTGACACTCCAAGAAGGGCCTTAGGCTGTTCTAAATGTTATTAACGACTCTCATTAGGTTCAAGATCTTTTGATGTGTTCTGCATAGGGATTGGATGTTCACCTGCAAAATTGGAGATTCGACAACTGAGGTTTGGATTGTGAAATTGTGAATATATTACCAAGTGATACTTTAATCAACTTTACAGTTATTATTTATATAAGAAAGATTTTGTGAAGTTCTGCAGATAAAGAGCAAACTTTTTGAAATCTTCCTAAAAAATCCCAATATTTATATGAACAGGTATGAGAGAAAAGTTGCTCATTACTTCCTAGTACTCCCTGTCTTTGCACTGCTTTGACTGACAGTGATAGCAACAACAACAGCATGGTTTTCTGCAGAGGAGATGCTCCATTTTCGGCAGACTTTGCCAATAAATTCAAAAGTTAGAAGCTTTGAATCAGGGTCACAGCCAGGATTAAAATCTTGGTGCTTCAGCTACAAAGAAAATATTGAATAACAATTTCAAATTGGCATTCTTATAAAATGGTGATGTTGGAACTATAGTGGACCATCAGCTGTGCAAATCAGACTTTCTAGAGTCAAAATGTTAGTTTACTTTTCATGAATCAATTTTGATCCTGAAATAAATAGGCACCTGTCCAGCTGAACTTACTGAGAGTGACAGCCCTGGTCTGTGATTAGGCACATTGGTCAACATTCACTGTAGCAAAAATAACTGAGATGCCTAAAACAGGTGAAGTCCAGTTGCTGTTCACTTTCTCAAAAGCTAATAGTGAGAGAGATGGGAGCTTTCAGCAGGCATTTTGTGAGGGTGCCTGCACGCTGCCTTGGCAGATAGCCGGGAAAACTTAAAAATAAAAATGTGAGTGCACATGGTGTTTATGGAGATTGACCATAGTCAAAACGGTCTGGAGGGTGTTTGCACTGAAAATGCTCACATTAAGGACCTAACTCCAGCCCTGACAGGGCAACCCAACCTCACAAAGGGGTGCTGGGGAAGGGCCTGTGCCCACAGTGAGATGTCACATGTGACCAGCACTCAGGGCCACCTCACTTCTAGGTACAGGGGACCTTGGGGGGGCTTTGTCACGTAGAGCTGGAGGGCTCACATCTCTCATAGGAGGTGAGCAACTGGGAAACCTGTATTGCTGGAGAGGGATGCCAGTGACCTCTGGCTCTGGTGTAGGGGAACTGTAGGGGGACACAAAAATTTTGGAAGGAAGGTTTAGTTATGGAAGGGTGTTGAGAAACTTGTAGGAGCTTATTAGCATTTTGTAAGTGTCTAACATTGTGATTTAACTGTTGTGTTACTGATATTGATCCTGAATATATAGCTCACTGATTTCTGGATAATTACATGTCGTTAATAAATCACTAAACTGCTTTGATCTTAATTTAGTTTAAACAATTTGAACTGAGCAATTTTCTCCAGCAACACAACTCAGGGCATTTAAATGTTGAAATACCTTCAAGAGTTTCGGTTCCTCTCCATTACAGCAATAGTTTTTCACTGTTCTAACTTAGGAGCCTTAGAAATAAAGATTAAAGTATATCTGAGTTAAGGCAACCAGCAACAGAATCTGAATAGGTATCTGCATTGCAGGGAATGAAGCTGCAAGACTCCATCCACATATTAAAGAAATTATCACAACTGGAACAGCAATGCCTGGAGCAGGGACATTTAAATGAGAGAAACTGTGTTTTAAACTCTTGTTCTGGGGAGCTGTACTGTTTCTGACAGGGAAAGATGGTTGCTAAAAGCTCTCAAACTTTGTTGAAGCTGCTAAACAATGATCAAGAAAAAAACTACAGCATCCTACCAATGCTGTGTAAGTGTTCAGGTTCTCTTGTTTTGTTTTTGTTTCTGTTTTCTCTCCAAAGGGTGGATAATCCAAGGACTGGATGATCATGAAGATGTGATAACTTATTTTTTGCTAGGCAAGGGCTACGGCAAGTGTACAGACGTCATGAAAGTGCTTCTATTTTACACAGATAAAAAAAAAAAAAAAGAAACAGAAGAATTAGGTAGGGCAGGTTATAAAGGGACTCAATAAAAAAATCATTTCAATTATCTCAAACAAATTAAGTAGGTCTGGTCTCAGTTAGGGCATGTAGCCAGGGAAAGAAGAGGTGCAAGGGCCTTACAAAGAGAAAAAGGTCTGCTAATGATGAGGTCTGGCAAAAGACCTTTTCTTTTAGACCACTGCAAGCAAATAGCTCTTAGTGTTTCCCCTGGTTATTTTTATTTTACTCTTTCCTGGTGCTACACAGACATTCGAATTAAATTAGACAACAAAACTACTTTATGCAATGGTCTATTTTTTTTCCTTGTAGTCTGGCTATGAACGTCTTTTGCAGGAAAACAACAGGCATGCTGCCCCAAGCTCTACCTGCTGTAGGCACAGCCAGCCCTCCTCCCCCTCTGCTGTCACTCCTGCTGAGACTAACAGCAACCATGTGTCATCCCAGCTCCTCCTAAACTCGCTGATTCTCCTGAGAAGATCTGCCTGTCTCTGCAAATCTGTTAACTGATTGTCTCCTACCATAACTAACTGACAACACTTAATACATTCTCTTACCTGGTCCTTCTTAATATTCATGTACACTGCATATACAACGTGCACCAAGTGCAACTGGTGTCATAGCAGATGGATAGAGCAAAAAGTGTATATATTAGAGGAGAAAAAATCATGGGATTTTTTTTGTCCATTTTTTTTTCCTCTTCTGAGTAAGCAAGACACTTTTTTCTATTTTGTTTCCATTCAAAGCCCCTTGGTACCTAAACAAGATAGAACAATTTTAGACATAGATTTCTTTTTATTTATTAAATTCTAAAGAAGAACAGTAGCTTTTTATTGCTCACATTTTTCAATAACTATTACATTTCTATTCTGCCAGAAAGACTCACTTCTGTCTGCCAATCAGTGTCAACAGCCAATCTCATCAATGTAACTGGACATTTATTTCACAAAATTAACTTACACTCTGGTTAACATTATTGATTATGACAAGTGATACTGTAGGATTACTAACTGGGTAGCTTCAAACATATGGAAAATCTCATTTCTGATTTCTCAACAATGTGGTGAACCAGGAGAGATAATCATAGTAGAAAATGGTGTAGAGTATAAAGTCATTGAAATATAAAATAATAACTGCTGCTCTACTGGTACCTTGATATATAATTAAACAATACATATTTTAAGAAGTCTCAGATTGCATATCCCCGTGGCAGGCAACTACTTCCATAGGGAGCATTTCGTAAATGGAGGAAATTAATGGGCTAAAAGGCAAATTATCACAGACACTGACAAAAGCAAGGGAAAAATCAGTGTGAAGGATAATACTCCAGGCTTGACTTGTTCCATTATACTTAGCCATTACAGAGAGGCTCTCAGGTCACTGAATGATTTGTTCTGCAATACCTGTAACTGTGCACAATAGGCTAAGTGAAAGGCAGTATCCATCATAACTTTAAATTGCCTTGCTTTTGTCAGTTTGTGCTGTGCCTTTAACATTATTTAAGTATACTGTGGGGGATATTGTTATTAAAGACAGATTGTTCCTGAATTACTCAACCTAAAGGAGCCTAAAGAATATACCTAAAAGATCAAAAAATGCTAGGTGTGTGGTACCTAAGCTTATTACCTGAATCTGAGTGACTTATCTTGCACATTTATTGCCATGTCTATTAATTTGTTTGACAGACATCAGCTGCAATATTAAAGTAAGGAAGCTGGCCAAAGAGGCTTGGGAAAAATATTGAGCAGCAAAGCATGTTGGTGTTTCTTAGTTTGGGTTTGGGTTTTTTTTAGTTTGGGTTTTTTTGGGTTTGTTTGTTTGTTTGTTTGTTTGTTTTTTTTTGGGGGGGGGTAAATTATTTTCTCCCTGTCCCACTTTTGCTCTAATTAAAATATATATAAACAGAATGAGTGTCTGTTTCAGGACTTTGATGAAGGATGATGCATGGACTGGTGGATAAGTATGTCAGTCTCATATTTAGAGTGTGGAGAGTAGCCTTATGATTTCAATATCAAACCTACAAAATTCTTGAACTAATATGAAGATATCATGGAGTCACAAATTCTAAAATTAATTGTTTAAAAAAATCAGGATCTAAATCCAGCAAAGATACTGAATGTTGCACTTTTCTGGTGGTGGATTTACAGCAGGTTTCATACATGGACATGGACCCAGACATGAACATAGAAGTGCCTCCAAGTACAATTTCAGGAAAGCTGGGGACTTAAGGCAGAGCTTAAACACCATAAAAAAAAGAGTAGATATGAGAGTAGTACTGCAGCCTTCGAGTTACATGTTCTGTAATGTGAGTTGTATTTAATATCTTTATCAGTTATTTGGACAAAGGGATCAAATGTACCCTCAGTCACTTTGCTGGTGACACCAAGTTGTGTGGGAGTGTTGATCTGCTGGAGGGCAGGAAGGCTCTGCAGAAGGATCTGGATAGGCTGGATCAATGGGCTGAGGCCAATTGGATGAAGCTCAACAAGGCCAGGTGCTGGGTCAAAACAACCCCCTGTAATGTTATGGGCTGGGGGAAGAGTGGCTGGGAAGAGGGCCAGGAGAAAAGGACCTGGGGGGTTGGTTGACACCCAGCTGAACATGAGCCAGTGTGTGCCAAGAAGGCTGATGGCACCCTGGCCTGTACCAGCAATAGTGTGGCCAGCAGCACCAGGGCAGGGATCGTCCCCCTGTACTTGGCACTGGTGATGCCACATCTTCAGTGCTGTATTCAGTTCTGGACCCCTCATTACAAGGACTGAGGTGCTGGAGCATGTCCAGAGCAGGGCAACAAAGCTGGTGAAGGGTCTGGAGCACAAGTCTTATGAGGAGAAGCTGAGGGAGCTGGGGTTGTTTAGCCTGGAAAACATTGTCCCTCTCTACAGCTACCTGAGAAGAAGTTGTGGAGAGGTAGGATATTAGGAAAAAGTTCTTCACCAAAAAGGTTGTCAAGCCTTGGAACAGGCTGCTCAGGGAGAGCTTGAATCATCATCCCTGGCAGTATGTAAACTTAGGGCCATGGTTCAGTGTTTTAGCAGTAGATTTGGTAGTGAAAGGTTAACACTTGCACTCTATGATCTTGAAGTTGTTTTCCAGCCTAAATGATTCCATAATTCTGTAACACTGAACCACATGGTACATATAAAATGTGTCACTTCCGTTGGCTCTAATCCATTGCAATTCAGAGAAGAATTTGGATTTGAAAGCATGTCAGTGTTAAGGCTCTAAGTAGGACACTGAAAGTGTTGTACAAATGTGAACAGGAAGGAGCTTTAGGTGTCTGCAGGCCTAGAAAGCCAGCTTAGTAGAAATTTAAAAGAGCTATTTGATATTTAATATTCACAGAACCACACAATATTTGGGGTTGGAAGGGGTTTCTCAAGGTCATCTGGTCCACCCCTCCTGCTCCATTAGGGCCACCTACCACAGGCTGCCCAGGACTGAATCCAGAGAGTTTCTGGATATCTGTAGAGATGGAGACTCCACAACCTCCCTGAGCAATTTGTGCCAGTGATCAGTTGCTCTCAGAGTAAAAATGTTTCCTGACATTCAAGGAGAAAATCCTATGCTGCAGTTTAAGCCACTGGTTCTATCACTGGGCATCAATGAAAAGAGCTTTTGTTTCATTTCCTTTTCACCAGCATGTACCCACACTTTGGGGTTAAACCTCCCTAGGTGCTGGACTTGCCACTTCCTTTCAGTGAAGTTCCATTGTGTGAAATTTCTGCTGGCCTTCCATATTAAATGAAAATACTGAAATGTTTTTTCCTCATACTTAACTTTGGGAAGCTAACTTTAAGCAAGTCAGTTAAAAGTTTAGATAAGAAAGAAATATCCACAGCTCCTTACATAATCAATGGCAGTACCTACTTGTCTCTAATATGCACAGAGGAAGTTTACTGTCATCTGAATACATTGACATAAAATCATGATTTATAGGTTTCTAAACAAGGGACAGTTTAGGAGGTCAGTGACATGCAGCTTACATTTTCATTGTTTTAGAATGCAGCAATCTTCAGAAGGCAGAATAAAACCAGTCAGAGAAGTTAATGCTGCTGCCTCATCCTTCTGAAAGAGGAAGGATCAGTCTGGACCCCGAAAAGCTTGCTGAATTTAGTCCTGAGCCCTTGTGTAAAAAAGAAAAAAAAGGTGGATTTGTGTCTGGTACTAAGCTTTACAAGTTTAAAAACTTATTTCACACTGGTTTACATAAAAAAAAAAAAAAAA
>VZRO01007264.1:0-38915 GCA_013397915.1 Daphoenositta chrysoptera | reverse complement strand
TATTTTAACACAAGTCAACAGCACATTTCCTGCTGATTTTGGTTGTGCATCGTCAGATGGCTGGTGTGCAGATGGTTCACAGAAAAAGTACCAATATTAATGAAATATGCAGCTACATGGATAATAAAGGTTGTTTCATCCATCACAGTCAATTTTGGTTGATAAAATAAATAAAGCTGAAAAATCTGTAAAAGTAAGACCCCTATGTGTAAATACATGAAAAGCAAATTAGCTACTTATCATTCCTGCCTCTGTGAACACTTATTATATACAGAAGTACTCCTTCAACAAGTACTCTCTTATAACTTAAGCCAGAGAACATACATGAAAAATATAAGCTACAAGCTTGTAGCAGTAAAAATGTAATTTTAGTTTATTTCTTTGCTGAGGTATGGAAGTGTAGATAGCTTATTTTGATACCACAAAATCAATTCAGCCCTTTTTGCTTTGAAAAACTACCAGTTTTTGCTTAGCAAGTACTTGTGAATTTGATTTATTGTGAATTTTTTCTACTTCACAGCAAAGATGTTTTTTTCTTTTTTTTTAATATATATGAAATGGCAAGTTTCCAAGTCTAAAAACTGCCTTTCATTTGTATGGAAAGTAAGAAAAACCTTGAAGTGAAACCAAAAGTATGGAACTCTTTTTCCATACTATAACAAAGCCCCTTTTTTACACAGATGTCACTCACATATCTTTATTGGGGCTGTTTCCTTCTTAATTTCTAATTTAATTTGCTCTTTTTTTGTTTGTTTGTTTGTTTATTTGTTTGTTATCTAAGCTCTTGGAAATGTAAATTGTCTGTTAAATTATATTCCTTGGGTGTTTTCATAATTATATTTCTTAAAAATACGTTAATGACGCTTTGTGAAGTCAGTCATTAAATGTATTCATGTGTTGCATGATAGGTTTAAGGGAAAGCACAAACAGTTCTATAAAAATTATAATTTATAGACAAGCATCATAGTCCCATGCACCTTTAATGATGGGAGGTCTGCCTAGGGAAAATACATGAAAAGACTGGTGATTTGGGAATTGCTCATATAAGGCTTGATGTCTATGGCCAACATAAACCACTATAATAATCTTGAAATTAATGGGATGAGTCTCATTTAAGCAACATTGGCTAGTTGATTAACTGTAATGCATTAGCAATATATTGCCAGAATTCACTTAGTAGGCACAATAAGTGATAAAACTGCAAAATCTGAGAAGAATTGCCCCCAGAAGCATAACTTGAACTCAGTGAATAATAGCTTAAATTTATTGGAATACAGCCCATCACATATAAGACAGTAAACAAATCACATATAAAGCATAAAAATAGATATATCTGCTCATAGTAGATATAGTTTACCTTTTGACACTGTTACATTTCTCCAATGCATATAAACTGGATTGGACACAAGACATAAGAACTCAAGGAAGAAAAGTGTCCTTCTCAAATGTATATTTTTAGTGAGCTTTCTAAATATTAAGTTTACCTTATGATCAGTTTTATTCTGCCACCATTTTTCATTGCCAGTTGTGGATATTTCCATTTTTCATTGAATGTCTTTCAAACATTGATGAGTTATTATCAAGACATAATATATGTGCACATTTGCTGGTTTTATACTTTTGCAGTAGTCTTGTCCATGTCATGAAAGTCCAGTTTCAGGACATGGTTTCAGAAAAATATCTAAAATACCAGCATAGATCTTTCTGGTTAAATATTTATATGATGCTTTACAACAAATAGTCATTTAAAACACTGTAATACAATCTGATGGTAAAATTAAATTGATTTTTAGCTATGTATGAATTCTAAGCTCAAATTTATTTGTTATCAGTTGTATGCGTAAGATGATACTAATTGTTATTTTATGAGTTAGCTCTAACTAGCCTGTAACAAAACATGGCTTTAGTGCAACTAAGCTTTACATGCTGCAACCTAAAATCAGTAGAATCAAATTCTGAGCTGGCCTTACATTATTTTTTTTTTTTTGAAGAAACAAATTACCATATATGACAAAATTTTCCTGATACAACTAATTTTATGCCCTTCTAAAAACTGTATTACTATGAGTCATATATATTGATGAACTACATTCACCGGCTTTTCCAAATCTTGCAGGCCCATGTTCTTTTCACAGAATATTGATTTTTTTTTTTTTTTTTATTTAAATCANATTTTTTTTTTTTTTTTTAATTAATAACCAGCATTCATACAAGCATTTAAGTTACAAGTGATCTTTTTTTCCTTTACTGAAAGCAGACAAACTGCAACATTATATACATATTGTTTTCCGGCCTCTTTCTACACATTAGATTTTATTTTCAATAACAAGCAGATACAAAGGTGCAGGGAGGAATAACAAGCTTATATAGGGTGTAGACTGATATGGAAAAGAAAGACCTCAGAGGCTACAAAAGAGGGCAGCAGGGTGTTCACCCGAATTGTATGACATAGATAGGGAAGTACCTTACAGGTAATTACGGGAAGTGGATTCCCATGGGGGTTCCTTGATGGGGTTCCCTTACAGAAAAAGCATTATGGGGAAGCATTGCTATCTTTTTTTGGCAAATAAAAATATCTGCACACCTCTCTGAAGTGCCTGTACACTGCATGGAGTTACATTGTTTGAGCCTTACATTAGGTTTTTTTGTTTTTTGTTTTTTTGGGGTTTTTTTGGTTTTTTTTTCTTGGTTGGTTTGTTTTTAATTTGTGGGGGTTTATTTAAACATTTAGGAACTACACTTTTTATTGGTTAAATCAGTATTTTGTCTTCTCTTACTGTGATCTCTAGGTAGTTTTTGGGGATTTTGAGTTTTGTTTTTTCTGTTTTTTAAACCAACTGCAACTTTGACAAAGGTAAAGACTGACCAGTGAGACAACTATAGTAATGACTAAATCAAATCTGGTGTGTTTTTACTATCTGATCTTCAGAGACCAAGTCCTTAGGATACAGAAGAAGGGATAATACAAATAAAACACAAGGGGAGAAGGAAAATGTTTCCTTATTACTGAACTCAGTCAAACAACCCACGATCCTATAGGAGTTCTATTTTCCTTTTCTGATTGAAGATGTTCATCTTAGCCTAATATTAACCTTAGTTTAGGTTAATAGCTATTAACCTCTAATTTGTTCAGGTGCATAATCAGGTGTAATTTATCCTACCTAAACATAGAAAACTAAACTGAAAATCTCTTGGAAGACCCCTTTTATTACAAATGGGCTCAAATTTTTGAAGCCCTGAACAATCTCACTGATTTGGGGATATTGAATTTAGGATGAAATGAATTTCATCCTAGGAGTGCCTATTAAGTCATTTTTGACTACTACTGTTAATTGCCTCTGTTAGCTAAAAATGCACTGACCATAAGTAACTGATATTGAGACAACTACAACATAAACTTTGAGAGCTAAAAGGTTGTATTCCAGTCCCACTTTCAGCTGGATTACCCTTGCCCATTCAGCCAACAATGAAATTAGGGTGCTAATTTTTTGGAGCTGAGTCAAGAAATACAGGTGGCTCTCTATGTCCCAAATTAAATGTTTCAGCTTGTACACCACTTTTCAAATGTGTGTTTTTCCAGGGAACTTGGAGACGGATAAGGCTTAAATGTTGTTTTCTCCATCAGTAGGATTTCTTGTTTAACCCTGAGCTTTTCTTGCTCAGATTGCCAGTTTTTGATTGTTTCTAGCAAGAAGCAATGCCCCCTTTGATTCTTAGTTTTACCTGCCATGTTCTAAGGGAAAGGGAGGATTCTCAAAAAGGGTTCTGCATTCAAAATGCAGAACAGTTTTCTTTGAGTGACTATTATTTTATCTAAAGACAAGTTTAAATCTTAGCAGTGCAAGTTATGTTTTTTTGGGTGCATAATCCTTGAGAAACCTAGCTCGGAACTACAGAGGAAAATAGAGTATAGGTCAAACTTCAAAGCAGAATTGATAGACCAAACCAACCAAGTAGCCTGCCTGGATTTCTGCACTCCGTTTTTTGGAGGAAAAAAAAATCTTTTAGATACCCTAAAGGAAGTTTTAAAATTGAGACAGATGTATGGAAGATTGGCAGCATGCCTGAAAAAAAAGTTACAAATAAATTTCAAGACAGAAGGATGCATTCTAGCTGTCAGAAAGCAAATTGCATGATTCTGATACCATGGAAGTTCATCGGTTTTTCTTATTTAACTTTTGATGCCTCAGGTTTTAACTTTTATATTTTTCAAATCTTGTATTGCCTAGTGTGTAACTCTGAAGTTTCTTGTAACCTGCTAACTTCTGTTCTCTAGTCATAACAAAGCCTCTCCAGACCTGCTCTCCAAGGACACCCAGGCTGTCCTGGGCCTGAGAATGTGTAAACCAACACCTTAGATGGGGTGAGCTGGGAGAAATTGCATCATTAACTGAAGTTTTAATTGGTGAATTTTTGCTGTAAATGAACCAAATCTATAAAAGTGTGAAGAACTCATGACTCGTTGTCCATCTTGGGGTCCATCTTGAATGTAGCCTTTGGCTCCCAGGTTGTACCTCTGAAGGCCTTTCAAATAAATACCTACCTTTATTCCCTTATTCCTGTCTAGTCTCTGTTTCTAGGCAGCCACTCAAGGCATCACTTTGGTAAAAGCAAACCACTGCTTTGAGAATGACTGAGGCTGGTTTGCAAAGAGGTAAAACATTGAAAAACTACAAATAATCTTTTTAATTGCAGAGAAGCATCAAGCCAGACTGTCTGTGATTTCAGGAGAAAAAAATAAATTACGTCTTAAAAATTGATCCAAAATGTTCTTTCTTGGCAACTTTGCAATAGTTCATGACCCAGTAACCAGAAGGGTTAAGTGTTTCCATCCCTCCAGTGTCAGTGTACCTGTATGACAGCCTGTTCACTTGTGATTTGTTCAGTGTAAGGGAGTAATCACTCAGCACTTTGATCCACCATGCTGTTATAATGAACCAATTTGACATTGGCTGAGCTCCAGATGGCACGTTCCTTTCAACAGGCATTGCTGTTCTTCAAAGGCTCTGGAAACATTAGCTTTAACCTTTGTAAGTCCTGCACTGATATTTACCTCCATTTAATACATCCCTCCTTTAAGGCTGTCTTCATTCTATATTAATTTGTTAGCTTGTTTCATCAGCAATTAAGATCTTAGAATGAACAGCTTCCTAATGAAATATTTTCCACTTTGGTGTGGGATGTTTGGTCTCAAAAGTCATTGTAAACTAGCAGTATCCTGTATTTGGTATAAACGGCAAGGTTTAGGCAGCAGGGAGGGTGCTGCAGGAGCAGCCTTTATGAAACAAGACCAGCACCTACCTTGTGATGGACACAGACAGTTTCAGACAGTTCCAGCCAGCTCCTCAACAGACCCACCACTGGCCATAGCTGAGCCTGTCAGTAAAGCTGGTGGCAGAAAGTCAAGAAAGGGCAAAATCCCGAGAATAAAAAGGAGCAAAAGGGCCAAAGCAGTGGGTGGTGCTCCATGGCAGAGCAGGAAAGACCCAGAAAGAGCCTGTGACCTGTGGATAACTGTCAAGGTTTGAAAACAAACCAGTGAAAGACTGCAAGTCAGAAATACAATTTTAATAGGAAGAGGGGAAAAAAGTAAAATAAACGCAATAGTAGGAAAAAAAAAACCTGGCAGGAGCAGAATGCAACCTGGCACCCTGTTGGTTGGGGTGTTGGTAGCAGTCCAAATGAGGTAGTCCTGTTGGGAGCAGTGATCCTATAGAGGAGTCTGGTCTCAGAAGGTCCAGTGGTGGCTATGTGGGTCTCATCCTCTGGGAATTCAGTGGAAAGGCTGCCTGTGGTGTTCGAAATCTCAGCTTATATCCAGGATGGAATGCTTGGTTCCTCCCTCTGGGCAGAGCATCTCTCAATGGGATGATGTAATTTTGTTAGTCATGTGGCAAGGCGTAGATGGGCCATTAACAGAATATTGTCCGGAACGGGTCATCTATGAGTCATGTGGTGAAACTCATTAGCAGAAGATAGTCCGGAGGGTGGAGGCAAGCAAAACCACCCACCTGGTCTCAACAGTTCACGCAGATGGTAATAGAATACAATGCAACCCAGGACAATAACCCATACCAGAGCAGGTACTTCTCCAGAAGAGCTGCAGCCCATGGAGGACTCATACTAGTGCACAGGAAACAAGTAAGAAGGAAGGAGCAGCAGAAGACAAAGGAGTGAGAACACAGCATGGCAGAAAGAAACTCTTATATCCTGACCCCAACATCCTACACCACCCATCACCTCTCCAACGAGACTGAGAAAGCCTGTGTGATAACAAGGAGAGTGGATAGCAGGAAAGGGGGATGCAAAGTAAGGAGTGAAGCTAAACTTTTGAAGGAGGAAAGAGAGGTTTTTTGCCTAAATTTTTGTTTACTCATTTTTTCTGAATGGGGGAGAGGACATGTTTCCTGTTTTTGTTTTTTGTTTTGGTTTTTTTGTTTTGTTTTTGGTTTTTTTTGTTTGTTTGTTTTTTGTTTTTTGTATTTTTGGTTTTTTGGTTTTTTTCTTTAATTAATTTGGCAGAAATTTGATTTCCCCAAGTTGAATCTGTCATACCGGTGACATACCCAAATCATGATCTGTGTGGCACGTGGTCTAGAACTTGATTTTGTTTCTTCCTACACAAATTAAAACAACTATCCCCAACTACGCAGAGCCCCCCCTGCCACTGCACTATCAGGAAAATGGATAAAACAAATGCTGTATCACAGTATGATGGCTACTGTTGTTAGCAGTGTTGTCACACATATCAGAATAGGTATTTTCCTGAGTGTGTTAGTCTGTAAAAAAACATTACTGATCTTAATAGATATACCCTGTGCTGAGGTTTTGTTTTTTTCTGGGTTTTAATTTTTTTTTCAATGAAGAAAATAATGAGACATTCAAAAGCTTTTAGGAAAAAAGATGTCAGACATTAAATTAATTACTATGTTTAAGGCAATAAAACTTACTTGCTAAATATTTCAAGTGTTAATCCATTGTCTCTATCTTTAATACTTTTTGGAAATGGAAGGTATGTCAAAGTGATATGTAAGGAATCAATTCTAATTTAATTTCTGTCTCTTGAATGTCTATTGAGAAATCTGTAATTTATCCTGTAGCTACAGGAAACTTTTGTATGTAGACAAAAACATAAACTTTCTTTGTTCCTTTATTTCTTTATTTCTATCTTTCTCCTTTTCTCTTTTTCTCTTTTCTCTTTTCTTTTTCTTTTCTTTTCTTTTCTTTTCTTTTCTTTTCTTTTCTTTTTACTCTATTTCTTTTTTTTTTTTCCAAATGGTTGTCCATAAAACATAACAAAAATATTTCTCTGGCTAATTTCCATAAAGGAAAGACAATAATGTGTATGTCAGCATTCAGTGCATGACTAACATCTATTACATTTCCTCAGATTCTCTCACAACACCTACCACTCCCACCAGCTAATTTTCTCAAGAGATATATTGGCCAAATGTCAGCCAATAACATGCCAAGAAGCTTGTGCAGGACTGGAAAATCTGTGGGTACATTTTGAGGAGTTTGTGATTTACACACCACTTCTCTTTAGTGCTAAGACAGCTTTTAGCTGTCTGTATGGATGTCATTAATTGTGATCTAATGCCAATATAGGTGCCGAAGGGCGTTCAACACATTACATGGCTGAAAATGATAAGGGATTTCCAACATGTGGGAGGGCAACAGCATTCAGAGGCAGCAGCTGGCACCCAGGTAGCTAAAAAGAGTCACCTGTGTTCAGGTTACTGAATCTTAGACTGCTGTCTCCTCTGTATGTAAATTACATACTAGCCTGGGGAGAGGAACTTAACCAGCACACTGTTGCAATACCAGTGTGCCACAATATAATGACAAGTGAACTCCTAATCACAGCTGCATAGGAAATAGTTCTCTGCACACTGAGAGGCACTGAAACAAGAAACAAATGACTGTGAAAACAAGAAATTATTTTTGCCCTGAGACGACAAGTTAAAAAAAAAAAATATTAAATTAAGGAAAATACCCTTAAAGTACAAATAAAATCTTGTGTCTGAATCTTGAAATATTCTGGTTTTGAGGCTTTTTCTCTTTTATGTCTCCTACGAGAAAAACAAAACAAAACAGGAAAACAATTATAATTTTGAAGGTCAAAATGAAATGGGAAAATTTTGAACCTGAAGAGACAGATCATTTTTCACTGCTCCTAAGGCCTGTAATGAGGGATATTCTGTAAGGATTATAGATCGCCATCAAAGTTTTGATTTGAGTTACAGATTAATTGCTGAGGTGGAACCCTCATGTTTTGCTCAGAATGAAGCTCAGATCCCATACTTGAGCAGTCTACAAAACATGAATAATAAAATTAAACTGGAAAATACACCCACCTATTGTACTCTTCCATTCATGGGAACAAACTAGAGCCATTCTGAAGAAAATCTCCTGAAACAAATACAATATGGATGCTGAGAGCTCAACATCACATGCTTCTGCTATACAGAAAGCTTCAAACAATTGCTGATGTAAATGTTAACCATAGGAAATGTGGACTGTATTTCTTCTGTTTCTCCCCATGTCCTTTTCAGTTAAGTGCATTCCTCTCTGGTTTAAATGAAAAGCAAACTACCAAGATGATTATGAAGAGGCAGCCTCAAACTTCAGAGGTTTCTGCTGTTCCTATTTCCTAAACCTTCCTGAAGGGGTGTGTGTGTGTGTTTGCGCCCACATACGCTTAAAATAAAAAAGTGTAATTCATAAAATCCTTCAAACTTTTCATTTCCTGAGTTGTTCATGTTTTTGACTGAGTTTATATTAGATGGGAGAGCTAGTTCAGAGGTTAAAAGGCCTAGGGCCAAGCTTGCCATTATCACTCTGCTTGTGGACCACTTCTTTCCCTTTGGAATAAGTCATCAATGACAATTACATTGTCACAGGTCACAAGCTAATAATATGCTGACACTTTCTTGAACGCCTCAGCACCATCATATTTGGGTTCCACACCTCCTTACTTTTCGTTTTCGGAGGGTCTAGGTCATAGCATCACTTTTGTTGAAAAGCACTGTTTAGTCAGTAGTCCTTTAAAGCCTATAGTTCCTAGGTTTACTGTAATCTCCTTTGCATTCCTGAGTTTAGGTCGGTGTCTGTGGCTCTGCAGACATCAGTTTTTCAGGGAGGAGCCAGCCATTGCAAAGCACAAATGCCTTTATTTAAAACTTTAATATGACAGAAGGAAGCATATTTTAAAAAATAAGCAGCATAAACTCATTACTAGTACTTAATATCCATCTAACAGAGACATTAGTAGAATCTCAAAGTATGTGACTTGAACCAGATTAGGACAGTATGTCTCTATATTCCTGTTTCTGACATATTTTGCTGTATGACTTCCTAAGACAGTAAAGCTGATCCCTTCAGGAAGTAAAAAAATTTAAAACGCTCAGAATTTATATAAACGGTATTGTGAATAGGCTTGTGATTTTTGTTCCAGAACCACAGGAATACTGTAGTACTTGGCAATCATTAGAAATGCTGCAGAAAAAAAACAAAGCATATATAAATATTGAAATTTCTGCTGCCAGATGCCCTGTACTGTACATTTACAGTGTTAAACTTGAAACATCTATTGTAGATCCCTGAATCAACAATGCAGGTTGTTTCACAGTTCAATTCGCACCACCTAAAAAGCATCTGCATGTCTCTATTGACTAAATAAAAGCTTAGAAACCGAATTGAGAGATTTAATATTAGATGTTGCAAATACTTCCTGCCCCTTCTGTCAATATCACTTATTTGAAATATAAATCTGAAAGTTTTCATGGTTCCAAAGGAGCAAATTTGTGCCATGTGCTGTCATGAGGAGTTTTTTAATGTCACACAGCGTTATCAGTAGCAAGGTCTTCTATAGAAAATTTCTCTCATACTTTGCTCAGCTTTTTCCCCTTTAAATGAAAGGAAAATAGATTATTTGATGAAAAAGAGAAAAAGGAAAGAGCACACTGAAACTGTTATTATTGATCCTGTCAATGATCAGTGAAGAGGTGGTGTTTACCCCAAATGTGATTGTCAAACAGAAATGGAGAAAGGAGCAACAGTTACAAAGGTGATATGAATTTATCCATGAGATCCCAAAATAATGACCTCCACTGAAATTGTTGTGCCCCATAACACCTCCTTACATCTTTCTTTCAAGGAATAGGTGACCTTTGGAAGTATGAATCAGAGAATCAATAAGGTTGGAAAAGACCACCAAAATCAACAAGTCCAACCTTTGACCAAACACCACCATGTCAACTAAACCACAGCACTAAGTGCCAGTCAATGTTGGAATGCTCCCAGGGATGGTTACTCCATCAGCTCCCTCATCCAGCTCTTCAATGAAACTGTTAAACAGGACTGGGCCCAGCAGTGAGCCCTGGGGAACACCACTGGTGACTGGCCACCAGCTGGATGCAGCACCGTTCACCACCACTCTCTGGGCCCGGCCATCCAGCCAGTTCTTAACCCAGTGAAAAGTGCACCTGTCCAAGCCATGGGCTGCCAGCATCTTCAGGAGAATGCCATGGGAGAGAGTGCTTTACTGAAGTCCAGGTAGACTACATCCACAGCCTTCCCTCATCCACTAGGCAGGTCACTTGGTTATAAAAAGAGGTCAGGTTGGTCAAGCAGGACCTGCCTTTCCTAAACCCATGCTGGCTAGGTCTGATCCTCTGGTTGTCCTGTATGTGCTGTGTGCACTCAAGATAATCTGTACCATAACCTTCCCCAGCAACAAGGTCAGGCTGACAGGCCTGCAGTTCCCCAGATCCTCCTTCTGACCCTTCTGGTAGATGAGTGTCACACTGGCCAACTGCAGTCATCTGGGACTTCACCAGTTAACCAGGACTGATGGTAAATGATGGAGAGGCTTGGCAAGCTCTTTTATTAGCTCCTTCAGTACTCTTGGTTGAATCCCATCCAGGCTCCATAGACTTGTGAGTGTGTAAGTACAGAGCAGGGCACTAACTACTTCCTCCTGGATTTCAGGGAGCTTATTCTGCTCCTCATCTCTGTCTACCAGGTCAGGGGCCTGGTTGCTCTGAAGTTATCTGGTCTTTCTGTTAAAGACTGAGGCAAAGAAGACATTAAGCACCTCAGTCTTTTCCTCATCCTTGTGACAATGTTTCCCCCTTCCTCACATCCAATAAAGGATGGAGATTTTCCTTGTCCCTCCTTCAGTTGTTAATGTATTTATAAACACACTTAATATTTTTCACAACAGTGTCCAGGATGAATTCTATCTGAGCTTTCATCTTTCTAATTTTTTCTATGACTTAATGACTTCTTGTACCCTTCCTGAGTTGCCTGCCTCTTCTTCCAAAGGTCATAAACTCTCTTTTTTTCCCTGAGTTCAAGCAAAAGCTCCCTGTTTAGCCAGGCCAGCCTTCTTTCCTGTCATCTCACCTTTTGGCACATGGGGACAGCCTGCTCCTGTGACTTAAAGATTTCATTGTTAAAGTACATCTAGCATTCCTCGACCTCTTTGTAATTAAGGATTTTTTCGCAGGGGACTCTCTGCATCAATGTCCTGGCCAAATGAACTGGCCAAAATCCACCCTCTGGAAGTCCAAGCTAGAGGTTTGGTTGACCCCCCTTCCTTACTTCACCAATCATTTCAAGGTCACTGTGTCCACAATGGCCTCTGAAGACCATATCTCTCACCAGCCACCCTTCTCTATTTGTAAGAAGCAGGTCTCATGGGGCACCCCTCCTGGTAGGCTCACTTTCCAGCTGTGTCAGAGAGTTCTCTTCCACACTCTGAAGGGATCTCCTACACTGCCTCTTCTCCACTGTGTTGAGTTTCCAGCAGACATCAGTCAAGACTTCCACAAGAACAAGGGCTAGCAATTGTGAAACATCAGGCAGATGCTTGTAGAATACTCCACCCACCTTCTGTGTCGCAATGCACCTTCTAGCAATGGCTTTTGACTGTGTGGAAACTTTTGTTGCCTGAGGGGTGGCTGTGCTCTCCTACAAAAACTGCTGCACAAAGTGCCGCACAAAAAAACTGTGGCATGTCCTTCTGTACATCCTGTTTGTCTGTGGTTGCTGCCAGGTCCTGACAGGTCTTTCTGCTCTTTTTTGGGGGTTCCCTGACTCCCAGGAACCCCCTCCTTATCTCCTTCAGGTGTTTTGCCACAGAGCTTGCCATAGTTGCAGCTGCTGTCACTGCATACCTTGCTGACTGAATTCCTGTAATGACCAATATCTTGGAGGATTTGTGTAGGTTAATTCATTTGATGAAATGCATTTAGATGTGCCAAGTATTAGTATTGTTATTACTGCAATAAAAAGGCTTAATATGTGCTCTTAGAAAGGGTAACATGAAATACTCCTGTTTATCCTGAAAAGTGTTGGGGAATTTTTTGCTTGTTTGGTTGGTTGGTTTGGTTTCTTTTTTCAGATTTCCTTAGAATTTAATCCCATTAGTTCTACATTAGAATTTAGTGGGGTTTGCAGCACTAAAGTTTTATTACTTTGTATTTGTCAATATTACATATAATTCCCTCTGTGACAACCTATTTACAAATCAAATCTAACTCCCTTTTAAGTTTAGCTGTCTGCATGGCCTTCATTCATCATCTTTCTTTTTTTTTTTCTTCAGAAAATGCCACTGTACTGCAGTCGTTCTTTGTGTTCGTAGATCATCGTTCTAAATTAAAACACATAACATGCAGCACTAGCCCCTGTGGACCTGAAAAAACACTTTCTCTGGTTTGACATAGCTTCCTTTACAGGAACTATCTATAGTCACTGCTTTGCTATTTTTCAACCTGTTCTGTATCTCTACCCATGTTCTGCCCTGAATCCTTACATCATCCTCGAGCTTAAGCAGGGATGTGACATGTGGAATGTTACAAAAGGCTTTCTGAAAATCCAAATATATTATGTCATCTGCTGGGCCCTCAGCAGCTCTGTCAGCACCCTTTGTGTAAATTCTTCTCCCCAAAAATGCAACCAAAAAAAATACTGAGAAAATTATTAAGGACATAATTAATAGCTCTTTATTTACAGACAAGTGATTAAATAGGGCACACACTCTGTCAGAAAAGTACCTTGAAAACACTCCACTATGCATTTACCCTGACTCTCCCCACTAATAGTAGTGATGAGAGTAATAATAATAACAATAATAATAGTTCAGTAATTCTTATCTACTGCCTTACAGTGTCTAAGCTGTTTGATAACTCCAGAAAAGCCCTACTTGCAAAGGTAGTCCAATTAAATACATATAAATGTATTGAAATGTTTAATTGGCTGGCAACCCAGTAAGTGTCTGTAAAACATGGCTGCTCCTTAATCAGAAGACAAAAATGAGCTGTCATATATTGTTATCCACTTGCTTTTTGAAAACCAGAGCTCTGAGACAAAGAAGATGCCTTTCTTTTATTACTATGCTCCAACTCAGAACGAGCAAAAAAAGAGAGACAGAGCAGATAATGGACCCCATTCATGAATGCAAAAGGCTATTTCTGAGCAGTTATTGCATTGTTTATGCCAGCAAAAATTGCATAACTCTCATTCTCTACACAAATTACATGTTTTCTATGCTTCATTGGACTTTTTACATAGAACATAAATGAAGCTTTTGCAATAGGTGGTACAAAGACTGCTATTGGAGCCAGTTTAAGCCTTATTATTAAAGCTGGATGAAGCATTTGGCTTTCTTCAGGTTTGCTGCAAAGTCAACAGAGTCCAAAATTCCCTTTATGTTTTTATCTTTCTATTTCCTTTCAGCTCCCAGTTTCTTGAGCTTTTAATGAAATGAAAATGGAGGTTTTCCAACCAAAGTTGTGCTAATTGCTCTAAGACACAGATCAGAGCTTAATACCATCCATTAAATGTTGCCAGCCTGGGACAGGCAAAGGGCTTCATGTGCTGACTGAACAGCAGGACTGCCTGGCCAAGGAAAAGGTCAGGCAGTTGCACAGAGCCAAAACACAGCACAACAAAAATTTTCAACTGTTTTTCTGCTGTGAACATGGGGAGGTCATGTGAAAAGAACTTAAATTTCTCAATCCAAGAGCTGCTAGAGTGGAATCCATTCACCTCCATATGATGCTATAGATTAACCTTTCAAAAGCAGCTTTTGATGGGTTTTTTTTGTTGCCTGATTTGAGCCTGAAGTTCAGGCTGGCTGCCCTTGTAGTTCCACAACTGAATTTGAAAATAGCAGTGAGTTCTGCTCTTGGAAATCATGTTCAATGTATGTACTAGGCTCAGCTGAGGCTACAAATTTTGGGCTCCTCACTACAACAAAGACATCAAGGTGCTGGAGCATGTCCAGAGAAGGGCAACAAAGCTGATGAAGGGAGCACAAGGCTTGTGAGGTGTGGCTGAGGGAGCTGGCAATGTTCAGTCTGGAGAACAGGAGGTTCAGGGTGGACTACATGGCTCTCTAAAACTGCCTGAGAGGAGGTTGTAGTGAGGTAGGGATTGGCCTCACTAGCAAGCAACAGGAAATGGTGCCAGGTTTGGTGAGGGGCAGTTTAGAGTTGATATTGAGAGAAATTTCTTCAATAAAAGAATGTCAAGCACCAGAACAAGCTGCCCACAGACGTGGTTAAGTCACCAACTCTGGAATTATTTAAAAGGTGTGTAGATATGGGTGTGAGTGACACCATTTTGTGGTGAACTTGGTAGTGTTCAGTAAATGTTTGGATGTGAGGATCTTAAAGGTCTTTCCCAACCTAAAGGAATCTATGCTTATATGAAAGCACATGTATTTTGCACATGTTATTATGGCAGTAGAGATGGATTTAGCCTGACTCTGCTGCTTCTGTTGAAAGAAGGATTTACAACACTATTGCTACCTCTTAATATTATTACTGCAGAGAAGTAATATTTATGTATAGAGAATCTTCTACATAGGGAAAAAATTCTACCTGTGAGATTGCCCATATACATAAACAGATTAATTTTGCTGTATTCAATTGTCTGTTTCTCTTGCAAGCAGACTAAAAAACATTTATGCCAAACCTTTTTTCCAACATTTGATTCAGAGTGGATGCATATTTGTCAGTTTGATGAGACTCTCTCCTTTCCCTTGTTGATAGTCAGGCATGAAAATATTGCTGTTAGGTCCCATGGCTCTTTTTACAATTATTCCCTGAATAACTAATACTTAAAATCTCTAACAACTGAAGGAGTTTGTAAACAAGGAGATTTACCAAAGTAACACCAGAAGTCAAGATGGATGCCATAAATTGTGTCTATCACATCTAAATCCTTATTTTCACCTACTAATCAGAGACAGTACTGGCCAACCAAGAGCAAGACTTTAATTCTGTCTGAAGTCAAAAAGCACGTCTTCACTCTACAGCTAGTATCCATCTGTATTTTGAAGCACAGAAATTACCCATTGAAGTTATTTTTATGATTAGCTTTTTCTTGCTTGGGTGGGGTGTGTGCTATCTTATTAGCTACTGTGAATCAGCCTCAGCCCCTTTGGTGCCTTCTCCAGAAATATTACTTTGGAATCACTACATTTCATTCGCTGATGAGGTAAAAAGAACCTAATTATTCTGACAATTTTATCTAAGGCTTGCAGATTTTATGTACTGAGTGTATAAAAAATAACTTCTTGATGAATAATCCTCCAGGAGTACATTTTTGTAACCATCATCTGAAATGGTCCTTTTTACACACAGATATGCAATTCTTCCTCTGGATGATAAATAAATTTGCTTTACTTCAGGGATCATTGTCCCAATATACACACATACAGATAAATATACATATATATGCATATAAATTTTAATTGAGCTATAGCAATTTCTCTGCAGAACTGTGAATGACACTGAGACAACTACCAAAGCTTTTATAATTTTCTCACATTATCCACGTGGTTTCTGTTGTATGATTTTCTGCCCTTTAGTTGAAATTATGAGTAGCTTTTACTGTTGACATGTAAGAACCAAGAACTATAGCAATATAAAAGCCAGATATCACCTATTAATATAAAATATCCATTCCAAAAATGCATAAAAATAAAAATAACTTTAACAATGATGAATTTACAAAGTCAAACTTATAAAGGTTTAAAGTGTTAGTGAATATGATTGGTCTCAATGACCTTAAAAATCTTCCCCAACCTAAATGATTCTACGATACTACTGTTAAAGTTTTGCTGAATCTGGTAGCACAACTGAGGGAAAGGTGCTACAGCTTTCTGTTCCTGAGCACAGCCAGTGGCAAGGCTGAGCATGCATTCCCCAAAGGCACACCCACAAGCATTGGCTATACACACTGAAAGCCATACAGAACAGGATAGACAGAAAGATGCAAACACAGCCCAAACACTTGCCTAATTTTGCCCCCTTTTCTGCCAGTTCAGGGTAAAGGTCTATTAGTGGAAAATAAGTGTGCAGATGTACAAAGCTGATCTTCCCAGCAGCATGGACTTATGCACTAAAGCCAGGAACTGGCCCTAGAACCTTGCTTCCCCAATTTGCTGGCACTCCCAAAGACAGCAATTCCCTTTCCATTCCTCACAGTTCAGAACCCCTCACACAAACATTTGTGTGCACACACACATTTTTGTGCACATGCACACCCACATTCATGAGCCCACACACACTGTTGATCCAGCCCCTCCAGTAAATGACCTTAAATACTCAATCTACCCAGTAGATCCTGGGGACCCACTTGTCTCCAATATAGCCATATACATGTCACTATGTCACTATGTCTAGCCTTAGACCTTATGGTCACTCTAGTAGATGAACACCTCTGGTCTCTCCAGCTGTCAATTTTCAGACTTTCTGGTCTCTCCAGTATCTGGCTCATGCTTCTGTTTGCTTTGATACCTGGCTGCTAAGCCTCTTTTCCTACTCATGGGATACTCTGCCATGATATTTGCAAGCAATCACACATATGACACATATAGTCACACAATATGCAGGCACCCCAGGTGCTGACCCTTTGTCATATTGTCCTTATGATCTATGGTCCCACATCGGTTCCTGGCATTCAGATATCCATACACACACATGCAGACAGAATAAGGGAGTCATCACCCAGGAAAATAATTAGACATGCAATTTGGTAAGAAGACAAGATAGACTACACTGATCACTCCTAGGCCATGGCCAGACAACATGACAATCTGTCTCTTAGTGCACCTTTGGTTCTTCCCCTAAACATCCTGCAATTATATAATCCCAAGGTAACCTTCCCCAGCATCCCATAATAAGTTCCATATCCCTAGGCAGTGGCAGCCTGCTGTGAGGTAAGGCAAAGAGCATTTCCCATTGACACATCTTGATGTGGCTCACCTGATGCCCATGGGGCTGATGCTATCCCATGGCAGTTCTGAGGAGAGTGGGGCTAGGGCTTCTTTCTCTGATCAGCTTACTGGGGTTCTGCTACCAGATACTGCTTCTCTGTGCTCCTAAGTGTTTGCAGTTATGATCCTCTAAGCAAGAAACTGAAAATGTAGAGATAACCGTATTCATCTTTTCTTTCAAGGGATTGAAAACAAGGATAGAATCTGGTTTAAATGTAAGAGGTTTTAGTTGTTTGAATTCACAAGGCCCCTGTGAGGGGGATCCACATATTTTAGTTGAGCTTTGTCACTCTTCTTAAGCTTCTTCACCTTCCCCTGTGTTAAGTAGAGAGTTATAGATACCCTCAAAGGATGAAGATAACATAACTGAGACCCCCTACTTGGAATTATTCTCTGAATATTAATCTCCAAGTCTATATTAGCCTCTTCCCTGGTCTTTACTGTCTCCACACGATCCTCTATATTTTCTTGTTACCTTCTGCCTAATTAGTTGTATGTCCTGTATTAATGACACAGAGTCTGTTTCAAGAGTGAAACACAAGACAGTGCTGCCCCTCTGTTCCACTTCATTGCTACTCAGCTCATGGCTTCTTTCTGGTCCCTTCTCTTTAGGCCAGCTCAGGACAATAATCCTTTAAAAGAATGTAGCCCCAAAGAGATGTTGCCCGTGGCCTGACTACAAGGGCTTGGTGTTTGGGTTTCTTTCGTTTTTCAGGATAGATTACAGCTAGCGAACAAGAGGTATGTGACTACATCATGATAGGTAGTATCTTTTTGTTCCTAATATGTATGATGAGGCGGTTTAAGAAAATGTATTACTAGGTTGTGTGAAAATCTCTAACAATGAAAATGCTCCTTCCCTTTAGGACTGCTGGGAATGTTTGGAAGGGAAAAGCTTCAATGACAGTAGGAGGGTTTTGTGAGGGAAAAATGAGAAGCAAGTCTAGAGCAGAGCAATGAGACTGAAACAGCACTGAAAGGGGCTGGAAGCTGACAGAGAATTCTCTGCTGTAACAGAAAGACATCCTACGACTGGAAAGGCCTGTACTGAGCTTGCTACAACTCCTGCATTTGTAAGACCAACTGAAACCAAGAGTGAAAACAGGGAACCATCTTCTGAGAATGAACATTAATAGAGAGGAATCATAAACTTTTTTTGCTTCTCTGATGTCATTCTGTATTTGAAAGGTAACTGTTATGATTCGCATTCTAATAAAAAAATTGGCTTTCTATTGTGAAAGTCCTTTCAGTCCTTTTTTTTTTTTCTCCTTTTTAGGAAAATGTTCTATAAGGAAAATGCATGAGCAATTCCATAATTATTTTCAAACATAGAATACAAGACTGCATTCCTTGCCAAGCACCAAACTGAGGATGTGCAAAGAGCATCAACATGGATATCCATGTGACTGTTAAAGAGAGAACAGAGCAAAGCTGCAAAAGAAAGGAACATAAATAAAACATTAGGCCACTATAAAATCATCAGAGATGAAGAGGACACAATGGGAAGCTGAACTGACCAGATGGTCTGAAGATCAAATATGCTTTCAGAGTTTTGTGTTCATCTTTAATATTCATGGAAGCAGAGAAAAGGAGATATACCCTCAGTGCACTCTGAAGAAATCACTAACAGTAGAAAATTTCATTGCAAGGTGGTTTTTTATGCTAAAGATGACAAAATTCACAAAACCTGAACTCTATTTTAATGGTATTATATTTTTTGAGTTTTTTAAAATTATTAGAAACTGTTTAAACAGTGTTTAATAGCTTCATGTTATACTTTAGTTTATATACACTCTATAAAAGCAATACTCCCTTTTGAATTCAAAAAGTATATACGAAGATGGATGATAGGCTATTTTGTATTTAATATGACATATCTACTTAATAATAAAGACATGAAATTATATTTGTACAAACTTCTACAAATTGAAAAGAGTGCTCCATTTCTTTGTACTCCTCACATATTTTATTACAATTTCTGTATAAAGGGGGTTAAAACAGAAATGGTGGAGTGAGAGAAGAATACGAATAAATGGAAATAGATCCTGATTTGACCTTCTGACACCAGAAATAGCATTAACTTCATTTCAACATTAATTTAAATACAACTTAATAAAATTGGGTTAAAAGAAAGACAAAAAAAGGAAATATGAACAAAAAAATCTTGGCATCATCATCCTGCTGTCTTCAAACCATTACTATTAATAAGAAGTAGTAGAGGAAATGAGTGAAGTTTTCCTCTCATTATGTATATGTGAACTAGATGTCTGTGCTCCTATTATAATTAATAGAGACTTAGGGCAGGATTCAGCTACATAAACATGGGTATATTCTGCCACCTCAGATGCCAATACACCTAAATGGAGTTGGCAGGTTAGAGACAGAACTTATGGAAGGTATGCAGCTTTTTGGAGATCAGCTGCTAGAGTTTGGGCATGATGCCTTGTCTGTCTTACGTTTTGGTACCTGAAGCCTGCCAAAATGACTGCTGTAGTTACAGCTGCAGAGATATGCAGCAAATTCTGATCCCAGAAACTGGCGTGCTGCTTGCCAAAAACCAGGAGTCTATTGTGATTTGAGGTATTTTAGTGTATTAAAAACATCTGGGTTAACATCCAAGTCATAGGACCTACAGGAGACTTATTCCCTTGGCAAGTGACAGATAGAGGCCAGGCAAGCATCTCAAACAGCTAAATATATTTAGGAAAGCTTAGTAAGACAAAAATATCTTATTTTTTGAATTGCATTATTTGTAAGAAAGGCCCACTAAAAAGTAACTGAAATGTATGTAAGGATAATGGTATTCATATAAGGGTGTGCATTTACATGTGCACGTGTGCATATGGATATGCCTATTGTGTATGCATTTATGTTTTAGAATGATTCTTTCTCAGCAGATAATTATTTCACTACAACCTTCATTCTTAGCTATTTCTGGACTACCTCTTTACTGAGCACTCACAGAGAAATTAATCTCTCTATTATCAATGTGGGTATAAGGCGTTCTGCCAATCTGATGCACTTAGCTGTGATACCCTGAAGTCAGGGTATTTCTGTGTCCTTTTCCTAGTAGGTCTACAACCCAGGTTTAATGACATCTTTCCTCCCTCTTTCTACTAGATTTATAATTTTTACTAGGTTTATGAATTTTCTACTAGGTAAATTAAATTTATTTCATTTGCAAAACGCATTAGCATTTTGATCCAAAAACTCAGGGTTCTGTAATTACTTGGGAAAAAATTATTAGGACATGAACGTTTGTAAATGAGATTCAGAATCTCTAAATTCCAAGTTCAGACTTGTGGCAATTTGGGATCTTTCTTTCAAACAAAGATTAAGTTGTCTGGTCCCTGGGCTCTGGATTATTGCTGTAGAAGCCTAAAATTGATTTATACTGTCATTCTGGATCAGAGAATTCCTTCTATCCTAAACAGAAGCGCTCAGATGTCTTTAGATCAATCTTTAGCTAAGCAGTTAGATGCACGATGTTTTATCTAAACTCCATCGTGATTCAAATAGAGACTGAAGAAGCACACGAATTGTAACTCCCTGGTGAGAACCTTACTATTGACAACTTTTGAATCACCTTTGTGAACATATTCCTTCATTTCAGCTGTTTCAATGTGCTAAGTCTGAAACTGAAAATAGCCTGGATGATTTCAATGCTCAAATGAAGTTTTAATAAATCCTACAAATCTCCTATAAAAATCTGATCTCACTTCTCCCTCTCATATTTGATAGAGTCTTCAAAATACAAGTGTCCTCCTCATCTTCATTGAAGACAGGTTGGTAGGAAAACCTTTTGACTTTGTTGCCTTTTTTTTCCTTTTTCCTTTTTCTTTTTACTTATCCTCACCCATCTCACACTTTCAGAGTTGTGAGTTTTAAGGAAAACAATCTTTTCTATTTTTATATTTTAAAGGCAAGTCAGGATACTCAGTACCAGAAGCAACTCACAAAAGCGGAGCTAATTTGCACTTGTCCAAAACATGCATATCTGCACATAAATACAATAACCCTCAAATAACTGTTACTGAGCAGGAAGGTAAGCTAAAAGAGGATTTTTTAAACAAAATTACCTAATCTTCTATAAGCTTATGTCAGAGTCTTTTGTCAAAAAACGTATTTCATTCATGTCTGCGTTATCAGAATTTGAGTTTATTCACTGAAATATAAATTCCATGTTTCTGTGTATTTTGTGGATATAATTTTGTATCCATTGTTACAAAATAGTCCTGAAAATGCATCCATTTAGTTTTAGTGGCAAGTATCTTGACCTCTATATACTTATTTTCTGTCAAAATAATGGATTAATATCTGAATTGTGTGGAACAGGATATTTTTCACCAGCTGGACATCTCTCTTACAAAGAGAATATGTCTGCATAGATAATTTACACATTGCAAGATGAAACTAGCATCCCATCACTCCGAGAATAGGATGAGTTCATACACATTTTAATTCTCATTAAATTGTTATGCTAGAGATAGAGAAATGCTGTGCTGTTTCTGTTTCCTAGGTTTTGGGTTTTGTTGCTGGCTTGTTTTTATTTTTCCCCCCCTTACGTTCTTGTGCACTTAAAAAAATAATTCAGGCTATTTCCATACAAATTATACTTTTCCTGGATTCATTAAAAGCTCTTTGCTGAGACCATAACTGGACTGTCTTCTCTCAAATTGCCTATGCAGAATATTGAAAGGGTCAAAACAGTGCAGCATGCTATGGTATTTCACAGAGTAGAAAAACATGCAGATTGCTCTTGTTTCTCATTCTTGTAATAAGGGATAGTAACAAGAAAGGAAAATGGCTGAAAATGGTTTTGTTCCCATGTGTCAAATACCATAATTAGAATAAGAAATGCTACAAATTAACCCATTCTCATTACAGTCACTATATTATAATTTCATGGTCCTCTTCTGATGCTGTACTCTTGCTAAGCACATTTACATCTCATCAGTGAACACAAGCAGCAGATCCGCTGGCGGTGAATGCTTGATTCACTCCAATTTATGTCTTCTTTTCAGCTGGGGAATCCATTGTGTGAGCTAATAGCAGGTTTCCCATTTGAAATGACTGCAGATCTCTTCACATTTGGATACAGTGCAATCATTGTCATTTTTTTTTTTTTAATGTGTCACATAATTGTTGCCTTATGCCTATGTGCAAGCAAAAGGAGGGAAATTTCCAGCATTAAATGAAACACAAAGGACAATACTATGCTTTACTCTCAGAGATGTGTGGGGGAAAGACAAGAACCCTTTTCTCTTAAGTCAAGAGGCAAGTATAGCTGCAATCTTTTTGTTCACCTGCATAAAAGACTTAACAACGATTTTACCATCAACTACACTATTTCTGCAAGGATGGTTGTCAAAAAAGATAATTTCACTAAAACAATTAATGGGATGAATGTATCCTTTTATAGGATGTTTAAATTTCCATGTCCCTGTTATCTGACTGTTTTGAAGCATAATTTCTATTAAATTCTCACAAAATATTCATAGTGTTTCTATTGCTAATTTACAAGTAAAAAGTGAAGATGAGTGACCTGCTTATCTAACAATATTAGGGATTTTTCCCAAAACAAGGTGTGTGGAGAGGAAAAGCTGTATTTGAGATGTTTAGCATGTTCTCCTGTGCCTGGTCTGACAACTAGAGAAAGCACAACCTACTAAAAGCTAAGGGATGTTTGCTGTTAATGTTAATGGAATACGATTTTATTGAAAAGATTTTGTCCTACTAGACAGGACTGCTACATGCATTATCTTTGTAAAACCTTGGAGATTGACGTAAGAGATGCATGATCAGTGACTCAAAACATGGGGTTATTTCACCTGTCCTTAATCATTAGGGCTTGTATTCACTTAATCAAACTTTAGACATTTGCAATATGAATGTTGATGTCCTGGGCAAGATTCAGTTGCCTAAGCACAGGAACTTAGTGCCACTGGAGGTCTTCTAGGATATCTAAGGCATACACAGGCCACCCAAGTAGGGCACAGAAGTTATGGAGACACATGCACTCTGGAACCAAAGCTGAGCATCAGGTTTGGTACAGCGCAATACAAATAAATGCCACTGTATACCTACATTTAGGTGACTGACTATCACTCATAACCAGTTTATTTGGATGTTCTAAGGTCAATTCAGTTGTCCATACATTGATGTATTTGAGATGTTTTTTTATCTACATCACCCATGCCAAAGGTCATGAATATTCTGCATGCATTGTATCATCTGTGTTTACCTTAATTAAAATGTCCTGGGCATCTTAAAGCTCCCAGCTGAACCAATTCTGGCTTTGCTAGTTAAATCAAGCTTATATTATAATCAGGGAGAAAAGTATTGCCTTTCAGGTATTTCCTCTCATTGGTTTTACATGTCTGCTTTAGGATGAGATGAATAATATCCTGTAACATTTTTGGGGTGTTTTTTTTTGTTTGTTTGATTGATTATTTGGGTTTTTCTTTTTTCCTTTTTCTATTTGTAGAGACAGTTTTAAAAGATACAGGTTTCTCAGCTATGAAGACTGACATATATCCTTGCCTTGCATTTCCTTTCTTCATATTTTCTTACCTTAGTGTTTCATATAACAGAGAGTTCAGTAATTTAGACATTCCACAGTGATGTGGAAGCTAGGCTAAGACTGGCATGAAAGGAAGATTAGAGGTGAGAATATGCCCTCACCGGTGCCAGCACAGTTACAAGAACTTATGAGTCACGAACTTTAAATTTTTTCTATTCTATGACCCTATATTTCAAAAGACTAATAGTAGATATCTGAAGAATACTTCTGCAACTTCTGGCATTAAGCTGTTTTGGATATACTGAAACTGTAGCTATGTTCAGATTACTTATTGCTAGATTGCTGAATTTGAATTTGCATGTTTCCGTGTGAATCTCTGTGCTTTCAACCTGCTTTGTGTTCGAGTTCCACAGAGTAAACCATGATTTACATGAAAAAGAACACTGTAATTCACTTTATGATTTATAGACCTCTTCCATACCCATTTTGGTTGTACTTGCTAATGGTGAAAAGTAATTTTTGGAACCTTTCTCATCCAGAAGAAGTCCTATATTTCTTATCATTTTCACCTTTCCATATTTTTTCTCTCATTCGGCTTTTTTTCTTTTTTAACATTAAAAAAACCACGATATAAAATAGTGTAGCAACTAAAAGAGACATGGTGAAGGCTGTGAAATTTCACCAGAAGGCTTGAGAAGTTCACTGGACCTGTGACTATGTTTGTACTCATCTGGTGAAGAGAGCAAATTAGTTTCAACCTTAGTAGTATTTGTCCCGCTGCAATATGAAATGTTGGAACCTGAAGTAAGGACCCAGTTCTGTCATCATTGAGGTAATTTTCAGAATTTCCATGAAATTCCATGCAGCAGACTTTATTTTTTTGAGACATTAAGCCTCTTTTATGTGCATCACTGAACAGAAATCTTCAGCTACCTCTGAACCAAGTTAGATTTCTGTGAGTAACCTCCAAATGAATGGCTCTTCGCTGCATTTAAATACCATGAGTGATCTAGGCCCTTCTTGGCTTTATTCTAAAGTTAATATTAAAAAAAAAGAATCCAAAAAACCCCCGATCTGTCATGGATGTGTATGATAATTGACATAATAGGCCCTAACGGCTACTTTGGAGCATAATAGACCATGACAGATCCATTGGAGCTTACTCAGAGATTGAGATATTTTAATATAATTTAATTAAAAAATAAAACCTAGACAAAATTATCATTCATTTGTATAAAATATTATCATTCATTTAAATATAAAGCTGTTACATGCACATGCATATACACACAATCAGTACCTTAAAACAAATGGTAAGAAAAGATTTACCAGAAAATCTTCTCAGAACTTACCTGATCAGAATGAAGATTACTTGATGATCTTCTCACATATCTAACCTGGTTAGATGAATGAGATATGCGTTGTGGTAATTGCAAGTTAAAATTTCCATGCATGGTAGTCATAGAAGTAAAGAATGGAGAACTTGAAAAGTTTATCTGAGCACTTTAGTGAGCTGACCAAGCTGGTAGCAAAATTTGGTTGCCCAGAGTAATGGAGAGAGAAGCAAAAGCTAAGAGTAAATCATGCAAAGAGGAGGTAATTTTCCAATGGTTCTAAAACCTGCTTAGCTGGGCACACACTGGCTCATGTTCAGGTCGCTGTCGTCCAGCACTCCCAGATCTTTCTGTGACAATGATATTTTTTGCATCCTAATACCACAAAACTCAGCAAGAAAAACAATAAGTCCATAGAAAAACATCCATACCTTGAATATTTGCTTACATACTGAATCTAAATTTTTATTTAATTTTTTTCCTATTTTTTTTGAGGGCTCTATGTCACTATTTAGAGTGCCTAGAAATGGCATGCAATGAGGAAACATGGTTGAAAGAAGGAGTGCAAGGGAGAAAATTTGATCATCAGACCTTTGCTTAGCAGCAGCATTTGCTGTCGCACATCTGACTTGAGCCATGAAGTGTGCAGCCATGTTTCATTACTCACCAAGAGTCCATGGACTTCATTCCATGGACCTTGGACTAAGTACCCAGGTACATTAACCTCAGTGAAACATCATTTTGATCCTTGTTTTGTAATGGAGATAGCTAAGTCAGAGTATGGTTAGTGATTGCACAAGTGCAGAAACCATATCTTAAGAAATCAGAGGCTTCAGATCTAGGATATGGAGATTTTGCTACTGGCCACATTTTGTATCAGAACTATTTACTCCTCCTCTAAGTTAACAAAGAAGATTTTAGTTTTCCACCTTAATACTTTGGAACCTCTCTGGAGTCAAAAGAAAATTATCAGTCCCGCAAGAGACACCTCAATTATTTCAAACCCCTCCTTTGGCTTTGGAATGAAGTTTTTCTCTGTGAAGTAGAGAGGAACTCTTAATTGCCATCTTCCACATTGTGATTGGGATTTATCTCCTCCCTGACTAAAGAGGAAGCATAGTTGACGAGATTAAACAAACTGAAGAGCTCTTAGGAAACTTCAGAGAGATTATTTCCTTTATGGAGACAGACATTCTGAATTGCCTTCCCAGGGCTCCTGACAGTTTTTGATCTAGCCTATAGGAAGTTAATTCAGCAGGAAATATCTTGCCTACTTGGCTTGTGAGGAAAACACAACTTCAAACGGGAGCGCTCATGTTCTGGCTGCGAACACCAGGCTGCATGTTAGCCATCACGGAGCTCCAGAATGGGATTGAAGTTCAGACGGATCTCCCTGATTAATTTCCTTTTTGTTTGTTCTATAAACAATTTAGAGGCTTAAAGTCAGCAATGTTTACAGTATTTGTACTAATTGTAACGTTTGCAATTACACCATGTAATTTTCTTATGTCCTTCCTCTGTGTGCCGTAAGAAAGGGCACATGCAGATACTATCTATATTTGGGGACTGGTCTAAACTCAGCTGACATCATTCCCTGGACTTCAAACAACTCTGAATAGGACCTTACAGAGAAAAACTGCAAATTTTCCCAATATTTGAAGAATTAAGGCCAAAGAGTGGGACTAATCAAACAATAGGATGGAAAGCTCCCATGTGTCCTGAACAAAATTCACTGTGAACTATGTACTTCAGCCAAGAATGCCAAATATAGACTTTGTTAAATTGTTAATTACACTAGGTTGTGAGGGATTTTTTTCTCACTTGTGTTATAAATTTAAATAATTTAGAAAAAAATGCAGTGTAATGATATCATAAAAATTTTACTTGCTCCTTTGAAGGGCATAGTGTTATTGAAATACATATGGCAGTGCATGCAAATGTAGACTTTGTACCTAAATTGTCACTGTATGTTCACAAGTTGTCTTGGAAGTTATGGAATTTCTATAATATTTCTATATATATAGATATATAATATACTATATTATTTCATCATGGTAGTAACATTTTTAAGTGTAATAATTTTTGAACAAAGCTTTCACAATATCTAAGTAAAATAAAAATATTTTTATACATATACACTTTTTCAGAACCAGTCTGTCTACTATTTTTGGCCAACACTGGGGAGCACATTTACTTGCTAACTAACTTGAGGGGATTGTCAGTCTAACTTAAACAATGAAATTTTTGTGTCTACTTAGTTTAGTTCTGGTCAGAGCTTTGAGATGCTCTGGTGAAAATCAGAAATGAATCTGTCTCTTTTCTCTGAGACAGGGTTAGTGTGTGCTAATGGGAAAGATCTCTTATCAGGGGTTGATGGAGACAATTAATTAAATACTTGTGATGGAGAACTTCAGCAAGTATTTCTGAACCTGTTTTATGGTTGCTTAGATCTTTCACAGTGCAGTGACATCATTTTGTATCTTGCTCTTCTCTTGGGACTGTGCAGAATAGCTAGTGCTTGTAATGTCATTTTTTCAGAGATTTTCTGAGACACTGTGTTCTTTGATGTCTATAAGTAAAAGTAATCTAATTTACCACTTGTCGTTTGAAAGATTGTAAAAAAATGTAGAATATATCAATATTCAGGTTTCTCCTTTTCATTTTCATTTCTGTGAATAGCTTCAATATCACAAAAGTATGTTTTTATTATTCAGAATAGTCATTTTTAATAAAGAGACTCAAAAAGACTGATTTGAAAAAGTTCTCTATTTCTGTTGTGATAGTCATCAGATTTGGTTTGAAAAGTGGTGTTAGGATTTGTTCTTATTTTAACACAAGAATTGTATCTAAAAAAAGCCACAATCAGTAAAGTTTTGTATCATGAAATAAACCTGTGTGAAACAGATTGTTTTCCAGTTTTCTTTTAAAAGTTCTATTTGTTTTTTCCCATATATATTTTTTAGATACTCTGATCCCCTGGTCCATGCCTGTTGGAGTTTTTGTGAAGGCAAAAGAAAGGAACACATTACCCCCAAGTATCCTTTTGTTACAAGTTCTTTCCTGTCACCAGTTTTTGACGTGCTTGCTGCTACATCAGAATGTGACTACTGTTTTAAGTTGCAACTGAAACTTCTATAAATCAGCACCTGAGCATTTTGTAGATCCCTCTGGCCATGCAGCTTGAACAGGTGGCTTACATTTCAATGGAACAGGACCATACAAGAACATATTTGCAGCACATTGAACAAAGCCACAGCTCTTACAGAGTATAATGCCCAGGTCTACCTGTGCATTTTTCTTCCCATTCATTTTGCTACTGCATTTTCAGAGCTGTCTAAGTGTTAACCTTTTGGTAAATTATTTGGTGCAAATTTCTGTTGGTTTGCTTTGTTCTGAATCAATAGATGTATCCTCCGGGAAGAAATCCTGAGGACAGTAAAACTGTGCATCCATAAACGGCTCCGCTACATGCACCTGTAATGTCACCAGAAGAACTACCAGATGGAAGTCCCTGCTTATTAAAAGCTGAGCTTTGTGTTTTTATCACCTCCTGTTTAGATTTATGAATGCCATTTGATTTCTGTGGGCCTTGTGGACATTTATCAAATAAATAGCAATTCTCAGAGTACAGCAGTGTGAATATACCCAGCTTTCAGGTGGCACCATGTGTCCATGACCTGAATTAATCACCTGAAATTTTTCATAGGGCAGAAATATCCTGTCATAAGCATGTCCAGGCCCCCCAGTGTTCCCACTCATATCCCTGGCTTTTTATTTGCCACTTTAAAAGTTTCAGGGTTTTCAAAATATGCACATTCTGTGCTCGCCCTACTTTTGAATGTAGTCATAACTCTGTATATGCAAAGGCCAAAGTAAAGAAGACTTCCACTGACATCATTGGGGTTTAAATTTTGAGTCCATTGGTAAGTTGGATAAAGGGACAAGCATTGGACAGGAGACATTTCACTCATGCTACATTTGTCAGACTCTCTAGATTGGACTCAATAAGAGATCCATATAGCTAGTTTTATTTCCTCATCTGGAAAACAGCAGTTAACTGATTACTTTTAGCAATAGTTCTTCCCTAATTCATTGGGGTTTTTTTGCTACATGACAAAACCCAGATGCTTCCTTTAAAACAGCACCAAAAAAGGTCCTCCCTTAGGCTGTTCTCACTGTGCTTCAGCTGCCCCTGTGTCAGAGTCAATCTAGAGATCACAAATTTTCTTCTGTTTTTTTTTTGAAATTTCAGAATTATTAGCACTGAGATAATAACTGTATTTTAATAAAAGATATTCTTCTACCATTTCCTTTGGACTTCAGGCTGCTGAAAGAGGAGATCCAGTCATAGACTAGAGTACAGATGAGGAAGTCCTATTTCTTGTGATAAATTAAATCCAACACTGCCCTCTTCCTTAGGAATCAGAAAGGGAGGTTCAGCTCTGGCTTTTTCACTGATAATAAATGAGTTTTATTCCTTTTTCAGGGTGTGATAGCTCATGATGTTTTAATTTTAATAGCTTAGACTGATGAGTTCACAGCTTCACCATTAGTATTAATTAGTTATCTATCAGCATGGTGGAGTGACAGATTTAAACATCCTCCTCTCAGGGGTTAATACCTATTAAAACAGGAAAAGACTGAAAAACAGACTGGAGAAGGAAAAAAAGATTACTTGGACACTCTTTCCTCCCTTCTTCTCTTTGTGTTGTATTTTACTGCAGAGATTGTATACAACTGTATTGCATGACCTAGTGGCTACAGCAGCAGCAATATTATTATTATTAATAGTAATAATAATAATAATAATAATAATAATAATAATGGAAAGTACAGATTAAGAGAAATTCGAATATACTTGAATTGTACCTGTACCTAATAAATTGATTTGGTGTCTGTAATGAACATATGGTGACTACAAGCTATGGGAATATATAGGATCACAGACCTTGCAATATTTCCCCTTATTTTCTGGTCATTCTCATTTAAAAAAAAAAAGAAGTACTATCAAAGTAAAAATGTAATTTCAATATTTTAAAATATTCCCTTTATTTCTGGTATTTCTTTTTCTGCTGCCAAATTGGCTAAATTAACATTTGATACAAACTTAAATTAATTTCTGATATTCCCTGAGTATCTAAACAGAAGCCAAAAACCAGGGTCTCATCACAACCACTTCTAGAGACTTCTGTAATGCAAAGACCTAAACTGCATGTTTAGGCTTTTTTAAAAATCTTTGTTTAGAGACTCTGAAGGCACTGTTTGATTCATGCTACAGTGGTTGCCTAAAATGAGTCTGCTGCATTGGACTCTTACAGTATTTATTACTGCTAAATGATTCGAGTATACTGCAGCAAAAAAGTGAGCAAACCTAAGGGTGAACACTGAACAGAGAAACCATGGTTCTAGTCACAACTCTAATCAAATCTTTCTGTCCATTATAAACCAATCTTATTGCTAGTCTATTTGAATAGTTCATCAAACTAGGTTTGCTATATTACTCAGTACAGAGCTGGGCACATTTCTTCTGAAATGATTTTCTCAAAAATTTCTTACCTCAAAGCCTAGTCAAGATAAATCCACCATGTACTCTGAGCTGATCGTGTTATTTAGAGATGATCATTCAAAAAAATTTTGTTTTAACAAGAGAAAGTGTCAGATTATGCACCTGGGGCAGGATAATCCAGGTTATACATACAAACTGGGTGTGAGAAATTGAAGTGCAGCACTGTGGGAAGAGATCTGGGGGTTTGGGTTGATAGCAAGTTTAACATGGATCATCAGTGTTCCCTGGCAGCCAAGAGGGCCAGGAAACAATGCCCTGTGATGCACGAGGCACGGAGTGCCAGCCAGTTGAGGGCAGTGATTGTTCCGCTCTACACTGCACCACTGCAGCCGCAGCTCCCGTACTGCGTGGAGTTACGGACACCTCCGTGCACGAAGGACAGCAAACTGTTGGGGTGTGTCCAGAGGAGGGTGGCCAAGGGTTTGAAGGCAAGAGGAGCATCTGAGGTTGCTTGCTTTATTCAGTTTGGAGAATAGAAGGCTGCAAGGTGCCAACATCAAAGTCAACAGCTTCCTCCAGGAGAACAGTGGAGGCAGAGGGGTTGGCTTCCTCCCTCCGGTGACCAGTGGTAGGACATGAGGAAATTGAATGAAGCAGTGCCAAGGGAAGTTCAGGCTGGTCATTAAAAAAAGGTTTTTCACTGAGAGGGTGCATGATCACTGCTAAAGGCTTCCCAGAAACGTGGATATGGCAGCAAGCCTGCTGGAGTTCAAGGAGCATCTGAATATTACTCTTTGTCATATGGTTTACTTCTTTGTTTCTGTGATCCTTTTTAACTGTCTGAACATATTTTGAATATTCAGGAACCTAAACTGAAATTTGTGTTTCATAAATTTGTTGGTTTATCATGATTCTATTCGCTTCAGAAACTGGCCAAGTGTCACTTTGGTTTCATAGTCAGTTCTGTTATTAGTTCTTAAGCAAAGATTGACTTACACTATATTCCAAATAGTTCTTGTTCAGCTATCTCACCTCATATGTATAATTTCAAGAATGTGTGTACATTTCTAAGAATTCCTGTAGGATTCAACTTTTATATTCACTTTTGCTTAACCTGTAGATGCACATATGAATAATGAGTTCTTTAGGATTCAGAGGAGAAGACATTTTGGATATTACTTGTTTATCATGAAGGTGATAGGTTTCTGCAATATGTTTATATTATTTCTTTTGCTATTAGTTTAAGCACAAGCAAGAGGATGCAATTTACCAGCTGGGTACAAGACAAGCAAGGTCTGTAGAACAATATGTTTTTAGTTTCCATAGATGTTGTCATATTGATACTAATTCTATAACTAAGAAATTGATTGTACTATGCCTATTCATACTGAGTAGGATGCTCCATCATGTCTTTGCTCAATAATTCTGACAGGTTAAATTGTGTAGTACTGCTCACCATTTGTAAATCACAGTGGTATTAAATACACACACACATGCACATTCATAAGTCATCTGCACTCTACATTCTTTATTTCATGAATTTAGTAAAAAAAAAATGATTAATGTCAATGCTAAGATGGTATTTTGATTTGCTGATGTACATATATTATTTTATAAGTTGTTTGCTTAGCTTATATGTTGTGCTAGATTAGATGCAATGTTTCAAATGAGCAAACATTTTAAAAGTCTTCAAAAACAGAATTTGGAAGTGTAAATTCAAACTCCTCTTTAAAGAGACTTTTTATCAAACAGAATAAGACTTTTTAAAGAGCTTAGCTGTCATTGAAAAGACACTGATGCAAACTAGTTGAATAACTAGGACATTTTTGCCAATCAACATTTTAGCAATATTTTTTATTTTTAATCTCCTGACTGCAAAGTATAGCTGATGGGCTTTTGTCATGTTTTATGTATAAAGTTGATATACATCAATTATTTCAGAAGCAAATGTATTATATGCTAAGCTGATTGCAAGTCTTGCCTTGCCAGAAGAAAAAGAAAAAAATAGACAAGAAAAAAAGACCCCAAAACACAGGAAAAAAACCCTCAGCTTTAAAGTTTGGTAAGTCTTTAAGAAACTGTTAAGGACATACAAGGGAAAACATCGATTCAAAAATATGGGAATTAGTTTAGTTTCACCTTATGAAGAAGATGGAAAATAACTCCATAATCCAGAAATCTAAACTCCAATATTGAATGGTAAAAAAGGATTAGTAGACAAGAGAATGGTGTATGTATGCACACAACCACCTAACAGTGCAAACCATACAGCAGAGCTCTTTGGAGAGCAGAACTGCTCACAGTATCACAGGCCTCTTTGTGTTTCCACTGTCAGAACTATGATTTAGAATTACTTGAACTTATTGCATAGTGGGGAGGAAGTGGCTGCTGGTTGAAGCTGTGCAAGGTGGAAGTGATCCACTGTGATGAAAAGTTAATAGCTGTTGCTGATATCCAAAGCTTGACCCAGTGCAACTTCCACTGGAAAATGATGTTGAGAAGCAAATGAAGATTTAAAGACTCCCTGTCATGAGAAGGCATGAAAACTACCCATGAGCATGGCCACAGGGAAGGACAACAGACTTCTGGAAATGATCTCTTATTCCTACTGCTTCAGAAGAACCTAAATATGAACCTGGAGGAAAGACAGATTTGGGGTTATGACTCTTCTTCTCTCAAATTACAATCTTGTGAAGGAACAGATTCACTCTGTGCCAACGGGACACCAACCACATGTTGGAGAAAAGGAAAGAGGAAAGCAAATCAAAATATGGGGTTAGTTTTGAAGGGGCTGTGCCTCCAAAGAACAACCTAACTCCGGCAGGGTGTAAAGGTCTTAGGGACCTGAGTGCATAGGCTGTAAGTTCAGTGAGCAATGACAAAGAATGAGGAGTTTGGTTTGAATGAGACATTTCCTCATCAGCAGCTTTAGTGTTTGATGCTGTCAGAGATACCACAATGTCAAGGTAATATTGAAGGCATTAATTCAGTGGAGAACTTAAGAAGTAGGAAAAGGTAACTTGAAGTGGCATATTTCTCCCTAAAATTTCTTGTCAATGAATATTCAAACAGACCTGGGGGCTTACCTCTGATTAACACAGACCGATGCAATGTGCCATGTGAAATTGGACAAGCTCTCCAAATGACCCAGGGAACACAGATAAAAAAAGGTATGTAAAACCAGTTCTTTAAGTGTGTGTTTGTAGTGAAAGAAAACACAATTCAAACCACCTACCTACAGATCCCTGTGCAAATACATTAGTCCCCTAAAATGACCTGTTTAGAGCCAGTGGATAAAGACAGACCCTCACAGACAATAGTCCAGGCTCAGGTGTGCTGAACTGGACCCTGATGTCTCTTCTCCCTCTGAGATGGCTATATAAGCAACGCAGATTTGACTGATTATGCACATGGCAGCACAAATTTTACTCTATATGAAATATATGGTTACTGTAGGTAAGTATGTAACACAATTGGCAATATTCATCAACAGTGTGGTTGCAAGCCCTGCCACACCAGCCAGTTTCAATAGTATTTCCAATTGCTGAAATGCAGGAAGAAATAAAAGTGTTTTATTATTTTATAGCATCTTTAGCTCTTCTGTGCTGACAATAAAGAGCTCTATTGTTTTTTTAAGATGAAATCTGTTCTGGAATAGTGGTATGTTTTTTTTAGTTAGTATGTAGTGAAACTGTCAAAGGAAGGACAGTTGATGTCAGAAAGGTTCATATTTATTCATGTTTAAATTGAGGTTGGCTGTGTTTGCTTTCATTACTGCTGTCATAAATGGTCAAGGACATCTAGGTATGTGTTTTCATAAATGATGTGATCATTCCAATTCAACAATTGTGAATAGTGAATCCTATAGCTCCATTATAGTTTCTAAAAGGCTCCTGTTGCAGCACTATTTAGGAATCTGAAACCTACTAATTTTTTTAGAAATGTAATTTCTGTGACAACTCAAAGCAGCTTAATATCACTTCTTGAAACTCAGATTTCAAAATCAGAATTGTGAGGTCAGCCAATCTATTGTGATAGCAGACAGTGTAGTGGAGGTGAATGAAAATTGCTTACGCCTTGGGGAACACATTTATTTATCGATACTGAAATAGCTTCATTTAAAACAGCAAGGACAGGGAGAAACAAAAGTGAGAAAAATCCTCTATCTAATATGTATCAATTTTAGACATTTATCTAAGACCATACACAATCTGATTCGTTCATTACAGTGATCGTTCTCTTTGCTGCACGCAGTATCTCTGCATTTTATTTCAATTAAAATATAAAGGCACATATCAAATCATTTCTGCTTACAAAGACAAGACCACCTAGTGGTTTCTGTATGTTTAATTCGCTGTCTCCTGCCACAAATGCTTGAGGCTTTGATTAGCTTTATCTTACTTGAAAGAGGCACCCCATGTAGAAGAAGACAGGGTGATAAGCTTTCCTGTTGTCTCTGCAATTCTGAGGGAAGGTTGCTCCATTCTGATCCCTGAGCTACCTGGAAAATGCACGTTGGAAATCAAACAGGCTCTTACTCTTTTTTACCACTTAGCCTATTTCAAACACGAAAGCAAAATTTGATGAATATTCTGATGACTGACATGCTGAACTAAGAATATTTCCTAAGGCAGGGACTATAATGTCTTTCTTTTAATCCTTTAAATAAAGATTAATTTTATTTCCTAGTGCTTTTCTACTTCTCTTTGTGTTATTCATGTGTATGGGCCAATATTTGTGCCTGCTTGATTATTTGTAGTTTATTTTGAAGACTTTCATAAACTTGATAAATTCATCTTTTTCTTTTTCCCATAGACATTTAAAGATAGAAGGGAAAAAAACTGAGCCTGAAAAAGAGAAGGAATGCTGAGGAAAAAAAAGTAAACTTATATTTTTGAGAAGCCTTGGATGGGGTGTAGTATTTAGACAGAACTCTACAAATACACTTTGCCAGGGCTAGGTTTCAGCTGTGCTACAATTTATAGTAATGTCGAGCATGCCTGCAGCATGTGGATCAACTCTTCTTTTTTAAAGTATGTATATACATTTAAAGAAAAAGGGTTCCTTTAAAATTACAGCTACAGGGTGGGTCTAAATAAAATACTGATAATCACTAGCCACTTACAAAGCACCTATAACTCAGAAATGAAGCCTGAGTTAAAATAAAAAATACAAAATGATTCAGTGTTCACAAAATCAAAAAATTAGAGAAAATGAGAAATGGTATATTATGAGTACTCATTTTTCTTGCTTTTGCTTGGTTCTTAGGTAGTTAGGCATGGGTATCATCTACAGGGATAAAATTTATACATTTGTCTTACATAGATATACATATGACACTGGATATTATGGTAATAAATAACCTTAAATGGTAGGCTTAGAAATAATGTCTTAAAAAGATATGAAATTGACTGAGGAATCTCTACCCATAGGTTGTACACTTTCTTCTGTTTGTAGATTCCTTGTCTTGCAAAGAAAGCTTTTTTTTCTCTTGTGTTTTAAATTACACTTTAAGTTTGACTCTCTTTTTTTTAACCTTTTTTTCTCTGAAGCATAATAATTAGGTACACACCATTATTACTGATTACATTTTATTAAAATAATGGAGCATTAAAACAGAAATGATTTGCAGTGTGCTCTATATTGACCTTAGTTCCAAAAATTCTTTTAAAAAAGAAATTAAAAATATTTTTCCTCACTTGCATTTGGTTACACTGTAAAATTAGGGAATATGTTAAAGGTCACAGATGAGAAAAAACTAAACTGAAAGCGGAAGTAATCAAAATTAAAATATATGAAACTTCCAAAACCTTCATACACAAAATATTATATCCCAGAACAGGGAACAGTGAAACTGTCCAACCACATGCTCTATTGCCAACTGGAAAATCTTAACCTTCTCTAAAGGACATTTGAGGAATGGAAACAGAGCGTATATAAACAAACTTGCCTGGACCATGGGAATATGAAAGTTCAAAACAGCTTCAGATTTTAATTTGCAATGTGTCTAACTCCTAATTAACCTACATATGAAGCTCAGATAGAAAGTGCATTGGGCAAAAAAAAAAAAGAAAAAAAGAAAAAAAACCAAAACAGCAAGCAAGCATGTTTCCAGTATAGCAGATAAATAGGTAGCTATTACCTAGGTATTGTTTCTAGATAGTTTACCTCCTTAGAGATCTTAAAATGGGATTGCTTACCAGTAATGAGTTTCCCCTAGGTGAGCAATTGTTTTTGTAGACATACAGTATGTTGAAAGGCCCCATTTGCTTGTAACCTATATATACCTGTAATTTACCTGTAAATTATATAGAGTGAGAAAGCAAAATAAATTTACTTCCTTTGGAAAGATTTTATTCTGGTTCTGGCTTTCCCATATGCATTGTTTTCTTTAAGCATTTAGGGTAACATTAAAGTTCATTAAGATGCGTAAGCTTAGTTGCATAAGGGGCATAAGGAGTACGCCAGATATCTTACTAAAACTGCAGCTCAGCTGGACATTTTATTTTAGTACATTTCAGAAAAAAATAATGTCCGTCTTGCAAGTTTAAACAAAACAAGGCACTTCTTTTTTAAAGCCTTTGGTGCTTCAAGGATAAAACAGTCAGCAAAGCTTTCCAGCTCCCCAGATGTCATGCCCCATTTCATTTAACAGCAAGAAGTGCTGGGGAGAGGTGCTGCACTGTTTCATCAGGGCTGTGCTTTCGGTATGGCTCCACAGCAGTGCTCCAGCCTTTAAAGAGAAGAGGAAAGAGGAGATACTGTGGTTCTTGTGTCTCGGAACAGGACGGCCAGGGCTGCCCTCTGCGTGGGTCCCCAGCTGCTCTGCAGTACCAGTGCAGGGTTTGAGGAGAGGGGGACAGGACCCGAGTGCTGTCACATTAGATCTGTTGGAGGAGGTAAATTTGGGAAAGCAGTGTTTAGGTAGTGTGAATACCTGGGAAAGAGCTGGAATGCAAAAAAACTGAAAATTACAGTTAATAAACAAATAAATAAATAAGATATTGGATTTTACTATCAATACACCATCCACAAAGCTATAGCTAAGGTTGAGTTTTGCATTTTTGCATTTAAAAAGAGTTTCTATCTTTTCATAACTTACAGAGGTCCCAAACAAATTGAGAGCGCTTCCTATTTGTGTATGGCATTTTTACTGGTGAATGAAAATGCGCAGAGAAAATTAGATTTAAAAAATAAAAAAAAAAAAACAGGCCTTAAAAACAATCAGTATCAGAAAGTTCATTTGTCCTTTAAAGTCTTAATGATGTACTCAGTTTTAAAAAAAAAAAAAAAAAAAAAAAAAAAAAAAAAAAAAAAAAAAAAAAAAAAAAAAAAATTGAAAACTAGTGAATTTCTCATTTGAATATATTCTGAGAGGATAAGACTCTTTTTCCTATTCTACATAAATACATGTTGTCTTGGACTCAAACAACTAAAGTTGCTCTGAAAAAAGTAGTCAATGCATAGGGAGAAAGGAGGTGAAAAGTATGTAACCAAATTGTTTTAAAATCTATGATCATTAATTTCAGTTCAGCAGGTTTGGATTTTTACTTTATACTCAAGATTGGATACAATAAATTAATGCAAATGTTACTTCAGCCCTTTTAAACATTTGATTTTTTTGGTTGCATAATTTAAAGCATTAATATTCATATATTATAGGATGCATTGGTTCTGAAAGCCTATTTAAATACTGCTTTATTTAAAATGGATATTTAAATCTTAAAATAATGTTAGTGTCTAAGCTTAAAGCTGTAAGCCATCAACACAGACTACCTTTGCCCTGATTGAAGAAAGCCATTAAACCTTGTCTCATTAAAGTTTATTGACTTAAGCATGGGCCTGAAGCCAATCATGTGTTTAAATTCTACTCCTCAAACAGATCTGATTTCCTAAATGCTGAATTAAATTCTAAGACATATTGTGTTGAACGGATCATTGGCTATTAGTGCAAACACACTGTATCAGAAAAAGGTTTAAGACACTTTGTTCCTGAATTAGAAAGAGATGCCTGGATCCTGGGGATCCAGTGGTGGATTCAAATAGAAAGAAGGGATGCTGTGAGGCAAGATGTCCAAACAAAAGAAAATCTGTACCTTTCTTCCTTTTTTCCAAAATAAGGAGAAAAAAAATCTTTCTCCTGAAGGGCATGAACATTGTCCTTTTCCAAAACTGATTAATCTCTAACAAAGGTATATAGTTCCTCTCCTTTTACCTGCATTAACGCTTATTCCACCCTCACACAAATAAAGGTCTTCT
>VZRO01007263.1:353667-645565 GCA_013397915.1 Daphoenositta chrysoptera | reverse complement strand
AAACCTGTACAAGTATGACCTTGTGCAACCTAAGATTAGCTCATCTTCATATGCAATGTTTTCATCACTCCTTTGCAATGAAAAATTTTTACACAAGTTTTTCTTTCCAAAGGATAACTATAATCCATTTGAAGGCTGTGATAATTTTGCTGGTGACAAAAAGTATTTGCCTTTAGAAATACAAATCCATAGCACACAACCTTGACTCCACAGTGACATTCACAAGTCAAGGTATCATCCCAGCAGCCTTCCCAGCCAGATGTATTGAAAAGCAGGGTAAACCTGGTGGCCAGAAACTATTGTATTCACTAAGTGTAAGTGCTGTTTTTCTAAAAGACAGAGAAAGTAACTGATATATCTGTGAACAAAGCTTTCTGGATAAAAAAATACCAGTCTTTTCCCATTGATAAATCTCCTAAAGGGCCTACAGACCTATATATGAAAGATTTAAAAGTCACCAGTTCAAGTTACTTTCTGTATTTACCAGATCATATTATTAGAATTGCCAAATTTGGACCTATTTCTTTGCATCTCAGTGAAAAGATGAGGCTACATATTTAGGAGTATTTGCATTCATCACCTTTGGGACACGACCTCTCCAGAGCATTTTCCTCATTCACCTCCAGGTGCCAACACAGGCAACTGCAACAAATTACACGTTCATTTGCTAATCAGCCACAAACTATTATCCACTAAGGTGAAGTAGGTGGGTAATAGGCTACCTCACCTACACGGAGCAGCTATCCTAAACTGATACAGCAGCACTAGGTAAGGATTTTTAATGTGCACAGCTGGAAACATCTGTGGCTCTGAGCTGGTGTAGACACTGCCAGAAGCCGACAGCTTCCAGTGATGGGTCACACACTGAAAACACCCAAAGGAAACCAGGCCACGGTGGGAAATCTCTGCAATTTCCAGTCAGATGACACATCGCTCCTTCGGGCTGTGGTGAGGAGCCACAGGTACCTGCTGCCCTGCACGGAGATGGAAGAGATGGGCTCTAAAATATGCTACAAAAGGAGGGAGATCGTTCCTGCTTGCAGGGGACTGCTGGAAAATGCACTTCCTTCAGTCGTGTAGAGCAAGATCACCCCGGTGCCAGCTGATCGAGAGCCACGGCCCTGCAGGTGACCTCCTACTGAGAAATACACTGACTTTTCTGCTCATACCTTTGTCATAAGCAGGAATCAAGCCAAAGAAACTTCACTTCCCCCAAAACTTGAAGCTCTCTGAACACCAAAACCATGACCTACCCACAATCTGGAAACACACAGAAGGAGTCCAAATGTCCCACTGCATAATGACATAACGATTCCACAAAATTATTTTCCACAGATCTGAAAAATACATTCGATGTTCATGATCATTCTGATCCAAGAAAGCACTGCTGGTAGTTTTAGTAGGGATATTTACCCCTCCTGGGTGCAAGCAATTGGTTTTTTTTATTTAGAGTATATATTATTTATTCAGAGTATCATTTCCCTGTCATTCTTCCAAACAACAAGGCCATTTTAATCTTTCTCAGGCATGTGAGAAAAGTAAATGGGTGCAATAAGGCTAACTGAACGAAAGCAACACTGCCCTGGGATCCATTCCAAGCCAAAAATTTGGAGTGCGCAGGGGAGAAGCAGAAAGAAAAATTCATGAAACAAAATCCAAATATTTTAGGCCTGGAGAAGGGTGCCATTAAGTCTTCCAGTTTAGGCAAATTGTGCTTCTTCTTAGAGAAAATGGGAGCTATCTCCGATGAGCTGCTTCCCATTATCCTAGAGAAAAAAATAAGGATCACCCTTTAGCTCCTGCTATTACTGCTATCTCCTTGGGAATGTTTAGTTTCTTTAGTGAAATCAGATGTCTTCTCAGATCCCAAATCACTTTAAAGACATTCAGATGCTCTAAATGCTTGCTTTTCATCTTTCTGTCAACTAAAAAATGCCAGCCCTGTGATGGCCAGACCATTATTAATAGTGTCAAGCACTTAATTCCCCCTCATTTAGAGAATCTTTCCTGGCTACCAGTTTTTCTACCTTTTTTTAGAGCCATAGGGTTTAGATGATCATTTGTTAAATGATCTGTTCACAAATCACGGACGGGTGGGGCAGTGGGGAGAAAGAGCAGTACTGAAACATCAAATGGGTTTGGACAGCTTGTTACAACCTCTAGGAAAAAAAGGAAATAAAAATCTTCTGCCACCAGCTCCCTACCATCCTTCAGAGTGTAAGGTTTCCGTTATGTAGGGTGGGGTAGTTAGCAAATGGCAGATGTTAATATATTTAAATAAAAAATATATTAATTTTAATGGGGATACAGTAAATGAACTCATTTTCCTTGAGTTATGCACTTTACAAATTAGCAGATGACCTTCTAGCACATCAGGAGGGCCATTCCCATTAAGAATAAAAAAAAAAGCCAGTCCATTAACTACTCATGTAAACAACCAACACAGAATTCCTAAAGCGCATGGAAAATAAACATAAAGGAATATGTGTATTCTGAGCAGTACTCAGTGCCACAGACATTAAAAACACATGGGCCAGCAGGATTTTCACTCCCGCACAGAATTTCGCCCACCAAAAGACGAAGGATTATTCTTCTGCAAAGAGATTCTCATTAACTCATACGAAAACTACTGCAAAATGCTGATGCAGTCAAAGAAAATTATACAATAATTATTTTCTTATTAAGCAACAAATACATTCCTTTTGGCCTCTTCCCAAAACCACTAATTAATGTAGATGCTACATTACATTAAGGAAACGGGAGAGGCAGCTCAGTCTAGCAGGAGTTTCAAGGGCTGCTCAGGTAGGATGCACAGATGAATTAACCCTTTCGGGTGATTTCTGTTCTCCACCCCTGCACTGCTGACTAAGATGAACCAATCCATTACTCACCCCCCTGCCAGTCCACACAACATGCTAAATGAACACACTCCAGGCATTTACATGAAGGTTTAACAAAGCAGTGGATATTCTCCTGCGTTTTTAAACAGTGGGAACATCTCTTTTACATTCTCAATTTACCAGCATCACTCATCGCTCATGACTTACACACAATCAAGAGCACTTTAGTGCTCTTTCAGAGCACTAAAACTGAAAAAAATTAGGAAAATTGGCTGCAAAAGAGCAGCCAATGATGCATACCTAGAAATGCACAACCTATAGATACATCCTGCATTTGTTTAAAATCCAAGTGTGAAAACCAGGCACAGACATGCACCCACTGAAATTCTTTTTAATTTCCATGGCCTTGAGGGAAGGGGCAAGGAAAAACATTTTCATGGTTTCATCTCCAAAAGGCATTTCATCTCCCATTTACCATATGATAATTGCAGTCCTATTCAACAGTCAGATGAAACTGACAAAGATTTTCTCAAAATCAAAAAGTATGTTAAATCCAATATATTTTATGTAGAACTCAGCATTCTATTACCATATGAAAGTGAAACATACATAAAAAAAAATCTGTTTTCACATTCTAATACCAATGTATTCCATTAGTCACACACAGATTTTGCTTTAAACTGATAGAGAGTAAGCTGAGGTTAGATGTCAGGGAGAAATTCTTGACTGTGAGGGTGCTGAATGAGTGGAACAGGTTGCCCAGAGTTGTCTACACCCCATCCCTGGAAGTGTTCAGGGCCAGACTGGAGGGGGCCCTGAGCAACCTTGTCGAGTAAGTGCCATCCCTGCCTGTGCATGGGAATTGGAACAAGATCATCTTAAAGGTCCATTCCAGTCCAAACCAGTTTATGATTCAAAATTTTACCAATTTGGGGAGCTTCGACAAAGGTATCCTGAAAATAATCTCTTGCTTGTTAAATATTTCCATACTTCAAAATATTTAGAAGAAGAATGAAGAATGTAATTTGTCTGACATTTGATGAGATTTATTACTGTATTTGAATTATAGGTACCACAAACTGAGTAAAAAAGTATGGGGGAAAATCAGAAGAAAAAAATGCAGTCAAAAGCCCCTAATTACAAAGGCATTCAGATTCTGCTATTCATCTTAAGCAACTGAGAGTAGACTGGGACCACGGGCTTGTCTCCATTAGTTTAGGATAGGAAAAAAAGTCTAAGCCTTTAAGAGTTTTTAGTTCTGCTTTCTACCTTGCTATGTTTATTAAGGAAAACACGTGTAAAGCTGAAACCTAAACACACTATCACAGAATGAGCACATACTTTCTAGGGTTACTCAAAAACAGAACTGTTTCATCTGCTACTAAATTAGAAGTAGAATTACAAGCTAAATAAAAAAAGTGGAAGTATTCTGACTTAAGTACTTAATCCTACCTTCTGGCACATCTTCACAAGAAGAGAACCAGGGACCACAGGATCAAGTCTCTACCATTTCTCGTCCTAAAAAATATCTAGAAGATTTAAAATATTGCAGGGCATGGAGAATTAAATAACTCAAACGTCCTCATCTTAAATGGGGGACAATTGGGACTGTGGGAATGTTTCAAAGTCCTATACATTCAATGCAATGAAGAAGAAAAAAGCTGGAAATTATCAGCAGCTACCAATGGACTTCATATTATGCCATTACTAAATTCATTAGTACAGGACATTATCAAGTCAGATCTTGTTTGTAGATTAAATACTACTTAGTTCTCCATTAATTTCAAAATAGTTTTAAAAAAATTGGCTAAAAACACAGCCAAAGACAGATGCTGTTTGAAATTGAACTGATAATGCAAAAAACTGAGTGGTCACATGATGCAAAATGCTTTGTTCCAACAATTTTGGAAGCAAAGTGGCTTCTTAAACAGAAAACCAGCTTATACTCAGCTTCAGGAGAACATTTTTCCATAGATCATCCTGAGAATTTGTATTGGTTTGAAAACAAACCAGTGGGAGAATGCAAGTCAGAATAAAACTCAATAGGAAAAACTAAAAATAAGTGAAATAATCCAAGGAAAAGCACTGACCAAGTCAGGTACAACCTGACACCCTGTCAGGGTGGTGGTCGCAGCCCAAACGAAGCAGCTCAGTTGAAGCAGTGATTCTGTGGAAGGTCTGGTCTCCAGCTGAAGGTCCAAGAACAACATAGGAAAGTAGTATGGGGTACAGTTTGTTTGCAAATAACACTCACTGCTAACATGAGACACAAACTTTTCAGAGAGAAATGAGCAGTGTAATGGAGAAGGGCTTTCTTAACCCTATATACTTGAAAGCCACTACATGAAGTTACTTGGAATAATTAAAGATGTAATAGCCTCTGACAGCTGTGCTGCTGTGTAGAAGAAAAGAGGCAGAACAACACCTGGATTTTGTCCCTGATTCCCCCTATCAGTTGGATAGAAAAGTTGGCGAGTTTAAAGAGGCTTTTGCATTTATTATTTCCTTTATATTTATTAGTAGAAAACATTTTGTCATTTTCTTATCACAGACGTCAAGCCTGTGTTGTTGGTTATCAGGTAATTCCAAAGTCTTAATGGCTTGACTCAGTTGGAATCTTCAGTAACACAAAATGAAAATATAGCAAGGACAGGCTCCTTGTTTTACAGTAACACTTCATCTCATAGGCACAGAAACCTGTTCACTACATCAAGCAATAGAATACACAGGATTTATGCTGCATCCCTCCTGAAATTAAAGGCATCTCTACAGGGAGGTCAGTTTTAAAAAGACTGAAAAAGAGAAGATAAATGCCTTTCTTTGCTCTCCTCCAAAAGCCTTTGTGGAAATTTGGTCAGGAGAGTTACACAGAGGACCATCAACTGGGATAAGCCGGCTCCAGTTCAAGACCTGGTCATATTAATTGAGAGAAAGCATTTAAAGTTAAAAAGCCTAAGTCACTTAAATTTTAAAAGTGCCTATAACTGTTAGGTGTCAAATAGGGTCAAACACAACAGAGAGGACTCAACCATCACTATTTAATGGAGGCTTCAAAAGCTTCTTTTCAGTTCATTTTGATTCAGCACTTTGTACCGATAGAACAGACTAAAACCAGGGACTGCACTGGAGAAAAGGGCACTTTGCAACCCCCTCGCTCCCTGTGAAGGAACACCCTGAAATTCTGCTCGTGAGCAAGGCACTCAGTCTTGGAACGGAAAATAAATACACAAGCTTCTGGGAATTCCGGATGAGCAGGGAGGGGCAGGGGAGTCCCATGGCCCCTGTGGGTTTGGGATGGCTGTTGCAGATCTCTGTCTCTCACTGAAGTCCTAAAAGCCCCTTTCAGAAGGTGTGAAGAAAACCCTTGTTCTGCCCTGTAAGCCCGTGCCAGGCGCTTGAAAACCAGCTATTGTCACTTTGATTTTACAAAGCGCTTTCCTCCTCCGGCAGGGAAGAGCAGCTCGGGGGCTGCCAGGACCCCGCCCGGCGTCAGGGAGGCTCCTGCATCCCCCGAACTCTCCCAACACCCCACCAGCAGTGCTGTTCATCTGGGATCAGGACACTCGGAACAATTTATGGAGCACTTGCAGGTATTTTCACTCCATTATTTACACTCTGCTCCAGGCAAATCATGGCAATAAAGCAAAATTTACAAAGGCACCACATTTGCAAGGAGGAAACTTAGAAGGGAAAACACAGGAAATTATCATTTAAAAATCCTGTGTCATGAGCTATCTTTCCCTTTATCTGTGCTTCTCCATCCAAAAAAAAGTAATATTGCTAGTTGTTTAGCTATTTTTAATGATGCTTTAACAATTAATATATTATAGTGTTATTTAAATGTTACTAGACATAAGAACAGGCCATGAGAGACAAAAGAGTTCAGCTGAACATGTGGAGACTAGACTAACGAATTCCTTTGAAAAAGAATCATTTAGACCGTGTAGTTTAAAGCTGGCAGAGCAGAATCACCAGAGAAGGCTGAGCAAATAAACAACAAAAATATTTGGACAAGAAGCAAAAAACAACAGACAAAAGAAGAGTACCAAGACAGAAGCATTTACTTTTCAAAGCAGTGAAAAAATGGAGAATAGGAAAGACAGGAAAAATAAAAAGCAAAATAGTCAAGAAAAAACAAACATAAAGTAATGGATAAACTGTATTAGAGAATAGGGAAAGAAATAAAGGAGAGAAAAATAAAACTAAGCAACATGCTGCAAATAGAATTCAGTATAAATGTGTTTCCATTTGCTGAACTTCCTAGGAACAGAAACCCAGGGATTTTTCCTGGAATCTGGCTTTGGGTAATACAGGATGCAGTGAAATTCTCCAGCCTGAATGTCTCTATCTATGTGTATGAGGATAGAAGCTATTTGCTGCATCTGACTGAGATTAGGAATTTGCTTTACATCACACCTGGAGTTGAAAGCAGGAAAAGCCAAACAGATCTTCCAAATTTGAGAGTTTTTTAACTCACATCTCTTTCTGAGGAAGAAACCCAGATCATTTAACAGGCTGTTGATGTTTCAGTAGAATCTCATAAAAATTTGGAGCAAAATGCTAAGCAATCAAAAGATGAGAACTTGGTACTGGGATAGGAAATGGCCAGGACAACCTGACTTCCTGCATCCTTCTCTTACAAGGGAATCTTACCGCAGATTTTTGCTGTAGGTTCTTTGACAAACAACTGTGATCTATTCCAAAATTATCTTCAAGTAGCTATATATGCAAGGAAAAAATCTGTATTGGCTTCTGAGGTCCCTGAACTTCAGATTATTTTATTTTATTCACTTTTATTGGACTGAAATTTTAAAGGAGCTTGATAGCAATTCAGACTTGCAGAGCACAATCTGTGTCACATGAGTCAGGAAGCCATGCAGGGAATTTTTTATAGAAGCAGTGTAGACCTGAATTTTGGCACCTTTGTGTTGGCTGGCAGGCTCCAAGGGAACAGTGGCACACTTTAACCCCTGGATTCTGGCTTACACCGGATGCTTGCACAGCTCACCTGTGCAGCCAACATTTCATTTGGCATATTCCAGCTGGTAACACACTTTGGTGCATAGAGAAGCCAGCAGCATTAGGATTTCCAGCTATCTGCCACAAGACATGTAGGTCACAGAAAGTCAGTGTCAGATAAAAGGAGCTAAGCCTGATCTCTCTTTTGTCTCACAGATTACAAGCTATTCCAGAGTCTAAAAGAAGATGTGTAAATCCTGATTATTCAGGACTGCCAGGAGTATCGGTTTCTTGCACAAAGAAACACCTGGCACAAAATAAACCCCAATAAGTCCAATGTGAATATTTTTAGAGGACTTCCTGAGGAATGTCTTCCCCATCTGTTCTTCTAAAGTGATGGGAAGCTTTGAATCCTACTTAAATTATTATTTAATTAGGATGATAGACTAAAATAATTGCCTACAGAAAGCTTCTCTCCAGATTGCACATGTCCTAAACCCTGATCCTTTACTCACAGCAAGGTCCCCTCGATGGTGATTCAGACATGCACCATATGGATTCTCCCTCCATACAGAGGCACACCTAGAATTAATACAAAGGTTCAAGCTTGTGCAAAATGTGGATTCTCAGAAACACGCAGGAGCCTTTCTGCAACCAGAAGGGATGAGTTTCACATTCCCTCATGGATATTATCTTATGCTCCTGGTAGATTCCAGACCACATTTATTCAAGCTGAAGATCTCAATCCTGATCTCCAGGGCCATCCAACAAAACCAGTCCTGTCTTTGCCAATCAAGGGCGGCGTTTCCTGGGGACTCAGCAGTCCATAAAGCCCTTGGGTGGCTGCACATCCCATTCTTGTTCAGGAGGATTTGTAAAAGGTATTTTTTGAGTCTGAACTCCTTCTCAGCTTCCCCAGCCAAAAGTACACTTCCTAAATACGTGGCACATACAAAATTATTATTCTCCAAGCTTGGATTTCCTTACCTAGGGAACAGATCAGACTCAAATGCTAATAGCAACTGAGAGAATGTAATTTCCTTAAGTACTACTTAAAAAGCATTTTACATGAATAAAATACAATTGCAATATTCTAAGTTAGATGAAAATAATCAACCTATTTACACATTTAGTTTACAGGAAAAATTTTCAACTTCTGTTGGTCTATTTCACGTGTCTGGCCATAGAAATCTAAATTACCTTTACATAAAAAGAGAATTTTCAACAAAACATAATTTACCAAACAATAAAAGCTGCTAAATTCAAAGGGAGCATCAACCACACAATTGGCTTAAATACGCTATGCATTTTCCCTTCCTAAATTTTGGCTTGAATACCATTTGACATATTTCCAGCAAAAGGCAACAAAATTAATTCCCTACTTGTGCCCTGCACAAGCTATGTGATTTACTCAGAGGAAATAAAAGTTTCCTCAAAGAGTTTGATAATGGACTACCTCCATCAATCACCACGGCATTCTCCTCCCGTGACTTCTGTGAAGTCTCTGAATGACCCTACTTCCTCTCCGCCCAAAAGGCAACGTGAGTTTTGTTTAACCTCCCTAACCATAAAACACAGCTCTTCTGTTAATCTGTCATCTACTAATCAAGGCTCCATCCCGAAGCGCCCTGAACATCCATTAGCAGCTGGAATGCTGCACTGAAATCCTGGTTCCTAGCAGCAAAATAACAGCTTTTGGAAATATCACTGGTCTAGGATAATTCTTCTTCCGCACATGCAGGTGCTTGTGTGAGTAATTTTTAACAGTTGTAGTGTAAAATACAGCACAAATCCCAGAAGTGCTAATGTAGAACCATCCTATCCATTGCTCCAATAGGAAAACATTCTAAAACACGATCTTTATTAAAGCTAAAACTTTTCAAGGAGTATAAAGGGTATTTATAACAATGTCTCTGAAATACCAATTGAAAATATGGCACATTCTAGTTATGGACACGATGAAAATACTGCTTTGAAAATGAAAACCAGCTTGTTTTGTGATGGTTACAGATAAAATATTGGAGGAAGCATGCTGCTGTGCCCACATAAAATGACAGATAAACCTTAAGATGACAAATTACCGTTCTGCAGGTAAACAAGATTTATCCATATCTTTTAGATGAAAGTGGTTCTTCTTAGGATGGCTCAGCAACTAGTATTATTTTTCAAAATCTCAGCGTATTTCAGAAGTTTCTGAAAGATGGCACAAACTTATATATCTTATATAACCTTTATTACCAGCATCTTATTCATAAGGTACTAATTTGCCTCTATCCTGACATCCAACATCCTATCAGGGACAAGTTTTGCTCAATTCATACTTTCCTAATTTTTTCATTTGTCAAGTGAATTCAGAACTTCTCTGCTCTCAGTATTTTAAAGAGAGAAAATTAAATTTTGCATACACCTTAATCTCAAATATGCTGTGCTTTCTACACATTTTAAGCCCATTTTTTGACAGCATTCTTTTTCAAACCTGTTTCACAGAGTTACCCTAACAGTTCGTGCTACTTCAAAATGGAGAAGCAGTTGGGAACAGTTACTTTATTACCTTACATAAATGACCATTAAATGATTCCATATACTATAATGACATGAATATATTAAATGTTCTTTCACTTCAAAAATGTAAAAAATCCACCCAGCCCTTTCTCTCCCCTCCTTCTCCCAAACACTTTCAATTTCATCAGCAGGTAGCAGGCTGAAGTACAGAATATACAATAAAGTGCATGTAGCGACTACATTACAGGAATTTTACCAATAGGAAGATTTATGGCTGTCACTTTACCCTGAAATTCCCCAACATCAAAGAGTGGTGTTAAAGCTTGAGTGACAGCCAAGGCAACAGCTGTAGGGATAAAATATGGTTGTTTTAACACCTTCCTTCTTGATGTAAAGAAGGTCAGGGGATGTTGCTTTCACGCTGATGTTCTGGTGAGTGTGAGTTCATCAGTAAAGCCCATCTCCAGAAAGGGAGTTTATGAATAGTCACTGTTAACTGTGCAGAAAGGGGTGATGGGGGAAAAAATTAAACCTGAGCTTCCCTTCGCTGACACCGCGAAGATTAAATATTGGCAAAAGCTGCTGTCAGAGGTTCCTGCTCATTGGGATTCCACACATCAAACCCAGGAGCTTTCTGGAGCTCTGGAAACTTGCTCCCAAATTCACAGACAGGCACACAGTATCACAGATGAAAGACTGCTGACTGCTGTGCAGTTAAACCCTCTAATTTACTTAGCATATTCTCTTTCTGAGATCTCCTTGCAGCTGTTCGTTGCAAATGATCCAAGGCAACATTCCCGTGGTTGAGACAAGCATAGCAAATTTGAACTAAGGAAACGTTTTAGGAAGAGGTGAAAAGCATCTGAACTCAAGAGAAAAAGATGAACACCTCCTAGTTCTAAGGCATTCAAAATGTATGCACTGATTTTGCAGTTTCTACAAAAGATAAAAGCTTGTGCATGAAACTTGAAATTAGTAAGATTAAAGAGTAAAGAATTTATGCCTTTCTGTCAGAAACAAGGGCAAATGTCAGCCAGTGAATTTATACATGTTATTTTGTCCTTGTTGCATTTGCATTATACTGTTAAACTGAGTTCAAATTTACTTCGGGAAATAATATTAAATGTAGGTGAGTGCCATTATGAAGTGGGTGAACAATTACTGAATCTAGTCTAGAGAAAGTGGATTACCAGCATTTTTATAAAAAGGCCACATTAAAGGAATATGAGAGTGGAGGGAATGGGGATACTAGGAAGTCATCTGGGAGCATATTCCTTTTTTCAGTTCCTCGTCAAAGGCCTAGAGATGCCCTGATCTCCAAGGCCAGTCGAGATGCAGACAGCTCAGAACTCCCCTCCAAAGCCCACCTGGGACCAGGAGACCCTCGTGAGATGGGGCTGAGAGGGTTTAGAGTTACCAGGGCAGGGCTTGGTGAGCTGCAGTTGTATCTGCAGCCTTCCTTGACCTGCAGTGGGTTGAAGGATACTGTTTTCTGGCTCTTCCCGACCTCTGCACTTTCTGTTTGGATTGATAAAGTTTTGGTGACAGTTTTATTTTGCTTTTGTGAGCTACAATTCAGTGACTCAAGAACCAAAGTAATTAATAACTAAGAGTTTAAAGCTGGAATTCTCTTTGAGTTTTGCTCATTTCATCCTGTAAAATTTACCTTTCCTCAAAACCACTTCGTGCTTTCTTGCTTCCAACTAATCTTGTCTGTCTGGACAGGAATACTAACAGGAATAAAACATGAAATTAAATACAGTGTGTTGAATATTAGAGTCTGAAAATCTGCTTCAAGTAGCAATTGATACTGCTCATTTTATTTCAATCTAATTCCTAGAGATCTTAAGAAGAAAGAGCTGTTATGGTAGATGGCACCTCAGAAGATGTGTGTGCCACCGTGGGTGTACCCGAGCACCAGAGCCACCGTGCACGTCTCGTGGTGAAGGCTCGCTGGCATAAAGGCACCAATGCAATCGGCCATGCAGCTCCTTGTGCAATATTCCTTTCTGCTCTTTTCCAGTCTGCCCCTGTTATTTCAACCTGCCAAGCTGTCAGGGAAATGGTGCCAGTTGCAGGTCCTGTGTTGTCACCAGACAGGGTATCCACATATCCAGGAGCTCTAAAGTTTCCTTTGGTGTAGGTTGGCACCAGCTCAGTCTCCTGGCAAGCCTTACTGGGATAATCCCCAGCTTCCCTAGTCCTTCAAACATCTCTCACAAAAAGTTAATGACCTGATTGCTTAAATCCACTCGTTTCTCACAGCTTCTTCCATCTGGGGCTCCTGGATTATGGTGCCTCTCTGCTTCAGCAGCCAGAGCTGGATGATACATGCACCATAAAACTTTGTAAAGAGCTCCTATGAACCTCTGCTTTGGACATACCAAGGGACAGAAAGGTCTGAAGAAAAATTAAACAAACACCCCTCCATCCCAAAGCCTCACCTTCTTCACTCCTGAATGGCTTTGGAATTTAGCAGAACCTTCTAGTGATGTCCTTTGGCACACTGTTTTCTGTCTAGGCAACAATGTCCCTCTGTCCTCCAGACACCTTGCTCCATATCCCCAAATACTTCAGAACTATTTTGATTCTACCATTAATCCTGGTTTCTTTGCTTTGCTCCAGTTTTTATTACATTCCCTTTCTTCTCAAAACTCCCACCTCTGCAGGGGAAGAGGACACAGGAATCTCAGCCATGGGTTATTTTGTTCTAAGTGAGTTATTACCATCAATTGAGAAGACACCTGTGAGCAGTAAACAGCTCAGAGGCTGACAGCTCAGACCTGCTCTCTGAACCAGCAGCTACCACAAAACTCAATTTAAAAGCAGTCACTCAGCCCAAATTAATTATATACAAGGCAAGGAGCAAAGAGCAGAATGATCTACAGGGATCTCCTGAAGGCAACCTGGCTGAACTGAAAAGCAACACTGGTAAATTTTCCCCTGCCCTTGCCCTTTCCTTCTGACCACACCATAACTGCCAAAGACACAGTGCAAAAAAACACCAAGCACCAAACCAGTGCCACTGTAGAGAGGGAAAATACAGGTTTGTAACACTTGCCCACAAGCCTCACTCTCTCTGTGTAAAATAATTCTATAAAAACAAAATTCCAACCTTTTCAACACCATTTTCAAAAACAAAAAAAATCTTTGGAGGTCAAACGTGTCCTCAGAGATGCCAATGACAAAAGTAGGATAATTGATTCCCTCAGAGTTTTATGATACTCTGCCGTTGGTCCTAAACGAGACATTGTTCAAATGTGCACAAAGCTAACCCTGTAGGGCAGCTCCCCACTCAGCAGATGTCCTAAGATACATGAGATTTATTTTCATGTTGTTTTTCAGACCCAACATTTAAAAATAATTTTCTCAAATCTCACAAATCTCATAGAGGTATCAGGCCCTCATACAGTGAGTCAGTTGCCTCTTGCAAACATGACTCACTCACAAAGTGGAGTAAACCCCTGCTCTCTTATAAAATTCACAAAAAAGGAAGAAAAGAAGGTAGAGCTCCCACCAACATAATGCACAACCTGTTTTCTCTGCGCCTGTCAGGTAGGCTGGGAAGTCACTGGAAAAAGTTCTGTGTTCACCTCTTGCACAGCCCTGTGCAAATTGTAGGCACACATCCAAACCCATCTCATTACTGGCACTAATTTATTGAAAGCAGATAGTTCACTGCAGATGTCAGATCTCAGTCCATCACTTGTCCTGGGGGAGAGAACACTCAGAGCGAGACCCATCACTCTCCAACCAGTAAAGGCAGCTGCAGCAGCTGCCAAAGAGAGGTGCTTCTGGTGATCCATAAGTGTCTGGTTTTGTTATGTTTTCCTGAGCTAACTGCTCTGCTGCTTGGCAGATCATCTCTACTTTCCCCTCATTCAATTCAGTTTCACTGTTTGTTCATGTCTCCCTTTTCAGTACCACATTTCCTTCCCACTATCTTGTATCTTCATAATCAATTTTTCTTTTCCCTTTCCTCTTCTCTCTCCTACATTCTAACTGGAACCAGTCTGGTACTTGCTGACATCAACACTGTGGATTTAAACTTGAACTTCTACCAATATCACTCACCCCTGGCTGCTACAAGGGAACATAAACCTGTCTCCATGTGTTTCTGCATTGCTAATAGTAGCTGCTTTCTAGGCATTACCAAAATAAACATTATTAGCAACAATTAGATCTGCTTGATCGAAATCCTCCAATGTATGGTTACACCAAATTGTTGCTTAAATGACATATGCAAAGGAGCACGTAAAATTTCATCACTTTGACTGATTTAAAACCTCACACTTTTTAAAATGCCATTGAGGGAAAATGCCATTGAGGAAAAATCCCACAAACACATTCTGAGGCTAAATATTGCAGTTCAAAGTAAACCAGGCTTAAAAGAAAAAGTTGGCATTTTAAAGGCCAGCAAATAGGATTAGATCTAGCAAGACTGTATAAACACGAATAAGTGGGGCTCCATTCAGAGCTAGTGTATCAGCGAGTCACGTGAATACCAGCATGAACTCTTTTTAATTTGCAACCAGAAGGTCTGGAGGTTGAAAGAGGTAAAACAACTCGGCAGAGAGGTTCACTAGGAAATAGATTAGGATCTTACACTTTCAAACGTCTGTTTCTGTTGGCTGCAGCTCTGTCTGATCACTGCTGAGAGCTCGAGCTCTCGCCCACTTTGCATCTTTAGCACTCTAAAGGTACAAAAACCGGAATTCTTTATTCAGGCTGGTTCTCAGCCTGGCACATGCCAAGCAGCAGGTTTCTGCACCTGGGTATTTCTCCCTCCCAACCCCACCCAGTGCTGAAAAATGAGATGACAGCAGTGAATTAAATGATTACTTGTCCAACCTTGCCGTGTTTCAGAACTAGAGACTGTTTCTTTCTACTGAGTAGTCCCGGAGATGTTTTCTCCAGTTCCCCACTGATGCTCTCTGGAATGTCATCCTCCTGTAACCTGCTTTTTGAGGAGCCCGTGCTCCTCTGTGTGAGCCACTGGCACCCACTGGGTGCTGGGAAGAAAGCCACTCCTGCAGAGAGCTTTGTCTTTCCTGTCTTGCTGAGGGACATTGCAGAGTGGATGCTTTGAGATACATCTCTTGCCCCTCAGCACAACAAAGCAGAGATAAAAATCAAGAACAAAAAGAGTTTCTCTTGTACCTTGGGTTTGATTGTCTGGGACTTTGGCTTTAGTCATGACAACCAATGAGAAAACCTGCAGCAAAGATCAAAATCCCATTAGTGGTTTCAGTAAGGATGCATCCTTAGAAAAAACAGCAAAAGAGTTTAAGAGTTAAAAATCTAGTGGAAGTTTAGAAAAGGAAATGCTAAGTGTAGGAAAACCCGTGATGTGAAAAATGTGAAAAATGACAGAGGGATGGTAGCAATACTCCATCAAATCCGTTGCCAAAGTAAATGGAAAAGTCACCCAGGCAGATAACATCTGGATATGAGCAACCACAATTTAGTCAAAATCCTAATGTAAACAAGTCCACTGATAGCAGAAGGGTACTTAAACATTCCACTGCCTTTGGATAATCGAAACCATCTCCCCTTCCTAAAAAAATAACAAACCTTTCAATTATCAAACTCTAAGGAAGAAACTGACAGCTTTTGGAAGGATTCCATTAAAATTTCATTCTTTTTGCTTTGCAAACATCTCTGCAAACAATTTTTTGTTTGTACAGAAACTACAGGAGCTCTCAAATTACTTAATACTTGTAAATACTGCTAATATATGGTACACTGATCATATATAATACAACACTGTGTATTTTGATCTGGTTTATTAGACTGAGGCAAGGCTACACATTCTGCTGACTTTATAATGGTATTATTAGTTTCAGTGATATCAATATTGAAATAAAAATTGAAAGAAGTTGTGTTTGCAACTCTGTACCATGGAGTTTCTTTAACATATGCACACCCTCTTCAAGAATCCTAGGAGAAAATGGTAGTAGTCACTCCAGGCGTGGTAACAGTGCAGCGAGGGAATTCAGTCTGTAACAGATTTCATATAAAGGCTGTGGAGGATCAGTGGATCTGTATCATATTACACCAACCTCATTATATATTGCAATAGTCATTCAGTCAACCCCTCTGTCAACTTACTGCATTAATATATTGTCATTGATAATGAAGTTTTGACAGTAATCTGAAACATCTGCAAAAAGTACCATCAAAGCCGCTGAATACAGAATAGCTTTAAAAAAATATTTCTTTTTTTCCATGGATAACAACTTAATATAGTTCTGGGGTAAATGTCACATTAGAAATAATTGTAATCACATATGAATCACCTTTCATGCATTTTGCTGGAATGCATAGGAAATGGAATAATCTGTATATTTCAGCAGAATCCAAGCAATTTTTATGCAGCAAAGCTGAAGCCAATACAAAATCAAAGGTCAAAATCAAAGGCTGAAGAACACTAACAAGGTTAGGAAGCACCGAGGAGTTACAAGGAGAAAAAAATCCACTACATTCCATTGCAAATTATAACAATTAAAAGGAAAATATCATCCATGTGTGCACCAGCAAATCCTAATGGCAACTAATTAAAAATTAAATTCTAAAAATTCTAAAATTCTGTTCTCCTTTAGCTAACAAAGCTAAAAAGCTCATTTTTAAAAATAGGTCAAGTCTCTCATCTCCCTGCAACAGTGACAGAAGTATTAAACTGGTTGATTTAAAAAGAAAGGGATTATCAGAACCCTTATTTGCACATAGTTAAGCAGAAAAAATCACCTCAAACGAAATTCAACAGAACCATATTATGCTGAAAGCACAAGTAAACCTCATAAATGTTACAGACAATGTGAAAATAAGCTATGAAGTTTCTAAAAAAAAAAAAAATCAGAGGGGAAACTGTGTATTTAAAAAGTTAAAACATGCAAAAGTGAAAAGCTTGCTCACCAACAACTGTCTAGTCTATGTGAAAATAAAAATGCTCTATGGTGCATAAGATGTTCATTGATAACTTCATTTTAAGATGTACCTCATCCTGACTGAGAGATCAGCTGGCTTACTCAGCTCTCATGTACTGCAGAAGGTAAAACAAGTATGAACTAGCTTCCAGATTAGGCCTGGAGCTGGAATTTCAAACTATGGAACCCCTGAATCAATCTGCACAGTAAAAATCACATTCCAGTGCCATTTAATAATGAAGGAATCTGGAAAAGATTATCTGACTTTTCCTGAACACACCACACCCAAATAAATGGACAACATTTTCATAAGTGCAAAGATAGAGGGATTTAACTTTCAAGATAGTCACCAAGACAGCCTCAAAATTATGAATTTTGAAGGTGTTATTCTACTGCTTATTTTAGTTTACAGCCAGCCAGGACGTTCTGTGTGACTGCATCACTTACACATGAGGATGTTAACAGTGCTGCTTTACACAAGAATGACAGCATTCCATCAACCTAAGTCTTTGTGCTCAGATCCCGTTTTATTCTCTTACTCTCTAATGCTGGGATGTTTAAATATTTTCATCCTAACAAACAGCAAAAGATCTCAAATTGTATGTTTCAACCCTTCATACTCCTGCTACATTTTGGCAAGGAATGACTCATCACCACCCATATATTGCGGCTGTACTGTGGTTTTCCTTCTATTGAAGAAAATAAAATTAATTCTGAAGTTATTTGATTGTTCACAATGATACTGACCATTAAAAAAGGAACTACCTATTTCTGCTAGCATGTGCATTTCCAAGCAAAAAACTTGAAACAGAAAGCAGCAGCTCAGAAATAGCTCATTAGCAGACCTATGGATCTCCTTGAGCCAGGTTTTGAAAGAGAGAACATGTGCAGAATCCAGGCTTTTTTCAAATATTACAATTAGGATCTTTAAATTACACTGATGTGTGTATTCATCCTTAGTTCCGTGCTAATCCAAAGTCATGCTGGGGCTGTTAAGTGTGCATCCTGCCCTAATTCAGCTGGCCAACAAGGACTTTCCTTCAAGTGGCACTCACAAAATAACACTGCACTGTGCCTCTCCAGGGGCTCCAATTTTTGAGAAAATTGTCCTCTTTTGAATGTACATTGTGAAAAAAATACTTAGTAACTCCACCCAAACTAAATGCTTCCAGCTTAGAGATTGAACACTCCAGAAGTGGAACTTCAGGTGTCACCAGTGGACACTCCTCCCTCCCTCCCCGAAACTTTTCAGGAAAAAACCCCCAACAAAATTCATGTACCACAGAGCTCATTAACATCTTTATTATAGTCTCCAGTAGCTGCAGTGCTCCATTTCAGAAATATTATTTCTGCGAAGTATTTATACTGTGTTAAACTTAAACCCCCTGAGCCATGCTGAAGGTAATCACAGATACATCTGTTTCTGTCATATTTAAATTCATAGCCCAATTCAATTGCAAATAATTAGCTATTAATCACCATGAAGTTCACATTACAAAATCAGAAAGGGTCAATATGATTCTAACCATTTAACAAAAGACAGAGGCCTTAAAAGGAGGAAAGGGGAGAAAAACAAAATAAACCCTAGTAATGAATCCCACAGTAAATCAAATACAATCAGTTCTGCTTGCCCATCATAGCCCTGGACAACCCAATCCCTTTGTTTTTCTTCACAGACTTACAGAATATATTGCCATAGATATCACTTAAGTCCATCTTTCAATTTTATAGCCTGAAGAGGAGAATTATTTAGTCAAAATGACATGAGTACACAGCTCTTGTAATACTGTTGTGACCTCGGTTTCTAATACCTACACTGGAGCATTACTATAAGTCACGAAGTTTTTTCACTTGCAAGGACATCTCAATTATCCCACCCATGACATGAATGTTTTTGGAAGATAAAGTCTGTAATTAACTTGTTGCCAAACAATATGTTTACTGTCCCTGAAGGTCAGTTCTAGTACAAAGACATAAGGACACTTAACGTTGGGAGAGGTGCATTGTAACAGCCACCAAACATTAACCAAGTGGTCATCCACTATCTCTGGTAGCAGCAATGCAGAGTAGGAAAATATTCCAAGCACCATAAAATGACTGTGCTAAAAAATACCTCTGCTGCAATACATAAGGCTTGCAAAATGTAAGAACAACTAGAGATATAGTGCTTGACCCATGGTAACCAGACTTGTTGGAAATTCCACTTAATCTCAGCAGTCGGTCAGTAGGGGGAGAATTTGCTCAAGACAGTCACAAAAATATTGCTCCTGTACTATGGAAATCTGTCTTTGCTGATTGTCCTTGTTGGGAGAATTTAGGTTTTGAAACTGTTCTTAAAGATTATACCAAAACAACTGAGAGAGGTCCTCGCCTTGTTTAGTTCTGAATTTAAACCAGAAACTTGCATACCCCAGTCTGAGTAAGAAATCCATGATCTGCAAAAGGCACGGTGAGGACGTATGAGAAAAGGTGTAACAAGGGGTTTCATTAGCCCTGCACAGAGCCATGAAGGGCAACTTGGCACTCCCGATACAATTCCTACACCAAAGCAGTCCCTGGTTCCAGGCAAATGGAAGTAACCATCTTTGATTAAAGATTTCCTATGATATATCAATTGTGTACATCAGCCAGGAGAGGTACAAACAGGGAAAAAAAGGACAAACAATGGGATAAAACAAAGGAAAATTATAATGAAGAAAAACACATAAAGCACTTCTATGCTGTTGTGCCCAGTCTCTGACTCACATCCTCGTCATTATTCTGTATTTTAACAGGAAACCTAAAAGATACTTGGCCCTTCCTTTGCTTTACGCTCTGCTTACAGTCAGAGACAGATGGAAGGAATGGAAGGCAAAGAAAAGCAGCTAGGAAAATCACAGAGGAATTAAATCATCTTTGCCCAACAAGGCCCACTCCTGCATCCCACGCTCACAGCATGCACTCCCTCATGTAGAGGAATAGGTAACAACTGAGAACTTGTGTTTTCCTCAAAGTATTGGACAATATGGGAACAACTTGTGAAGAAATGGCATATGGAAGAACCTAAACATGGCAAACAGGCATGAGTGAAAAAAGTAAACAGGAAAAAAGAAATTTGGATGAGAAAATAGGAAAGATGAAAATGTTGACTATCCAGATAAAGGAAGGAAAGATTCAGCTAGGGAAGGGAAAATATTATGAATTTAGATAGGGAAAGAAACAAGAAATCTGGAATGCCAGAATCAATAAATGTAAGACCTGGAGGAGGAAGGGGAGTCTGGAGACATTCACATCCAGGTGTGACCCATTAACACTGCACTGAACTGGTAAACCAAGGTCTTTCGGCATATCCCAGACCACTAAAGAAGATACTTTCAGTTTGTACTTTGATGCAAGACTAGTTGATTTCAGTCTGTGTTGTTCAAAAAACTCCTGTATGCCAGCACTTAGATACTGGAATGGCTTGTCTGTGTTGAAACATGGACTATTCGCTGGTTTTCCATTGAGAATAGATTGGATTTCAAATTCCCCCACTTAGTTACCAGCAGCCTTTCCATCAGCTGGAAACACTTTTCAATCCATCTTGCCAACTTTTGACCTATGCTAGTTACTTTTGGAAGGTGAAACCCATCAGGATCAGGCATGGATAAGCAATTCTCCACTGAGAGCATGTCAAATAGACATGCAGCCTCCCCTGAGCCAGAATGCAGCAAATGTGCATTTCTTGAGAAGAGACACACAGAGCTGTTCATATGGAAGCAAATAACAAGAACTTGTGTCAGTCTGCATTTCTCTTGTAGCTGAGGGCAGGCATCACACATGCTATTCATTTCCTGAAACGTTAGTGCAGAGTGCTGCCTGTAGACCATCTAATTAAAGAGCAGGGCATATTAAAGCTACTGAAAAAAATAATTTGTTACTCCAGCACAAAATAAAGTCTGATTGCCAGGCAAACTGGCATCCTGTTACGCTGTACATATTTGCCTGGATGTGATGTGTAACAAGCTATTATATGGCAAGAGAAGGCTTCAGCTAATCTCGGCCCAGGAACTGCCCATCTTCTTCCTTCACTACTGCCCGTGGTCCCCCTCAAGTGTCAGGCAGCTGCAAGCTGAGTTTGGACTGAGCTCTCACCTTTGTACATGAAATGGAAGAAAAAGCTCTGTCACTAGGGATGGCTGGAGGCTCATGGCACCTTGTGCCACAGCAGTTTTGTCCTACAGTACTGCAGAGGGAAGCATACACTAATCCTTCCTCCTCTTCTTCCCATCATTACCCTTCACCATCCATCCACAATTTATATATATATTTTTTTAAAACAAGTCACCGCAAGCCCAGCTCTGATGTCTCTTTAATTTCCCAGATGATTTCCTGACTTACTTGTTGCTTGCAGGAAGGAAAGCTTCCTGCAGGCTGGTTGCACCCAGCAGAGAATACAGATGCCTTGTTGCAGCAGGAGGAAGAAAATCAGAGCTGAAGTCATTATCCCCTTCACCACCACCACTCTCCATCCTCTGTGTAAACTCCCTGACAGCATTCTCCTCTTATCTTCTTCAACAGTGTCAAGCAAAATGAAAAGGTTAGACCTGAAGGCTTGTATGTGGCCTTTAGATTAGACATCCCATTTAAAAAAAAAAAACCCTACACACAGCAAAATATTTTTCAAATCACAGAAACACAAAGGTTCAAGGACTAAATTTGCTACCTTGGCTGAATTACATGTGCTTTAATACTCCTCCACAAAGAAATACTTAACATCATGCTTCCCAAACTGACCACGAAAGCCAACCACAGAACCAAAATTTTGCTCCAGTATCCAACAATGTATCACAGATTAAAATCCCCACACTTTATAACTCCATGCTCCTTTATGTGTCTCTTTGTGCAAAAAGGGATGCTAAAAATGGAAGAGGTAAGTATTCTCAGCTTCAACCTGATCAGGGTTTTCCCTTGTATTTTCTGTATTTAGCATCCCCCTGTTCAATTGTCTTTCCCTCTTTGATAAACCCACATTTCCTTTTCTTGTTCTGGTGGAGGCTATTTGGACAATTACACGGTAAGAAGAGCACACAGTGCTGTGAAACCCTCTAAAAACCTTTGTGTGAATCAGACTCACGGGAATCACAGGCTACCACTCAACTTCACTCACAGCAAGAGCCATGGATAAAGTTTCACATGGAAAAAAAAAAAAAAAAAAAAGGAATGTTACTAAATATTCAGCCTCCACTGCTATGTGCCAGGACATGCCCACTGGGTGATGGATTGCCCTACACATGGATCAGCAGTGGGTTGTAACCCCAGGCTTAAGCCAGCTGAATGGAGTAACTTTTAGAGTGGTTTTTAAGTCCTTGCACAATATCAGCTTTTAGGCTTTGAGTCTTTTAAAGACAATTCAGAGGTCTGGGATCAAAATATATGGGCCTTAGTTTTGCATCAACACCATACATGATCAAAACAACTCCTTATCTAAGATTCATCTGTTTGTCTCGAAAATAAATGTCAGTACTGTCAGGAAAGGGAAAAGTTTATGATTAAACTCCAGCAGTATCATCCCTCATAATATTCGCTTGAAGACAGCAAAGATTCAGCACTTGATTTTTCATCCACCTCATTGAAATAGTATTGCAGAGAAGCCCTACAAAAGAACACTTCTGTAGAAACACATACCTTTACAGTCAATGTTGTTATGTAAAAACCATTTTGCAATTAGTTTAACTTTAGGGTAGAAAAGCAATTCAACAGAATATGACACAGAATGACTGGACTAAGCACAGAAAGCAATTTCGTTTAAACACATGTAGACATCAAGGCAATGATCTGCAACAACTCGATGGAAAGCCAATGTGCACTTCTCTGTTGTCCTAATGGACTGCTTCAAACATGACAGAAATTCAGGCATTTCTTCTGCCTCCAACCTCCCCTCGAAGAGGAACAAGGAAACCACCCAGTTTTCCAGCATGTACAGAGGAATTAAGCAACTCAAATCATAACCTCCAGACGAAACCTCCCCATCAATCCAACCCATCAGTGCAGATCACTGAGGGAAGCCCAACCTGAGAGGATTTGTGGGATGCCTGATCTACATTACGTTCAAGCCATAGCACAGAAAAAATAACAAACCTGATAGGGCATAGCACAGAGACCACATTCCTTTCTCATGAGTGAAGCTCTCAAATGATGAAAGAACTGTGACATTACTGCAATCTAAGTTAAGAATACAATATTAAAATACTGTACCTTGAGGATTTTGAACATGGAATTAAGTTATTTGTTCAAAGTATCACGTAACAGCATTACAAGCAACAGGCACAGCCACTTTACTTTCTTCGTGTAGGAATGAATTTTGCACGTAGATAGTTAGTGTCTTGCCATGTCATGACTGCAGAGCGACAGCAGATACTTATCCACTCAGCCGTAATTAACTTACTCCCAAATGGATACTGCATTTAGAAGGAAATAAATTGTAATTTTATCCTGGAAAACCACTTCACACAAATGGGACAAACTGTTACCTCATCTGATTTGTATCTATTTTCTAATCACACAGAGAATTACTATAAAAGAATTCAAAATTATTCTAAAAATATGCAGCTGCTCTTGCACATAAATATTCCATCTTCCTCGCTGGATAAAATCCTTCTGAGGGAAAAAGCAGACTTGCTTAAGGCTTGTTTTTCTTACATCTCACACGGACATGCCTAAAACACTCTTATCACTTTGCCATCAAACTTTACATCACCTATGTGGAAATACCTACAAGTTCAACAATGTTCTGCTGCTAGTGTTCTGCTATTTTGGAGTTTTAATTCTGTTACTTCACATGGCAGAATGAAGTTTGACACGGTGGGAAAAAAGGCAAATTGATGCCACGGTTTTTTGGCTGAAAATGAGAAATCTGGGGTCCTGTTGCTATTGCTGGTGGCACACAGGTCCTTCTCTGCTCTGCTGCAGGAGTCACTCTCCAGAAGAAGCAGCAGGCAGGTGCTGACCTGGGGTGACGGAGCCACTCCTCGAGTGCTGCTCTGTGTCACAGCCTTAAGTGGCTGCGGGGTCCTCAGCTGCTCTTACCTCACCTGGGCACATAGAACACACACTAAATTAATTTTCTCAGAGAGAGAAAAGAGAGAATCAATATTTATTCCGGGATCAAAATGCTTTTCGTTTAAAGAACTCAGCAGTCTAGAAAAACGAGGAGCAATCATTTTGTTCCCATGACAAACAAAAGCTTCCTCGCTGGTAGACACTGTATATTGACAATAACCTGGGAGCATCATAGCATGCATAGTAATAAGATGGCATTTTGCTGCAGTGGATTTCTATCTTGTAGATTTCAGGGTTTGGATCTAAGCAGAAATAGCAAAGAATCAAAATACAGTATTTTCCATTAAAAAGTAACATTAAAATAATTATAATCAACAAACTATTATTTCCACACCCCCCACATAAGCTTTATTTAACGTGTCCTAATTGAAATACTGAGGCTATAAATAACGATTAGTAAATCACCCGGTGATTCAAAATGCAAGAAACGTGAAGTTTAGGGTTTGTTTGGAAACTATTATTTTATTTTACTGCAATTAAGTTGGGAGTGCACCAAGCTACCACCAAAAATGTCACACCAAATTAACTTCTTTTTTATTGCCCATGGCAGGTCAAATAACTAAAAAAGTGAAGGTGTCTTGGTAATGAGACTTAACTCAAGGACACTAATTTACAATGACATGGGTTCCTCCATTCTGTATTACCTCACGTACTTAATAAAACATCCTTGAAGGGTCAAACTCCTATGTCATCTAACAATGATTTTGACCATTCTCTATCTGAACTGTATTAATTTTGCTCCTAATAGAATGCCCAGTTTCCCCTGTCATGTGGAGGTGGCCCTTGGTGGCCTGGCTCTGCCCAAAGGATGCCGTGAGCCGTGCTTTCCCCACCTGCTGCATCGCACAGAGCTCAGCACTGGCTGTCGCAGGCCACACAAACCAGCTCTGTCAGCACCCATCAGCAGCCCTGCACCTCCAGCTCACACCAAGGACTCAGCTGCTGTCTAATCACCCAAAAACATTCCAGGGAACACCACCTCTCCACAGTTTTTAGCCTTTTTATATATTTTAAGCACTTGTGTTTAAAAAGCGGTGTTTCCTCAAAGACACCAATCACATATATTTCTTTCCAGTGGTCTTTAATCAAACCAAATCAAATCCTGATTGTTCCATTTCACCATCATGCAGAGTGTTTCCAATCTGTTGGACTCTGCAGTTATTTCTGATTGCTATTTATCTCATTTTTCAGAAAAACACCCCTTGCAAGAGTGGTCAGTGGAAATAAACAGCACCAGTGATGCAAGAACTGGCTCTTAAGCAAGGACGAGGCCAAGTGCAGGCTCACTCTACCCAGAAGGTACAAGGTAAGGCCCAGTCCTGAGGATATTAATCTGATTTTATAATACTGGACATTAAAAAAAAGATATTAATACATATAAAGAAGGCAGTGAAAAGAAGATTGAAATGAAATCAGAAGTGCTATTTTATTTTATTTTTACAGAGGTTTTATGGAGGCTTGGGAACTCCCTGAGCTGAAAATTGGTGGGAATTAAGAGAACACTGTGGAGAGGCATAATCTATGTTTGCTCTGTTCCTGCTCTTCCCTTTGCACTCTTTTATGGTCATTAAGGGACTTGTTGCTTTTTTTTTTCTTTTTCCTTTTCACACCATTCTAGAAACACAGCAATAGCAGGCTTCACACATGGAGAGGATGGCGTAAGCTCCTAGTGTACATTTCCCAGTCCCCAAACTCATTTAATATAAAATCCTCCAGTCGAGGACATAACAGATATTAAACTGATAAAAACATATGCTGCACTTGATCTTTGCCAAAAGGTCAAGAGGCAAACACGAAGAAGCAGCCCGGATGGTTTCTTGGTCTGACTCAGTGCTCACGCTGAGACTGAATCATCCCAAGATTTTCACACCACGCTAACAACAATTATGCAGCTTTATCACTCAGATTTATTTAAAAAGCTGCAGACAGACTACAGACCCCAAATAACTCACTCTAGGATCTCAGTGAGCTCACGATTTTGCACACACAGGAACTGTTTCAGGACAGGACCTTGGGAAAGTTAACAATGCCATGCCCAGCCTCCCAAAATATTTCAGTCTTGATCTGATTCTTTCCCCTATGGTAAACTAAATAACAAAAAAAAACACCGAGCCCTGCCCTCTGGCCTCCAAGTTCCTGCTGCTCACATGCCCCCAGCCCCAAACAATTAAGGAATAAACTGCTTTCTGAAACATAAAGGGGTTATTTTAGAAACACATCTCTCCTACAGAAACTATTTCACAAAATTCTAAAAAGTTGAGGGAATTTTTAATGAATAACTTATTAAAAACAGAACTACGGTAGTGCATTTTGTTAATCCTTGCTGGACTCATTAGAGATTCTTGCACATTAATTCAAAGACTATATCTCAGTCTTGTTAAAGCACAATCACTCTGTATCAAACCCCACCAAAAATTACCAGAGAAATTGTCCACACATAAAGAGCACTAAGTCAATTCTGCTAAAGCTTCAAAAATCATCCCTGCACATGGAAACAAAAAACGTCTTCTGAAGTTAATGAATAATACAAACAATATTTTAGTAACTTGGAAAAAGACAACAATTCATTTAGAATTATTTTCATTTTCAAGAACACTTTGTAAACAAACTTGGAAACCTTTTTATTACAAATTATATTTTCAATCACTCATTAAAATCACTAATTATTAGTAAGAAAAGAACAGCAGGTCACAAGTAAAAGGAAAGGTATTATCACAGCATATCCTGGCGTTGGTGCTCCAAGCTGCATATGACAGCCAGCCAGTTATAGGGCAATTGTTTAACTTTCAATACAGAGTTTTCAGTCAATCAGTATCAGCAAATCCACTGGATTTTAATGAGTTAAAATATTTTAATAGTATAGCTTTGTTATTTAGTTTAATCACCTTTCCCTAAGGCTCTGAAGAACATGTAAGCATGTGCCTAATTTGCTATTGAAGTCAATAGAAGGAACAGTGAATACTTAAGTTAAGCATGTGCTTAATGAGATTTACTGAGTGAGAATGGTAAAACCCAATGTGAGCAGAATCAAAGCCCTGAGGTATTTGCCAAGTCCACCCCGAGTTTCCCTAAAGACACAGGGACTTCAAAACGGGAATGAAAATTTTGTATTATTATGACATGTCTACTGCACACCCCTATGTCTGAAATATTTATGTAGCAAAACACACACCAGACTTTGTAGGTCTTGAAAGTAAGAAAAGAAAAAGCTTTGGATTTACCCTAAAATACTAACTGGATGATTTTGCGGAATTTCGTTTGGTGTCAGAAGTTCAGCAATACCCTTTGACATGAAACAACTGTTGATTTGTCTCATGTTTCCTCCAAAAAGAAAATGTGGTATAATTTAAGTGTTTTGATTTGGGGAAGGAGGGAATGGAGGAATGCAACTAACATATATATTTTAGTTATCTGTTCCTCCGTGAAAAAGGAAGAACTTAATCCAATATTGCTATCTCACTTCCTCAGTCACTCAACCTGTGTAATCCTCTCACACCTGCATATGAACATCTGCATTGTACCATTCGATACTTTTTCTCAGAATGAATTAAATTTAATCACCTGCATGCCTTTAAGCTCCCTTCTTTACTATCAAAGACTATCACTTCTTCCTAGTGCAGGGGAGTTCAGTTTAACAAATAGCAACTCAATGAGCTTTTAATGCAGCATATAAAACATAAAACTGTACTTTACTATTTTCTGTGACATTTAAATGGCCTAAGTGAACATTTTATTTAATTGCAACTGATAAATATTTTCTTGACAGTAAATACTAAAAAAGGGATTTGATACCAGCAGAAAAATTCTTCAGATTCCATACTCACTATAAATGACTTAGCAATATTTTAATTCTTTCTCTGTTAGCTTACATGGAGGATCTGGATTCGGCATCAAGTGTCAATGAGGCTGTTTGGGGGTTTTTTGCCCTGCCCAGAAAAAATAACAAGGATTTGGATAAATATTTAGTAATTTCTCTTAACATATGGTCACCAATCCTTTCTCTAATATGCTGTCAAAATCAGCAAATCTGGTAAAGAAAAAAAATTAACATTTAAATGCTGAACATAATTGTTACTTCTGTAGGGCAGTCATTAGCATGGAAGGAGTTAATGTTCCCCACGCTTTTTCTAAGAGTAAAAAAGGCAAGGAACAGCTGTCACTCAGGTGATGAATACAAGCTGCCAGCCTTTTAAACAGCAGGTACAGCATTTGAGCTCTGAATTAATTAGCATTCAGAAAGCCTAAACACGGCTTGATAACTCCGCAAGATGATTTTTGTCCCTTCCTGCAAATTAATACTGCTATTAAGATGAGCAAGGGCACAATGCAGATCGTAATTGTACCCATTAAACAAAGTTTCACAAGTAATGAATTGGAGGCTCTTGCCAGGAATGCTTCAAGTCAAATAAAGCCTTGCTGCAAATAACAGACGTACAGGAATCCATCCTCACTTTTCCATGGCATTCACAAAACCACAGACAATATGGATTCCTGTGTAAATACATGAAATGTTTTCTGCACATAAGCACAGCCTTCTCAAAAGTTCATGTTTTTAGATGTGTAAATAGTGGCTTTGTCTCAAAAGCATTCGGGCTACTTCCAGACAAGGGCCGTTTCTAACACACACATTTACACTGAAAGGGAGTTGACAAGGCCTGGAGATTACCCTTAAAATGCCTTAAAAAACAAGGGCTCCCTCCATCAGCTGCTGCTGCAGCACTGCATCAACGTCTACACAATCCACGTGGAAAATCTTCCTCCTGTATTTATCATTTCCTTTAAGCGATGAGCAGATTTTATAAAGCACAAAAATGATTGATATCAGAATTTAATGATGTTTAATAAGTGGCCATCTGTCAACAGTCAAGGAGTAAAAAAGAAGCACATTATTATTTCCCAAAAGACTAGAAATATTGATGCTAATTAAAAGGCACATTATCATTATCTCAAAGCAATGTCTAAACACTAATCAGACTTCACATCCAGGGCAGGAGAAGGAGGGAGAACTATGGATATGAGTGCTCTCCAAACGGGTGGCTGGAGTTGAGAGCCTCCAAACTGGTGTTGTGATAGCATTCTGACTGGAACTTGGCAGGTAGCTGCTATCTCCTGACCGGGTGGGCAAGCAATCAAACCCCAATATAACGTAGGAAAGATTATTCCTTTTAAACTCAACTCTTTAGAAGAAACCTTTGGTACATTGCAGAAGAAAATTGTAGAAGAAAAAAAATTGTAGAAGAAAAGAACAGTGCTAAACATAGCACTTCACTATTTTTTATTTCCAACTTTCCATCCACCTTATTTTACAATAAAGTAAAACTTGTGGTGCCCAAACACACGAATAATTTCACCACACTAAACTGAAATGTACTGGTTACTTTTAGCTGAGAAATGGATCAATGTCCCATGTATATAAGGGACTTAGATGGTCAGATAGATGGAAACCTACACACAGAGGATCAAAAGCCATGAACATGGTGTCTGAAGCACTTCTGACTCTTTGGGCCTCTGGGAAAACCCTCAGGGCTCAGGATGCTTCAGCTTCTTGTGCTGAGTGCCGTGGAGGAGGAAGGTACACAAAGGTAGGTGGTTCAGTCTGCTGCTCCTGTTTGCCTGCAGCTCTGCCTTCAACATTAATAGTCAGTTTATTACCTTTTAAAACGTAGGATTTATTGCCGTTTTCATAATTCATCTTGATCAGAACCACTTTTAAGCAAGCAAACCTCTACTAACCTCAAAATCCATGCTTCATGTTCTAACTGAGGCCACCAGCAGCCTATTACATATTTTAGCCTCAGTATGTAAAAGCTGACAAGCCTCTCGGCATTTACTGCTTGCAGAGAGGCACAGTTATAAGCCACTGGCAAATGTTTTCCTGCCCTTGAGATATGAGAGATGTGTGAGCACGATAAGGCTGATCCCACCTCCCACGCGGAGGAAACTCTCTGTACAGACCCAGGTTTGGCAATATTGGCTCTGAGCCAGGCCCTGCAGCTCACCAGCTTTGTGAGGGTTTGTGTTGTTGGAGGAAGAGCACAGGTGAGTGATGCAGAATATTCCTGTGCTGAAGGTAAGCAGAGCACAGACAAACACGAATAAAAGGCATACTGGGAACAGGTGGAATGAAAATAGAGATGGGAGAATCATGAAAGCGTGCAAAATGGCAAACTGAAAGTATCCGGGGCTGCAGAAAAGCACAGCTACCCTGGCAGCCGAGGCCCAGGAGCATGAGCACCATACCTAATTAAGACCAGGCATTTTTCCCACCATATTTTTACTGGCTAACTTTTTCACCTATAATTGCCACTATCAAATTACCATCTCCACAGCACAAAGCCACCTCTAGTCTTCCTCCTCAGGTCAAGGAACCCATTCATCACTGTCAAGGGAAGCATATTTCTATTTTTACTTGTCATGTTCAAACCATCACTTCACACAGGTGTGACCTCTGATCCTGACTTTCCTTCCAACACTCCCCTTGCTATACTCTGAGAGTCCTCCATTATCTCCTCCCTGAGAAATATTAAAAAATTTAAAGGAGATGTCCCTGGTTTTGATTACCCTATTCCAATATAACTCCTTGATCTTCAGCATAAACACTTCAATCATTCTGGCATTTTCATTGACTCAAATTAAATGCAGAGCCAGTAATTATTTCACAATCCCCTTGCCCTTTCATACACAAGTCTTCTGCCTTATACAATGACAAAGTGTTATCTCCCAGACTCTTAAATGGTTCAGATACTTCAGATACATTTTGGATATGAATCTGGCATGAGGGGACTCTTAAGTAAACCTTGTGAGGCTTACCCAGTACTACTTGTTTGCAATTAGTGCAGTCCTTTTCTCATGTTGAGCTCCAATGCTCAAACATGATGTGAGCCATATAACCACACAACAGTTCCACTGATTAACAGGTTCCTTGGGGCAATCACCAGCACCAGGCTCAAGATCCCCTGCATTTTGCAGCCTCCAAATGTAAATTCAGCAAAGCTGATGCAAAAAGGGGAATTCACAGTACTGTTTACATAAATTGGAGACTGGACGTTTAGACAGACACACAGAAATTAAAAAACACCATCAGTGTCCAGTTCTACTTGTGTTATCTACTTCCATATTCACTACGTTTGTTTTAAATGGGCACAGAATTCTTTATTCTTGGTGCCTCCCAGGTTTGCCTTCTGACTCTGTGCAATTGTTGTTCATTGGATAGCTGTCAGAGCAGAAGTGGAATGTATGAAAAGCTGGATAATTGTAAGCTTGGGCATATGGGACTACAGAGAATGTAGGGGTTAGTAGGAAGAAGGGGGTTTTGTTTTGATTTTTTTCAAGAGTCCAGATGCGACTAAAGCTTTTTCCGGTGGGCAAAGAAAACAACCCTTGTTTATCCATTTTATCCATCTCCATGCAATTCGAAAAGTTTTTCTTTTTTTTCCCCCCCTTTTCTTTGGCGGTGTGGGGTGGGGAGAGAAGAAAAGAGGAAGTTATGCTTAACATTAACTCTTATTTACATGACAAATAATAGACCTTCCTTCTGGTGCTCTTCTTCTGTCCTAAGAAAATACGATCTCAAACAGCACGCACGACATTGAGATTTTCACCAGCAGAGCACTGAAATGAGCTGGCTGCTGGGTAAACATGTCAGGCTTCACACCTCACATGCATTGAAAGGACCATCACAGTTCTCTCTTCTCAAAGGTATTGCTCCAAGCTGATTGCTGACTCAAGACAAGAACACAACCCCGGTCTCACTGAGTTTCTGAGTACTTTCTCTGCAGCTGCAGGGTATAGAGGGTTTTCTGTTTGTTTTGCTTTTTTCCCCCTCTTTCATATGAAACCTCAGATTCTGGAGTACAGTTTGGCAGCACCAGGCTGAAATTGCTGCCAGTTTCCTAGGGTACAGAATTTCTAATAACACAAAGCCCTGACTATCTTCTTGCCCAATAAATAATCAAAATTTTGTACCATGATCGTCCTTAAAAAATATGACTTCTAGTTTTTCTCAGTTGCAGCTAATCCTTTCTGCCAGCAGTGTTTCATCTGTAACAAGCCTGCCTGTGACATGCTCGGTCCCAACACATCTCTCACAAATCCCCCGAGCAGGGCGTGGGTCACAAAGCTCACAGGTTGCAGAAAGGACCACAGAGACAGAGCTGCTCTCCTCTAATGGGATCAGAAAGGCTGCACTTTCTGATGGAAGAGGCTCATCAAAAGAGAGGCCAGGAGGGACAGCACACTGTCAGGGAAGTCCTGGCTCACACACTGGTGCTTAAGCAGAACAGAGCATTGTGATATTTGTATTCCTGAACGGCTCCTCTGTCAGGTTGAATTATTGGTCACATGTTTATCACTGTCACCCTGGAAAGCCGATCCAGGTGATGTTTGCTTCATACTCAGCAATTCTGAACAACGTTTCTTTAGCTTTAAGGGCTGGCATTGTGTGACTCGCTCTTTAGGACTTGCTCTTCCTTTTTTCCTCCCCTCTTCTGTCCCTACTTCAATTTTACGCTTCTTCACTTTGCCCAACATATCAAAAGAAAATGCACGGGTGGTAAAACCCGGATGTATCATTTTCACCAGCAGTGAATTATCAGATTATCAATTATCAACTGTCCCTTGGTTTTGAGGAAGGGCTAATGGGAATAACCTCGATAAGAGCTATTTGCTCTCCCCAGTTACCCAGGCCCGGCCCTCCAGCTGCAGCAGCCCGAGGTTTAGGTGCAGCTGTGGAGGGGAGGAAGGTGGCACACGCCACCCTTGTCCTCCTGCTTCCTGAGGGACCAGACATCGCCTCTCCTCCGAAATGCCATCACATGGCCTGGCTGCTTCCTCCCCTTCTCGGGGAAACTGCCCCATCTTCACTTCATTGACAAGGAAACGAAAAGCGCCCTCAAACTCACTGTAGAGACACTTGACACCTTGGGGGGTGTTTCTTTATCTTATCTGGGATTTGAAACCAGTTCCAACAGTTTGCTGGACTTCTCTGAAATCTGTTGTCAAGACAGGAGTTTCTATTCACTCAATGGCCTAAAGTGCTGCAAAAGCTGGTCTTGATGAGTGTCAAACTGCTAATAACTCAGAGAGACCACAACAGCCCCGAAATCAAAAATTACAGAGACTCGTTTTGTCTTCTGGGATGTCCGAGAAACAGCCTGCCTCTGTCTGGGTATACCCATTCTCAAGCAGAAAGGCAGAAAACCTTTAACTGAGGGTTAAAAGGATATAGTCTGCTATTCAAAATTTATTATTTTCTTGGAGTGATTAGATGGGGCAAGCGAACGACAACGCTCACCCAGTGACATGTGAGCTGACACACTACTCAATTCTATATTCTGTAGAATATATAGAATCCTATACTCTTCCAGATTTAGCACCTCGTATCACCTCAACAAATACTAATTATAACAACTAGTTACCCTTAGTAATTTCTCAAACAATTCTATTATTTACTTTTTACAATTCTATTTATTTCTATTATGTCTGATGTAGTTAGTTAATGTTACAATCAGTTGAAACACCCGACATATAATTTATAAAATTTCACCTTGGGCACTCTGCTGAAGTGCTGGCATTGCCAAATCTCCACGGGACATCTACATTTAAGTAAATTCTGTTTCGGGCACTTAAGACAAATTTTCACACACCAGTCTTTTAATGTTGTTTCCTAAATACAAAACTCCCAAATGAACCAGAGGCATTCATTAATAATGTGCATTAATGGGCAGAAATTTCTTCACATGGACTCTATAAATCTTCAAATACTTGCAAGATAAATAATTTGCTTTTGCATAAAAACAAAAGACAAAATTTCGTGTTTGATGAAACATTTGGACATAATTTTCTTCAGGAGTATATCAGTACTTGTACCAAGCACAGATGGGAATAAGTGTGTATTTATTTTATGCTCCCTTTGCTATGTTCATAGCAATATAAATTTGCATTTATTGTAGCTAAATTTGAGAACCATTCATCTGGAAAAAAAAATGCAAGGAGAACCCACATTTCTGAATGGATGTTAATTATCTGGGTAAAAACAATTAGGCCACAGCCACCCTACGTACCTTGTAATTAGGTGAGATCCTAAGAAAAAAAAGGAAAAAAGTTACAACAACCAAAAACAAAGGGGGGCAAAAAACCCCAAACAAACAAACAAACAAACAAAAACAAACAGGAAAAAGGGGGAAAAAAAAAGAAAAGAAAAAATAGGGCCATCTGAACCGATTTTCCCACCAGCTTTCAGCATGGCTATTCAATCAGCAGTCAGCTAAATAACTCAGAAAGTAAACAGGAAAAAGTTAACTCAGATTCAAAAAGAGCACAAGAGTAGTGAAACCACACAACTCTTCCTCTCATCCAAGCAGAGAAGCCAGCATATGTTATTATTTCAGGGGTATACTTTTCTTTGCTTGAAAAATAACCCTGCCTCACGTAATAACTGGGTTTATGTGTTTATAGACAGTAACTGCAGCTGAATACAGGCACAAGTTTAACTTTTTTAGCTGAATATGAAAGTAAAAAGATCTAATTAAAGCCACCTTACAAGTGAATCAGATCTGCTGGAAGAAAACAATAGTACAAAGAACAAACAGAGAAATTGCACGAATTCCTTATAACAGTCAAAAACTTTGGCTTTTCAAGGCATCTGGTCATCTAAGCAAGTCCACCGGGACCACATGGCACGTAAACAAATTAACATTTTGTTTAAACGTCAATCAACAAGATCTTTCCTTTCAAACCCAGGTCAGCTGCACTGGCAGCTGTTAAAGAGGTGACACCCCTGCCTTACACAGATGCCCGGGAGTCGGTGGAAAAACCATTCTACTTTTAAAATATCTTCCTAGAAGCTTACAGTTTAAGCTTCTCAAAATCTATACCAAAAAATATTACAGTAAAATTTCTGGGGACAACCCCAATTGCTTCCTCCATCCTCTTCTCATTCAGAATGTTAGAGGGTAAAACCCCAACCTTTTCAGTCCAAACAGCAACCAGTGCGATTTTCATATATCACTCTGTACTACCGATTGTCATTCCTGTGAAGTACTTTAGACACAGTTTTACAGGGTAGTGACATCATGGAAACTCTCCAAGAAAAAAGGGAAAAAAAAACATAAAATGCTGATCACCAGACCAGAGAAAGCTTGCAAAGAACTCTTAAGTTGTTGAAATTTGCAGAAAGGTGACACCTCGTCACCGGGTCAGCACAGAGTGATGCCGGGATGGCAGGCAGGTGACTCCATGATCCCACAGAACAGCAAGGGCCATCGGAATGAATCACCAAAAACCTTTGTTGAAGGTGGCACATGCAAATTCAGGCTGAAACAAGCTCTGAGGACATCCCTGGGAGGCAAATGGGGTGAAATGGGGAAGAAAAGAAAGCCACAAAGCCAGGTAAATACTTTTCTTGGTCTTATCTTTAAATGTTTGTCTATTTTTTTGGTAGCTTCAGTTTCTTTCAGTATGAAAAGACAACACTGAACTTTGCCAAAAACGGTCTTGATTTGTTATGAACTGCAAAGAGCTCACGCACAAAGACACTCCTATTCTTCCTCTTTGCCATGTAAATGTACATGATTACAGTGCAGGTGATTAGCAGTAAAGAATAACAAAATCTGGCCTACTTCATTGTGAGTGAACAAGTTATGCACATAATCCCCCTCCTAGATATTCTTCAGCACAATCTACAAGAATTTGAAAATGTGTTACCCATGACAGTTCTGCTAATACCTTTAATTAAAACACTACCAGAAGTTATAATGAAAAAGGATTACTTCTTTTTTAATACACTAAGACCTCAAGCTCCTGTTATTTTACATTCTCGCAAAAAGGAAATGAATAATGAAGCCACATTTTGGGATTTAACATAATAGTAAGATTCTCAGTCAAAGGGCAGGAAAGAGGTTTCATTTTAAAATGTCCTTTTCACAGATACAAGCTTTATATTTCTTTGTTATTACAAATACTCTAATTTAAACTGTCACCCTTTTAAGCTCCCAACATTTGTTAACAAGCTGCATCTTTCTTCTGCCCCACTACAAATGACAAACACAGGGTCTCAGTGAATGAAAAGAAACTAGTTAATAATTGCCCTTATTGTGATTTCTGGCTGCCTTGTAGCACCCTTCTGGATTTTGTTCTGAATGCAAAATGCTTAATATCATCAAGTTTTCCTGGTGATCAGCATGCTAACTCGTGACTACTTACAACAAAGCTATTTACTGTTTGCAAACTCTCCCACTCCCTCCTTCTGACAAAAGCATTTTATCATTTCCCGGACAAAAGCTGGGATTTGGGGCACAGCAGAGGAAGGTCAGCTCTCCAGGATTCCTGCCTGCCCGTGTGAAGAGCCAGCAGGTCACCCCACCAGGGGTGTTCTGCACTTTTTAGCATTTTATTGGGCTCAGAGCTCCTCCCCGCTGGTCCCAGGGGCAGGAGCGGTGCCCCAGGCTGGAATGGGGATCTCAGCCCCTGCTCTCTGCCCCGGTGGCGATCCCAGCTCCTCACCAAGGACAGCACGGTGCCCGTGCCGTGGAACCAGAACAGGTTCATCTCTTCTCTCTCACAGCTCCCACCTCCCGATTTCAGCAAATAAACCAGACAGGGAGCTCCTTCACCATGCAAGCCTGATTCCTGGAGTCACAAGCCCGATTCCTAGAGCCGTATCCTCTTCTGCAATCAAAAAATCTTTTGAGCTCCCTGATCAAAAACTAAATGATGACGATCACATACAAAGGCGAAGACTTAAACAAAACTGCAAGTATTTGTAACTCTCTGAGCTTCTTTCAATGCATAGGTTCTGTACATAATTTCTGGGATTTGGAAACTGCAAAAATTTGGAATTGGTTTGTTTGGATTACTATTTTTTGATGGAAACTGGTTGTTTGGATTCTTGCTTTGTTTCTGTCAACTAAAAAGCCAAACTGATGTCCCACTATGAAGCAACACATTGATGCTGACATCCATATCATCCTTTACAAGACCCACTTATCAAAAATCTGCTACCTAAACAATTGAAGTAAAAGACAGAGGTAGCAGATTATCTTCTGTGATAACAGGGCAATAGCATACATATCTGCTACTTGTCTCATAAAGTATTTGCTAACAGCAGAGAAAAACCCTGAGTTCAGTTCCAGATTCTTGATAAAGGTGCACTTATTACAGATTTGTCCCATGCAGTTCCATTCTTCCTGCAGAGCACAGCTCACCTCTGCTGAGCATGAGAAAACTGGGGTTTCCAGAGCCTCACTGAAACTTTGAACAACTTAGGAAGATGCTTTACAAGAATAAAACAAAACTACAGCCCATTAAGACTTTTTAGACCCTTGCTCAAAGCATGAGCTCTGCTTCCTAATTAAAAAAGCAACAACAGCATCAACAACAAGCCACCAGGAACTGTGGGATAACAAAGTCACTGTTCTAAAAGGATTTCATGTATGTAGGCTTTAAAAATCATACCTTGATAATACTGCAATGCAACTATAAAGAGAGCTTGAGTGTAACTGTGCCACATGAAGACCAGGGTCATACTTGGAGAAACAACACATGATTTAGGATTTAGCAGATCAAAATAAATTTGGGATCTAACTGCAGTTATGATGCACGACAATATAAATTGATTAGTGCTGTCAATATATTTTGCCCAATGGCTCTGCCAGGTCATATCGACCTGGAAAAAGGACTCAGCAAATGTGTGCATATCTGAGTGCATTGCACATGCACCTCGTGGAGAAAGAACAGCTATGCAGGATTGATGGCTACGGACAGTATTTCTAATGGCCTTTTTAATTGGCAAGATGATGATTAATTGAGGCCTTCAGAGAACTCCAGGAGTGCTCATTACCACACAGCACGGTGTCCCAGCACACTGTGTGGGTGACCGTTATTACTAAATAGTCATCAAAACATGAGACACTGATAAGATAAATTTTACACAAATCCACGAACTCCAGAAATTGAAGCCTACTACTGACACAGCTGGAAAATTCTGCTTCCTCCCTAATACATTATTTTAACAGTGCCCATATGCTCCCAGAGAGCAGAAAAGGACTTGAGAAAGGTATTGAAAACGGTGTGTAATAAGGATTAAATACCTCATGCAGTATTTCTTGCCTTTGCAGAAGCTTACATTCGCTCATGGCTACACACAGGATATTGCAATTATCCCCTCAGATAGGAGCACCCCCTCAGCACATGGTTACTGTGCAATTGTACACCTGCAATGGCTGGGAGAGATGCAGGAGTGCTCAGGAATGGCCATCAAATACCTCGGCTACACGGGACCTGCATGGCACTGTGCTGCTGCTGCTGCTGCCACCACCTTTCCCCTTGGAAATGCTGAGGGGGCTGCTCAGTGCCCAGGGAAGGGCTGGCAGAGGAGCTGACCCACTGCTGGCTTCCTGACAGCCCTGACACCACTGCAGCAGGGCTGTGGGGCTGGCTTGGGGGCACAGACTTTGAGAGGACCTCGAGGTTTCTGCTTTCTCCCTTTGGGTTTATACAGCTCTCACCTGGCCATGGAAAGGGACCTGGGAGTCCTGGTGGACAGCAAATTGAGTATCAATACACAAATCAATCAACAGCGTGCCCTGTGCCAGCCGTGTTCCAGGCACAGCATCACCAGCTGGGCAGGTGAGGGGAGTGTCCCACGCTGTTCTGCACTGCTGCAGCCTCACCCCGAGTGTTGTGCCTGAGCAGATTCAAGCATCACAATATAAAAACGATATTAAACTATTCAAAAGCATCCAAAGGAGGTCCACAAGGATGGTGGAAGGCCTTGAAGGGAAGTTGTATGGAGGAGCAGCTGAGGGCACTTGGTCTGTACAGCTGGAGGAGAGTGAGGGGAGGCTTCATGGCAGTCTAACACTTCCTCTCCTGAGGGGACAAGGAGGGTCAGACACTGATCCTTCTCTGTGCTGACCTGTGACAGGGGCCAGGGAACGGCCTGAAGTTGTCAGCACCAAGTTGTCAGCACCAAGCCTGACAGAGTTCAAGAAACCTTTTGACAATGCTCTCAGGCACACAGTCAGATTCTTGGGGCTGCCCTGTGCAGGGCTCAGAGTTGGACCCAGTGATCCTTGTGGGTCCCTTCCACCTCAGAACATTCTGTGATTCTGTGATTTCTTTACCTCTGCCCTTCCCAGCACAGTGTGCAGCCTCCGTGCCCACACAGCCCTCCCCAGCTCCTGCTGGATTTCTGACCCTCCCTACACTCCCTTGGCAGCCAGAGGGGTGTTTGCTGCCTCAGGGCTTCCAGAGCCCACAAATGTCTCCAGTACACAACAGAGAACCATTTAGCCATTTATAAATATTCTGTAAATAATCTTGGATAACACTAACACCATCTTACATTCTGTGAATGACTCAGGATTTTGTCACACGCTGACAAAGAACTCATTCTCATTAGAATTCTGCAAAATCTTCTTACGCAAATCTCCTGTCAGCTTCAATCCATTTAAAATAATAAAGGTATGCTCAAAAGTGGGGACCAAAGCAAATTTTGTTTAGGCTTAAGAGATTCAATTTGCTGTGCTGTTAATCAGACAACAGCAACTCACATTTTCCTTTGCCTTGGCAATGGGATCCAACAGGACATTTGGCCCCATTTCCGTCACACCACGGATCTGTAAAACCCCGGTGACAGCGCAGATTCTGCCCTGCCTGCCGGTCACAAGGAAATCTGTGGAGTTCCCAGGAAGGAGGCACTCACAGAGTGTTATCCATCGTGCTGAGCATCCCTCCTGTGTTAGAACCTTCGCAATATCCTCTCCAAACCTGGAACCTGACACAGTGGTCACCCACCAGCCAGCGCAGGAGAAGAGCTTAGGTCATTTTTTGCTTGATTAACTGGCTTTTCATTGTCTTCCTTTCTCATTCCCACTCCAATAGAAATACAGACTGAGCTACAGCTGAAACAGCTCTCCTCCTAACTGGAAGAAACCAGGGAATAGACATGATGTCTAGCCAAACATAAGCCCCATCACAACATGGGAGTAGCTGCCAAGGGTACATTCCTTTACAAAAAACAAAAACGAAGAAGGATTTACCCTCCTGATGAGTTTAGGGCTGTTTCCTCAGCTGGGCCTGTGTAGCTAAAGCCAGCCAGAGACCCATTTGGGACCAGGCACTATGACACACCCCAAAGAGGTGGAACACAGGTGCATATAGGCAAGCTTGGGGGTTTGCTCTTCGTTGCAAAATTTTCTGTTAAAAGCGCACACCTGTTCTCTGAGGAATCTACCTTTCCAATTGTATCTCCAGCTGATTTGCACCACAGGATATATTGCAGGGATTTGTTTTTCTATCGCATTTTGTGTACTAAGCACAGGCAATATCAAGGGACAGAACCAGGCCGACCAAACAGCTGCCAGGAAGCCGGGCTTTTCCAGCCACGACAGTAATGCTGGAGAAAAATGGCTTTGAAGGATTTCTGGGTTTTGTGGTTTTGAGTGAGGATTTTATGAACCAGTTTTAAATGTGTTTGGATCATTACGAATTAGTCTAAGTTGGTAGCTTTCTGGAAAAGAAACTAGTGTAAATCAATATTATTTTAGATACACATGAACAGCTTAAAATTGCATGGTATGCCATTGCTGACATGCAATAGCTTCAAACTCCAAAGTAGATTTAAGTGTTGCTGCAGAGCTGAAGATATCATTTAGAAACAGATGCTGAAGTGTCATGAAAAGCATCTCTCTTAAGAAATAAATGAACTTCTTTACAGCCCTTTAAAAAATTAGACAGGTTAAATAATAGATGCCCTATTCAACATTCTTAGATGGTGTAAATAGCCACCTTTATGAATCACAAATCATAACAAATTGCCATGTGTCTGGAAATGGATATTAATCTCTTTGAAACCTCACACTCATGACGCACAGCAAGTTTGCCCAGTAAAAGCTCGTGGAAACAAAATAAAAAGAAAAAAAAAAAATCAGAAAAACTGACACACATGACGCATTTGTAAGAACAATTGAACTGGTGAATCACAAATCCCAGCCTTTCTCCCAAGAGCACTGCTTCTACAGGGGAAAAAAAAAGGAGCGAAAAAAGAAAAAAAAAAACCACAACAAAATATATCTCTGTTTTGAAGTGCTTCAGATTTTTTTCGATTCTCTTTAAACTCGAAAGTTAATCTATTCTAAAGAAATAAGGGTAATAACACTGCGGTTACCAATCTTTAATTCAAGTTTGATTTAATGAGGAGTTTGTAAAAGTACTGAGACACAAATGAACTCTATATGTTCTCTTCCTTGGCCTCCAGTAGAGAAATAATGATATTTTCAAAATCCATTGACATGACTCAAATTGTTTTGCCTCTAGAATTTTTATGGTTTCAGACATATCTGACACATCATTTTTGCTACCCTCTTGTTAACTCTCTCAAATCATTAGCGGCATTTCAGTGTACAGGAGGAGAACGCTAAATTAAAGAGTCGATTTCAGTTTTTAAGCCCCAGGGCAGAAAAGGTTGAGCACATCAGAGAGAAAATGTATTTTACTTCCAGCTCGGATTGCCTGTGCTCTCATTACACTACCTCAGCACCCCTTCAGCTGCTGTGTGAAGCAGAGCTCTGTTAAGCTCTGAAGGGAGCTCATTCTTCTGTCCTATAAGCTACAGAAAGACGTTTCTGCAGTGACGAGAGCTGCTGGAGCTGGACGGAGCAGATACTCCAAAATGCCTCGTGGGGTCCCAGCCGTGCCAGCCAAAGCACAACAGCGCTGGACTGGGGGAGTGGCACAGCCGGTATTTGTAACTGCTGGTGGGCAAAGCTTTTATTGCCCTCACAAACGCTGGGATGAGAGGGGAAAACAACCCTACAAGGAGCGGGGAAGGGTGGACGCACACAATGGGTATTTATATGTTACCCAGACGGGCTCCTGTTGCTGAGGGACTTTTCTCTCTCAGGAGCTAAGAGGATAATTTGGGATGTGTCAGCAGATCAAGTGAGGGACCTGACTGCAGCCAGCAGCCCCGTTGGCTCATGCACACCTTGGCAAATGGCTAATTGCAGCTGGGGGCTGCTTTGGAATTCTGAGCATTCACTGTCAGCTACAGAAACCACAAGTGAAACCTGGTGGGACAGGAGGAAGGGAAAGCACGGCACGACAGAGGAGAGGGAGGGCTCATTACACACCCTGTAAGTACAAGAGGATGTGCAAGAAGAGCACCAGCGTGCAACTGCTGCCAGGCACAAGGGGTGTTGAGGGGCATCTGGCATGGAAAGCAAAATCCAGAGGAAAATTAAAGTCAACATGTATATTTTCTTTTTCCATCGTTCCTAAAGCTACAGATTTTGTTCCAAGAAAAAAAAAAAAAAACAAACCCAACTAGAACAAACCCCATGTATCAAACCAACCAACTTCCTTCCCATTCCCATCTCTCCTTCCCTTTTCCAAAACCAGCCACTCTAGAATGAATGTAAAAAACCCCTCAGTTCAGTTACATCAAGGCAGGGACAGAGGAAAAAGCTTCAGACATGATTAAGTACTAATAATAATAACCATCATCATCTCATTCTTTAATGGCTGAAGATGCACTGCCTAATTTATTTGGGGATTGTACAAGAGGGGCAGTGAAAGAAAGCTGTCCAAAATATTTCAAATTCATTTCTAAAGATCCACTCAATACACCCCGCTTTTCAAAATCATAGCTTTTCATGCAGCATTTTCCAGTCTAACTCCTCTGAAGAAATAAATTCAATTTAGGAGGGAAGAAAGGTACAATTTTCTGTAACTGGAAAAGGCAAATCAATACTTCATAAGTGTGGTATGCGTTAAGATAATTAATTTTCCACAATATGCTCAAATCTCAGCAGTGAAAACAGTATAAAACCAAATTAATGACTAAATATTTTAAATACTAAGAGCACGAAAACACTTACATTCTTGTTCAATAGCTTAAATGGGAAGCGATTTCTATGGCTGTCAAACTGCAGCCAGTTTGAACACCTTGAATTCTGAACCCTATGGATAGTACCATAATTGTCTTTTCTTAATAGTTTTTTAGAAGCTTCATATTGTATCAAACACTTTTTTGAAGGGAAAGGCAACCTTTAAAGGTCTCATTCATTTGGGCTGTGCCTCATTTCCATTATTTCCAAAGCTCATGTAGATTTTATTCCTCTCATTCTTTGCAAGGTCATATTTTTGTCTGTCATTTTACTTGTTACATCCCAAGCTTCAAGATCAGCAAACACAGCCTTAAATGCACTTCACCCTCACTCTAAAAAAAAAAAAAATCCTTTAGAAAAGGCGATTTTGACATTGGCTGCCTGCAGTTTGACTCCCTACTGCTTCACTGTGAGATCAAGAATAATACTTCACTTTATAATGCTCACCTCGAGATTGCGTCAGTAATGAAACACTCCAAGAAGGGATCAGTTAGAGCAGCAAATGGCTTTAACATTTCCAGGCAGCAAAGGGATTGAAACATACCACACTTCACATTTGCAGAACAAAGAGGGGACTAAAAAGCACAGAAATGAAAACAACAACAACAACAGAATCCTTCATGGTGAAATGTCTTGAAAGAGTGAGTGTGTATGGCTGGAGGAGCTGCTGTGCTGCAAAAGGCACCAAGGTTTTGTTAACCACAGCTTAAAATCTACACTAACTGCAAGATAAAGTCTCTCATATTATCTCTGAAGTATTTCAGCCTATTTCCACGTTTTCATAAAAGCAAAGACAGGACCAAAAAGCCTTCCTGAAGGAAAGCATTGCACTGAATGATTTCTTGATGATTACTTGTAAATTTATTCCCAACTTTCTAACACCGTAAACAGACATACACAGGGAGCTCAAAAATATATGGAGCAAATGCACAAGCAGAAGCAACAAAATAAAATCCAGTCATAAAATCTGCCCCCCCGTGAGTGGGATTTCACAGGATCTCAGCTGGAGGAAAGAAGGCAATAAAAGCAGATCCGTGGGTGTTCGCACTGTACACAAGGATGTGTGCAGGCAGATCTCACTGCTTGATATACAAGTTATTTCACTGGGAATTTCACATCTTCTCACATGTCACCCTCACAGACAAAGAATCTGATCTAATTCTGATCACTCCTGATAAGGTATTTTTATATAGTGATGCAGGGACAATCCAATACCAGCCTTGAACCATTGCAGAGCAGGGAGAAATTGTTACATGCACCTCTTCTGAGACCAGGTTCTCCCCAAAAGACACAGGATTTTTACCCTTGTTTGAATCAAAGCAGAAACAGCAATCTGATTCTCAGTTTTTAGAATTTTTTAAGTGCAATTTTATCCTGAAGGGTGACAAGGTGAAGATAGTTCCTCCTATCTTGAGATCCCCTACACTACGTCCAGAATTTAGTCTGAGGCCAGAGAGGGAGATGATATTTGGCTGGTTTGAAAGGACAAAGCCCCTGACTCTGCCACTTTTGGAAGAATAGCCAGGTAGAGACAAATATTTTTATTTGTGCACATGACATTTAATCTGAGTCACTAAGACAAATGAAATGCAAAGGCTTCCCATCCAGGATTACATCCCCTACCCTCACTTTTCAGAGGATGAGTATGTCTCTGAGAGGAAGGGCTGTGCTTTCCCCTCAGGGAGCTGTCCCTAAGCCAGGACGGGGCTGCAGGGAGCACAGCCCGGGTGTGTGGAACGAGCAGCCCTGGGCTGAGGAGGGCTCAGAACACCCCAAAAGCTGCTGGTGACCCGGTAATGAAGTGACTCCAGCTCAGAGGCGTGGGCACTGTCACTCTGGCACTCGGTCCTGGCCGAATACGGATCACTTTAGAGGTTAAAGCTTCCGTGTGTGCTTTAGGCCTGCTTAAGGAGAAAACTGCAGTACTGAGGGTTTGAGGGGGGTTATGTAACAGAAGCCCTGAGAAATAAAACCAAAAAGCAGTTTTTTTGAGAAACCGTGAGTTTGAAGTATTCAAAGAAATCACTGGACCCCAAAAAAAACCACACACCTTATATCTTGATGTTGGTATTTGCAAACTTAAGCTAATGCAAGCACCACTAAACACTGTCAGACACTAAGACTTGTCAGTATTCTTAAAATGCATGTAAATACTTTAGATTAAAGCATAATTATTTATACAGATAAATTTCCTGTCTTTTGAATATCTCTATTTTGTAGTTACATCAGATTTTTTGCCATATGCTAATTTTCAGACAAGACTGAATGTACATTAGCAGGAGGAAAAGTTTTCTATTAAAGAATATAACTGCAAAAACTAGTAAAAATACTTTTAGAAAATCCACAGGGATTTTAGTTCAAGGTTTTTTTATTATACTAATAAATAATTTCATGTCCACTCTGTGTATGAAGCAACATTATTTATCGCATACCTTCTTCCAGAGGAGTACTTGAATATTTGCAGAGAAGTACAAATACATCATAAATTTTCCTGTAACTAACATTACAAATGAAAACTGCTTTGTATTAAAGAATTACCCACTGCCAACCAAAGAATTTGAAAGAAAAACATCAAAATCACTTAAACTGCATCTTGACCAGTACACTTCAGTTGAATTTTATCCCAGGGTTAACCACATAACCACCATAATAATCATCTCTCAATTATTTAGAAGTGATGAAAAGCTACAGTATTTTCCCCTGATTCTGTGTTCCCATTCCCATCGTTGTACACAACACCAAAAATTTCTCAGTCTATTGAATATAGTATGCCAGTCTCCCATCTCACTGGTTTGGGGCAGGTGAAAACAAAATTCTGTTAAAGGAATTTAAATTTCTTCGCTGGCATCTTGGGAGTTTGGTTTCCAGACCAAAAGTGAACTTTAGCATAACAAAATCTATCAGTTCATATCCTGGAACACGGCTGAATCACACCCAGCATCATTTCAGAGTTAAAACTCAGCTTCCTACAACTCACAAACAGTATAATTTCAGAAGGAGGAATAAGTAGAAAAAGCTCAGAATTGAACAAAAGAATGATTACAACTAACGAAAGTAACAGGAATGTCTTTAAAAAAAGAACCGTGTATTACAGTCTCAAAATCTAAAGAATCCTGTGTCACTTTGCAAGGGCGATGAGCACCTTCCCAGAGCCCCCAGGTCGAGGAATGATTTGTGCTGCTGTGGAACCCCAGAAAGCAGGGTGGGAGAAACAGCAGCCCTGGAGAGCAGAGCTGGGAGGTCAGCTACAAGACTGACATCAGTCCTTCCAAAACTGCTGGGTCTTGGTGCAGCAGTCCCATCACATCAGAAAGTCTTCTGAGGAGGTTTGGAGGGGACAACCCTGCTGTGGGAGGAGCTGGATTTGGATTTTGGGGCGCAGCAGGAGCGCAGCCCATGCCCAGAGAAGCAGTTTGAGTTCACTGACCCAGCCTGGAGGTGTAAAGGGGCTGGGGAGAGGGAAACTCAAGCAAGGGGAGACTGAACTGAGACTTCCAGGGTACAAATGATAATCAGGAACTGCAGCGAGTGCTTCTCAAGAAAGCAGATTAAGAAAAGCCACAGCCCTCACCCAGCCTCTGTGGGCAGAGCCCAATAAATTGTTTCATGATCCACGGGGAGTTGTAAAAGTTGTGCAATTATTGGGAAAAGTGACACTGTAATTTCCTTAAAGGGCTCTGTCTGGTCTCTGGGCTTATCCTGCTTAGCCAAAGGGATTATTTTACCACTCAAAACAGTCCTCATTCATAGAATTAATTCCTGATTTTTAAGAAGGTCAGGTACTTGAGTAGGGAAGGTTATCTCTGGGGTGGAAAGTAACAAGCCAGGATCACTTAACCAGGCTGCAGAGACTCCTACGCAGCAGAGGTATCAGCACACAAAACCACTATGAAATAAATGCTGAAGGATAATATTCACTTATAGATGGAAATATTTACTGGTAAGGACTGGGGATCCTTGATTATTCAGATTCTAAAATGAAGAGTTTTGGGCAGTTGGAGTTTTTGCTCAATATACCACCTTTTACTCGGATTTTCAGAAACACAAATTATAAACAAAGTTTCTGAAGAACTCTCAGAATACACTGAGTCTCTGGAAGGAATCTTTTTAAAGAATAATTAAACAAAAAAGGCATGAAACTTGAACTGAGAATTTGAGCTGCAATTATCCTCTTGAAACTCAATTCCACTGGCATCCCACCTCAAAGATGAGCAAATCACAACATGATTCTGTGATTGAAACCCATCTGCTGTCAATCCACGTAACTGCCTTATACTTCACATGGACCCGCTCATCTTGTCAAGTGAACAAAAATCTCATAATCAGTTTTAGCACCCCAGAGCCCTTCCAATTCTCAAAGTAATATTCCAAACAGCTCAAGTAGAGCACAGTACCACAGAACTCGCCATTGTAATGCTATGAAAGAGCAGAACTTTGGATGATAGAGGCCATACATTTATAAATCCTTTTAAGGCCATCCATACCACAATATGAAACTCCAATGACCACTTCTCCCACCTGTTTCTTACAGGTTTGGTTTTTTTCCAGGAAGAGCCGGGAAGAAACAAAAGGACAGACAGTTACCTCACAGTTTAAAACTGCATGTTAAAAAAATATATTGTGTACTCCTTTAGTCTACACAACATCCTGCAGGATGGGCTGGAAACAAATACCAACAGTTCACAAATCTGCTTTACCTGTGTGCATACAGGTACAGGAGCACAAAGGTGTCCTGGGAGTGGAGATACCCCTGATTTCCTGCTGACCAATCCCAAGAACAGCACCAGAAGAAGGAAACCACAGCCTATAATTATGCTGTGCAAGCCATATATTTCCATTGTTTAGGGGAAATTCTTCAGGGTAATAAATGCTAACAGACTAGAATCTGATATACTTATTATTAAATATATGCATTTCTTACAACTCATAATATTTAATAATTACTCACACAATTTAAATACAGACTGTAAATTAAATTACCATCAAATACATGCAAAAAACAACTTGTCCACAGGTTTGGGAGAACCTGCACCTAGAAAAACTGCAAAATACCTGCTTTTGATGCTTCTTATTAAATCAGCCTATACCAAATTTTTCTGATTGATATTCAAAAGCATTACAACGGTAAAAATCCTAAAGGCACCTGTTAGTTGAAGTGTAGGGGCACAACAGCAGGTTGAGTTCAAATTGTGAAAGAACTGTTAATCTTGAGTATAAATACAATCATATCAAAATTAGGGTGCTGGGACAGGGCATTACTTGCTGCTGATGATGTTCAGAAATCCATGAATCATATCTTAGAGGAGGGGATGGAGTACAAAAGAGAAAGAACTGAAACTCTGTGGGATGGAAAAGAAGCAGCAACGTTTTAACACATTATCTTCCACATCTGGAATCCAGCCATGGGACTCTCAGGAACAGACTAGAAATTCACAATTCTAGATCAATATTTCAGCATAACAACAAGCTACATCATCTGGCTAAAGAATGCCTCATTGAGGAAAAGATAACATATCTGTTGCTAACAATAACTTATACACATATCTTCTAAAGCCTCCTCAAACTTCCATCTAAAAGGACGTTTAGCACCAAAGACTTCATATATATTTCTAGAAAATAAGCTAGCAGCTTTCGGGCAGAGAGAGGTAAAGGCTTGTGAGTTGGGGTTTTGTGAAGGGTTTTTTTGTTTCCTTTTCTTTTTCTATTAAAAAAAAGGCCACAAACCAGTGCCAAACGGTGTCCTAGATGATGAATACTCTGGCCTTCGTGTCTTGGGCTGCTCTGTAGCTCAGCCCTCCCAGCTCTGCATGCTGCAGGGAAGGATGGATTTGCCATTTCTCTGCACAGTGACTGGTGTGAGCTTTGCCCATGAATTCAGCTGGCTGGAGTGGAGGTCCACGTCCTTCCCAAGGCCCTTGCCATGTGCAAAGCCAAGTCTGCTGAGCACTGGGCAACGTGGGGCTGCACATCAGAGTGTAAACCAAGTGCAGAAGGGGGTGAAAACAGTGCAAAGGGAGATTCACTGCTCAACACTTAACAGTTACAGCACGTGTGCAATCAAGGAAGCAAATTCAAAGGCAGCAGAAAAGGTGAAAAAGGGCAAAATAGAGACCAAAATATCCAGAGAAGTGAGAGGAAGGAGAATATTCTGTTTCTTGAAAACATACATTTAAAAAGATGTAAAAACATTTCCAAATATTAAGTTGCCCATTTGCAAGCATGCTAGTCTCCTAGAAATCTGCATTTCATTCTTATGAAGATCCAGTAAATGCGGCTCAGAGATTTACACAAAGTCTGGAAAAGGAGGTGAAGGAGACACAGCGGGGACACGAAGCTGAACATTCCTGTGGTCCCCATAGGAAATCACAGCATTTTCCCATCAAGTAACACTGAAAGCACAAGTTATCTTTATCCAAATAATTCAGCGTGTGCTTAGTCCTTAACATAGGTGCTATTTCAATGCCATTTGGTAAATAATTACACTTCACCTTTGTTAGCAGTGCCAAACTCTAGATTACACCCTGAATCAAGGCTCTTGCCAGCAAATGAATTTCAATTACATCCTCTAAACCAACTCCCACCACTAACTTTTCTCTTAGCAAAATCAAAGATGAGGACTCAGTTCAAATACCTGGAAGGCAAAGTTTTAACTTACTTTTATAGTTCAAATTAAAAGCATGAATCATGTCTTTATGACACGATGCTAAATTTAAGTTTGTCACAATAAAACAAGAATGACACTAATATTACACAGATGTGGCATCTCTCCAAAGAATTACTGTTTACATATTAAATTAATTGCCTGAACTTTTTTAAAGGAAAAGTCTTTTGCAGTATTTCACAGCTGAGCTATGAAATGAACCGTACCAAGCCTTACAGGTACTCATTTAGCAATAACATAATTCTATTTTTAAATGTGTGTGCAAAAGGCTCCCTAGTCCAGTTTATGCTGAAGCTTTGCCTACACAATCACATCACCGAGTAATGCAAACGTGTCCTGACTGGAGACAAGCCCTCATTAGATTCTGTTGCATGATAACAAATTCCTAACAGCTCCTAAGGACACACTTGCCATCCAGCAAAGGGAGGCGATGGAGTAAGGAGTGCTGCAGCGTGACACCGTGTGGTAAAACGCCGTGGGGAGGGAAGGGCTTCACTGCACGAGCTTGCACTAAATCCCAGCTCCGAGCCAGCTGACTGGGATCCACAGTGACAGGAGAAGAAATGGAGCCCTCTGAAGTGTTTGTGGACTGTACATCTAATTACCTGTGGGTGGAAGCTAATGAAGTCCAAAATACACACAGCAAAGCAGAACACTCGATGGTGTGCCTACCTACGTGCGCTCGTAACTCTTAACCCATATAAAATTCACATTCCAAGGTTGTGTATAGTGAGTGTAAGGTAGGTCATAAGCATGTATTTTCACAGCTGTTACCCCTCAGATCTCCTGTTCGCACATGCAAATGTTAAAGGCTGATGTGATGGAAATCTGCACCCAAATAAATAAACACTGGCTGAGCCCTGCTCGTCAGGCAGCGTAGTTGGATGTAGGAGCTCTCATCCCCGTCGGGTGCGCACTGCCTCGTGGCAGGGGATGCTCTTTGCTTCCTGGCAGAAATTAAACAAGCTGATGCCTTCCCATCCTGGTCTTCATGCACAGGAGGTCTGTGTGGGCACACTGAAGCTTCAATGTAGCATTTTCCTAACAGCCTAGATAACTTGGTCCCACCTCCCAAAGTGATACGGATGCCAAGAGGACTCCCAATTCTATGAGTTCAAACCACTTCGTACTTTGAAATATTTGAACATTTTCTTTGTCAGAAAAGAAGAACCTTCTCATTTTCAAGTCATTTGATGACTTGAGAACTTGAGAGTTCATTGATCTCGCCAACAAACTTCCTCCTAGCTCAGCAAAACATCAGAGCATCTGCAACTTTATGAAACTTTATAGAACATGTTTCCTGAATGACAGCTCAGCTCCTGTAGGTGCTGTATCCCAGCAGCAGGCTCTGAGCTTGTTTTCCCTGAAATGCAGAGCCAGACTTCCAGACAGGCTTGGCCCTTGATACGTGCAAGTACTAGACAGCACTAAAGGAAACTGCTCTTTGTGAAATGAAATAACACAGCTTGAGAGGGATGTTTTAAAGATAAATAAAAGACTGAAAGCCTGAAGAGGCACTGTGGTTTTGGAGGCTGTTATCCTCTTAACTTCGGATAATGACAAGTTGGAAAACCTGCCTGGGCTCCTCCACCTGCTCCTCAATCGCACAGACACGGCCGAGTTTCCGTGGGGGAGCAAGGTTTAGGTTGCCTGGGCTCTGGTGATTTCTAAGCAAACCCTGAGGAAATAAAACGTGCCCTAAGCTAAACAATTAGCCTTCCAAGAAAAATGGTACAGGCTGGACAGATACCACAGTGGAGCTTCTGATCTGCCAATGAAGCGGGCTGCAGCTGCAAGTCACTCCACTGGAGTGAAAATAGATTAACTGCATACATAAACTGCCTGATCCTGCTGTAAAACTGAGCAGGGGATTTGTGGGATCTGTAATCCTGGTGTTCAGGCCTTTCCTTGTGCTCAGCAGAGATGTCTGGATCTGTTTCAGGCATGTCACACAGCTATTTTCAGCTGACTCCTCCCTTATTGGAGATTTTAAAAAATGTCTTTACAACAGTATTCAGTTACTCTAGACATTAACAATTAACAAGAGTTTTAGGGACACGCCTATAGACATCCTATTCCCCTTGGAGGGGAATATTTACAATGCAGTATAGACAGTATTACATCCTATGTGGAGATTGTACTACCGTGACATTACAATTTAATGAAAGCGTCCTTTTTTCCTTTCAATCTGCAAGTGTCTGTCCATAAATTGAAACTGTCAATATTATGAAAAAATAAATATTTTAGGGCCATCACTGTTTTGATGTTAAAAATATAGATATATATAGAGAGTGTAATGTGAATAATATACATCATGTTTGTGTGTGTAGACAGATAAACCCAAATATGGAGGCATGTGCCTAAAAAAGTTACTAAAATAATGCTCTTGTCCTAGAAACTAGAATGGAATTTTGCAAATATTTCACTAGCACTAACCAACCAGTCCTCACATACATATAAAAGAATAAAAAGCCAACATCACAAAACTTCAGGTGGTAAAGGGGCTTCAGGAAGCTTTGGCTGGCAGCTCAAGCTCTATAATCAAAAGAGGATTTCCAGTTCATACTGCAAGGATGGCAGCAAACACTGAGAGAGGCTCAACATGACATTACGTCCTTCAAGTTGGATGAAATTCTAAAATGCACATCCTTATGGCCATAGATATTGTCACTGAAGCAAAGAATAGCATTAAAATAAATAGTACTCTTGAAGAGAACTGCCTCATCAGAACGGATACCTATCTCAGCCTTGCCACTATCAAGTTCTGTTACACATAATTAAACTGAAATCATAAAAAAATCTAATTAAACCCAAAACATTAAAGTTATGTCAAACATATCTGTACTTTTTATTGAAACTCTACTTTAATAGTCCAAAACTCTCTCCTGGGCCTTCCGGATAAAGCAAAACTGTCTATAAAATAAAAAAAATTTATAATAAAAACCTATTTTCTTGAAGCACAATTTTATGAAGCACAGTATTAAGTCTTAGAAAATTATCATCTAGCCTGTTGCTATTCGTATTCATTAATATGCAATTTATTATTTTGTAGGAAAAGAAGTTTATATTGCTAAGTGAATATTTGACAGTTTAAAGGCAAAATCAGCATTTGTGTCAGATTTTAATATTTCTTTATGATTTTAAAAACTGTGTATTTGTAAGACCAAAAACTACATTTATAACCAGCAATCACTAGATTTTCCTTGTGCTGTTACCTTGCAATATTATTATGCTTCCAAAAGCAGTAGATAAAAATGTTCATGAGAAACTGAAAATCTGAAGAAATAAGGAATAATTACATTATCATGAGGAAGTGACAGTTCTGAAAGCATCTTTGTCAAGTTATTTTGAAAAGTGTCACTTCCAGCTCACTGTCAAGAGAGGGAGCATATACTTATGTGCCAACAAGGGAGAATGAGGGAATGCAAAATATTAAAATATTTCATAGGAGACCTTAGACCTCCTGCCTGTTTGCTAAAAATGTGTACATCAGAGAGCCTAGTATTAGTCCAAAATCTAACATCAATGTTTTATTGGCAAGTAATTAAGAATCCATTCAGGATATTAAATGGAGTTGAGTTAAAATTTAGCTGTCACTTTACATGTTGAAGCATGAGCCTGACACTTCCAGAAGACACAGATACCTAAATTATCAACATGTGATTTAAGTGAGGTATAAATCAGCCATTCTCCTGGGTTTTCCATAAGTATACAAAAGAAGTTCTTAAAGCCAATTGCCTTTGCTTTGCCATCAGACTGTCAGGTTTAGTCATTTTGTTACACAGAACAACAATTTTCTGATTTACAAGAGAATGGAAGATAAGCATGTTTTAGGAATTCAGAATACTGTCATGCCACAGTGCTTTGTTTAAAGGCATATCAAAAAAAACAAATAAATAAACAAACTAATAAAAAACCATAATAATCACTGTATATTTTTTTTATGTCCTCTAGCAGCCAGGTCATGGAAAAATCAAAACAAAATTGTATTTTCTCTCTGTTCTCAGTTAATGTTTTCAGGGTTAGGTTAATGATCGGTGCTGAAACTTGCAGTAAATTATTCTGTGTGTACCTTGAGTGCAGCAGTAGGAAAGAAAGACACACAGCAACCAAGCAGATCTGCCAGCATCTTTGTGGGTCAGCTATCATCACGAAGGAAAAGCAAATCACTTTTTGACCCAACCAATCTATTTGCTATTTATTGTAACTCGTGGAATATCTCTTTCTGCCCCTCCTCCATGATGTTGCTGGTACACTCACACAGGACACTTTGTTATCAAAAAGGAGTAATTTGCGTTTTTGCCCCTCAGCCCACCTCTCCCAGCCCGTTCCATGTGCTTTGCCAGAGAGGTTTCCCCTCGGAGCCCCTCTGGCAGTGCAGGGGTGCAGGAGGTTTCTGATCAGTCAAACCAACAGAGTTATTTGATCTGCCAGGGGTGCCAGAGTGAAAACAACCCCTGGCTTTGTTCTGGAAAACGCCTGTGTCAGAAACAGCAGCAAGGCGGGGGATTCCACACATCCTGCAGCCTCCTGTGGGACACTGCCAAAATCCCTGCTCCAGTTTGATGTACAGGCCCCCAGCTGAAGCACCCCAGTAAGAAAAGTAATTCCTTGTAATTGCCTGGGACATTTCAGATGATTGAAAAAAACCCCAAAACTGAAGAATTTTCATTGCAAACTACATTATTACTTAATTGGATGCACTTCCTCACTCTCTGTCCTTTATCAGAAAACAAAACAAAACAAAAAACTATGAAAACCAAATTAAAAAACCCAGCAGCTTCCCATCTGGAAGCCCAACCCAGCCTCTCTGAGATTTGTAACTTGGGCAAGGAAGCATCACACAGTCCAAAGGAAAAAAGAAAAGTCATTAGAACACCAGAGACAATCAAATCCTGTACAAAATACTAAAGAGCTTTTCAAAATCTTTTGGGGCCTACCTAAATCAGAAATCATTTCAGATTAGGAATAATATGTGATTTTTTTTTCTGCTTACTGGGAGGATTCAGAAAGTCAAATACAGGAAAATTATAATTAAAACTACATGTGAAAGCACTGCTACTATAAGGTACAGCAAAACTACAGGCAGGAATCACAGGCATAGACATGAAAATATACACAGCAGAAAAAAAATATGTTTAACCACTCTTTGGCTAAAATGAAACCTGTTTTCTTCTAAGGGTGATACTGATGCCACAAGTCCATCTGCTTCCTGAAGGACTTGCATGCCAAACCAAAATTAACAAAAAAAACCAACTCTGTGAAACTAGTGCACATTTTGGCTTTGACATTCCCAGGCTAAACCAAAACCAGCACTTATGCATTCAGATGTTTTTCAGTGCAGTTTCTTTTTTTTTTTTTTTAACTATTTTCTGATTCATTTGAACAAGGTACAGGAACGGTGTATGTATCTACATTTATGTATCAGAAATGGCAAAATATTAAAAAAATATTTTCCTAGTTTTAGTAAGCTGGCAGTAACTACAGTAAATAAAATCTTATTACTTGTGAAATATAAGGTCAACAGCTCTGGTCTTAAAACAGTTGCTCTCTATTTTCAGGCAAGTTTAATGAAAGTGAACATGTCAGTTCCTAAAATATAAATGGCCACCAAGAGACTACATCCACAGAAAATATGCAGAGTTTCACACAGGGCAGATTTTGCTTTTAAACAGAGCTCTGCTGAGCTGGCTTCTACCATACACAACTTGCTGGATATGTTTTAAACCAAACCAGCTGGGTCCATCTTGATTAATTATCATCTATACTACAGAAACAATTAGCGACGCAACTTCCCCCTAGATTGGCACCTTGATGTTTTTATGCACACACACCTTTTATGTTCAGAAAGTCAAGTTGCTGAAGCACCCTCCATCACTGCTGGTAGCAGTTATTGTAATAGTTTTCTTTGCTTCTTCATCCAGCCTAACCTCTGGAGCCTACTATTTCATTCTTTTTGCATTTAATGTTTGCTAAACTGTTTTGCAAAATCTCCTGATACTATGTTTTTTTAAAAATTAATGCTAATTTATACAATTACTACTACTCAGCAGTCAATTTCTCAATAACAAGGTGTTTCCTTGTAACCAGAGCAGTTTATTCACCTGACCCAAAGATCACTGGAGGTCCCAGTTTTCCAAAACTGAGCCTCAGTAGCAAAACCATTCGGAATGAATTTCCTACACGCACGGGACCTGGTAATCCTCTGCCAAGACCTGATTGCAGCAGTGCCACTCCAAATGCAGAGCTGTGAGGCAAAGGTCCCAACTCACAGTGTTGGAGACAGAGGTGATTGCAATGGACCCGTCCCTAGATGAGACCCCAATCCTACAATAATTAATACAGCACACATATGGGCTCTGCTTTGATCCTGGCTCCCCAGAATAAACAAGGCCCAGGCAATTTCCTCTCATCCACCTCCCTCTCCTTCCTCCTCTATGGAAATTGTCTTTAAACTCATTTGGAAGCCATTAGTCAGCCTGAAACACACCTAGAAGAGCAGTGGAAAATGGTAGGCAATATTTTCCCTTCAGTTTGGGAAATGAACAGGTGGGCAGAGGGGGGGTCCCTCCATTCACACCCACACAGGAGTGAGATGACCCTGGCAGAGCTGCTGGGATGATCCTGGGCAGACCCCAGAGAATCCAGACAGCTCTTCCTACTGCTCCCAGCCTTAAAGTAGCTGTGGAAGGCCAAAGGGGTACAGCAACAGAACTTTTGAGCAAACACAGGGATGTTTTTGCCCTGCTATCCACGCTCTCTTGCAGCAGCTGCTGTGACTAGGGATGGTTTCTGAAGCTGGAGGTCGAGGATCCCACTGAGCAGAAGCAGCCGCCCATCTGCCCGTGCCCACCCTTCACCACAGCCATGCCAGCCAAGGCCCTGTGCCCTCCTGCCTGTGACATCCCAACCCACTCCCAGCTATTGCACTGCCTTACGTTATGTCCTCCCCTGTAAATTATATAAAGAACAAAGCAGGTTGTTAGAAGAAAAAACACCGGGTTTCCCACAACACATCCCACCTGCAATACCCTTACAAGGGGTGGTTTTGCCCACTAGTTTAACAACATGAGAAAAGGTGAATAATTAAAACTGTAAAAATATTTTGCATACAAATTCTTCTAAAGATAGTGTGTTAGTGGTTTGTTGCCTTTATATAAATTGAAAAAAAACCCAATTCTCATTTGGCATCTACTGCTTGGGGTTGGATTCCAAGTTTTATAGTTAAGTAACTCTCTGTTCCATTGCACATGTGTACATCCATGAAAAAGGACATTTGTATATCTGAAGGGATAATAATAGCAGATAACAGATTCACTTTGATATGAAAAGGCAAAAGACAAATTAAATATTACAAAACATGCTGAGTAATGAATAAAATTATTAAAAGTGCCTTTTGACAGTATTCTAGTACATTCTTTACAACATGAAAGCATTTTGGCTGTTAAAAATACAAAATCAAAGTCTTAATATATTGTACACATTTGTCAATGGAAACTTCAGCCTTTGCCAGTAGGCACAGAATCAGTTTGGTTTTGCAGTTGAGAACACAAAAGTTCTTTACCAGGCTTGTAGCTGTATGTGAGTGATATGGATGCAGCCCTTATAATAAACAGCAAATCTCTGTAATGTCATCATCAAATGTATTGCAATATATTGTTAGCTATTGCCTCCAGATAGAAGATGCTGAAGAATGATTTGTATTTTTCCCTTTTGATTAGATTATGTTGTGGTGCAAGCTCATTTAAAATAAATAAGTAAATAACCCTTTAAAATTTCATCGTATTTTGTAAAAAAACACCAATCTAAACTAAACAAAAACACAACAACTTATCCACAGCATTCATGATGCAGCAAACAAACATCACATTCCACAGGCTTCCCAACAACTTTGCTGCCATTAGCTTGGTTTGAATAATCATTGTTATTTTAGTAAACACTTCACATTCCAACTCCTTAATACACTATTCACTGTAAATTGTCCCTTTCTGCTCTTGTCAAGTCACTATCAATACTCAGCAACTATTTGGAATTCAGTTTTACTTGAAGAATATTTTTGTATTATTTTCAATATATAAATTTCTCTGTGTGTCCCTTTCTCCACAATATTTTTGTATGAAAACGAGTACATGCTGATTTGGGGGGCTTCTCATTAATTCATTTGCACAATGCTCAGAAGTTAGGTGACCACAGAAAGAGAGATTTGTAGTCCCAGATCCTAGTGATTCCAAAATTAGGACTGCATTTAAAGTGTGGTAAAATGCATAATAACTTGGGTTTAGAAAATGACAGAAGGTTCATCTTTCTACTACACTTGAGATACATCTTTTTCTCCCCTTGGTCTGAATTGTTTCAAAATCATCGCACCCGTATCCTCCAGGGAAAGCAAAGCCTCACATCATTCTCTGCAAAGCTCACAGGGCATTTGGATCAATACCTCTGCATTAGACTGCTCTCCAGTGCCAGCTTTTATCCTTCAACATGTTTCCTTTCTTCTTTATTTTCCCCTTCACCCTGGTTTATTTTCTCCAAACTGACATTCTTGGTCAGTGCTTGCCTCCACTCCGCCATACCTTCAACATTTATAATTTATTTTGTGCCCTGGTTGCACACATCTCAGGATTGGGCAATTCTGAAGAGAAATTCTCTTGCCGTGGATTTGTGAATGCAAATTGAGGATTATCTTAATTCTTCCATTTTCTGTTTGCCACCTCAAGCTGTTCACACTGAATTGCAGTAGTGAGTGCTATTTGATCTTTGCAATTTTTTTTTTTTTCCTTCTCGACTTAAAACTGCAGTTTCCGTTTGTCTGGCATATCTGTAGTGTTTCCAGCCTTGTGGAACTGAAAGCATGGGATGAAGAGAGGGAGGGGTTTGAGCACTCCCAAATGTCTCCCTAGCACCAACTGAGAGCAAATATGAACTCCCTGCCTCCCTGGCCATAAACCTAACTGTGTCGGGGAGAAAAGATTGAACCTTGGTTCAGAAAGGCTAATTTTCAACAGTGCTGGACATTTTGGAATTTTTGCACATGTTAGCAAATACTTCAAGAGCCATATGTAAACACATGGGATGGTAATAGTTTGGGGGGAAGTGTGGAATGATCCCAAGTGGAAAACTTCACACTTTTCCCAAGCTCTGCTGGAGGCTTCCAGCTCAACATGGGACCAAGTAATTTCCTCCAACTCAGACCACAATACTTTTGCATACATTCAAAAAATGGTTACAGACCCTCTTTGACTACAGCTTTCAGAATATTACCTTTTTAAAATACCAAATACCAAACACTGAGGCACACCTACTTATTTCAATATTCTCTTCTTGCAGGCCAGTGGAGATCAAATCAACTATCCCAGACTGGCAGTACAGTTTCAGGGAACTGTCTTGATGTTCCAGACACAGACAGTTTTTTTGGTGGGGATTTTTTTTTTGGTGGGGCTTTTTTCTCTGCTTGGGTAGGCTATAAGTAAAGAAATGTGGGAGCCATCTGCTTGTGGATGTTTCAAAATTGTCCCAAATGTAAGTCTCTACAGGCCTATCTCTAGGAGGATAAATTCATTTTATTTTAATTGAAAACTTAATTTCCTAAGAAATTGATGAAATGGATCCCACTTCCTACCATGCCCTTCCAGATACAATTTCATATTCTTCAGTATCAAACTGATCTTCCAGTGCTGACATTAGTCCAGATGTAAGTCCAACTGAAAATTAACTCTAAATGAATCACAGTGTAAACTAATTGGGGGTGTTTATTTTGCTTACCAAAATCTTTTCTTAGCAGGAACGTGCTATCCATCATTAGCCTGTTCAAAATATTCCATCATTCCTGTAACTTCAGGATCAAACTTGGGGTGATACTCCCGTGTTTTCTTCCCCATTTGGTCTAGCTACTGCCTTCATTCAGTGCATTCCTGTCCAGCCCTGCCAAGGACACTGTCAAGGTAAATAAGGCACTTCAGACCCTTTTTGGTGTTATGATCAGAACATGACAGGATCTGTCTTCTCCTTCCCGCCCGTCACAGGCCTGCAGAAGTCACAGTCCCTTCGGTCCTGGGCCAAACTCTTGCAGTATCAAATGCAGGGGGCATAACAGTGGGAATATAGGGGAACTGTTTGACTTTCCTTAGTCTTCACACCTGGAAGCAAAGCAATGCTCCCAGGAGGACAGCTAACATAAATCAAATTCGTCCTGTTTCTGAACATTTAACTTTCTGAAATTTCACCTTCATCAAGCAATGTGAGCACAATTTTGAATATGTTTTAAGTTAAGAATGAAGGAATAAGAGAAGGAAAAGTAATTGGAAACTTAACATGATGGGAAGAAAGAAGGACTGTTTCTGCTCCACTACTGAAAAAGGGCATTGCAGTTTACTTGTTACCAGAGAAGCAGTCTCCATTTTTCTTTATTCATTGAAGATTTATATAAATAAGCCACAAAGCAAAACCATTTCTGAAGGTGGATGCTAATAAACTGGCTAAGCTATTGTTCTCTCAAGCCTAAATTTAAACTTGCCACATTTACATCTTTTCCTTTTTTTGTTTCCCTTCCACACACATACAAAGTCATTGGGAGCCACGTTCTGACACCTGATAAGAATGCAGGCCTTGAATATATTGAGTGCCTCTCAGGGTGTCAGACCCCGTGCTGACCATCTCTTGGTTCACTGCTGGCTCCAAGGGCAGCCAGGAAAGCTTCCTAGCTCTGGCTCTAAGCAACAATATCATGTCTTACAGCACATTCCTGACTGAATGATTTTTAATTCCTGAAATAAATTACTGCAACAACCTAAGAAAAAGTGAAGTTGATTTTTCACTTTATTAGAATAAGCCATGCTAGCATTCTTGCTGCTCTTCTCTGATTACATTGTATTGAGTCTGGCTTGTGATAGGGAAAAAGATCCAATTAGGAACTGACCTAATCCAATCATACAAAGAGCCCAGAGGCTTACCAGAGAGGCTGGCCCCATATCCTCCATCTATCAAGAGTCCTGTGTAACCACTTCAAGGATTCAAGGCATCCAAAGAGCTACAGACTCTCCAAGTGGTTCAGGTATAAAGGTCCTCATGATCAATAATAACTTTTTGGTTTCTTAGCCCTTCCTGGAAAGCTGGCCAGACACCTGACAACACACCAGGCCATTAGGTTTTGGGTAAAAGGAGAGGAGGGAGCAGAAGCTCCATCACTGCTCCTTCTTGGTCAGCCAGCAGTGAGTGTTGTGGCTGGGCAGCCCTCCCATCCCAGCCTCATGCTCCGAGCCAGCTTCTCCTCCCACACCTCTTCCAGCTGTGTCACCTTAATGAGGCAGGAGGCACAGCCCCATTTTCCATGGAACAAATCAATTGTCAGCTTGGTAAACGATCAGAATTTTGGCAGTAAACCTGTAACATAATGGCTGACAGAGCTGCATAAAGACCGAGTTTGCTGCCTGTGCTCCAAGAGAGCTTCGGTAAGGAAGCTGCTGGAGGCAGTGGAAAGGAGGAACAAGCCCCACTGGGTGGCTGCAGAGGCTGTGCAGTGCATCCTCCTGCCTCCTCCCCTCTGTGCCTCGCTAGGTAACGCACTGTGAGAAACACGCCAGGCTTCCACAACAGCCCGGAGACTGCTCGGTGCTCCAGTCAGTGAGCCCTTGGGCCCTGCTGAGACAGGCCATGCTCACACAGCCTCTGCCTCTGCAGTTGGAGCTGGGATCTCAGAGCCTAGCTCGGAGGACAGGCAAAGTGAGCAGGTCATCTTGCAAGAGGGAGAGAAAAAAGCCAGGGTGCCTGGCAAGTTCCTACAGCACTTCCAGGAGTGTCTGAGGCCAGGAAGGCATTTTTAAGCAACACAGAAGCAGTTCATACTCTTACAATTTCTTTATGATCAAAAACCAGATTGCTGCTGTAGGCATGAAGAAATTAAACCAGCAGTTCCCTTTATTAGTATCAGAGCACTGCAGGGAAGGGGCTGTGTGGGTGTACACATCCTGCTCCTTCAGAACACTCCCAGTTTGTCATTTCCTCCCAGCACCCCCCGTTTAAGAGCCATGACCCAACACCACTCACAGCAGACAGGCTGGAGATGCCTGGAGTTGTGGAGCAGAGCTGTTGGGGAGCAGCTGTACAATGTGAACATACAGGTCCATGAAATAGCTCTGCTGTAAAACATGTGAGGGTCCTGGCAGGTGGCAAAGATGGATGTGAGTGAGCAGGGAACCTTGGAGGCAGTGAAGACAAACCTGTCCTAGACCACAGCAGGCCAAGGGATGTGATTTCTGTACTAAATTCAGCACCTTATGTCATTCCTGGAACGATGTGTCCAGTTTTGGTTCCCTCAACATTTCAAGAGAGACATTGAAAAATTGGATAGGATCCAGTGAAGGGCAACCAGGATGATTAGAGAATTGGAGAACTTCTCATAAGAAGAAAAGTTTTAGGAACTGGGCTGGAGAAGAAAAGGCTCTGAAGATCTAGTTGTAACTTCCACTAGCTAAAAAAAAAATGTACATATAGAGAATGTACATACAGAGAAAGCAGAGGTACTCTTCCCATTAGGATGTATTTTCACAAAACATAGGTAATGGGCACAAGTTGCTGCAGGGGAAAGTACAGATGAATATAGGGGGAAAAATATTCAGTGAGAACAACTGAACTTTGGAAAAGATGGCTCAAAGAAGTGGTGGAATCTTCTTGCTGAAAAAAAATCAAGGCTCAACTTGGTAATGTCCTGAATAATCAAATCCAAGTCCTGCAGCAGAAAGAGAGACCAAATGATCTCTGGAAGCCCCTTCCAAACCATGCTTTACTGTGGTTCCTAAAGTGAAGGGGAAAAAATAAAGCAACATTTTTCTTGAAATGAAGGTAATTCCACAAATATATTTCCTTCACTCAATTATTTTTTTTAAAAAATACATCTCCCTCTCTTCTCAAATCCAATAAAAAAGGACAGGACAGCAAAAGTCATCAGAGTAACTTGCCACACACTGTTGTGTTGTAAAACTACAAAGCTTCTTGGAGCTGCATTTCTTTTTAAAACAGTAAAGATCCCACACAAAATCAAAAGCAAAGAGCTTAAGAAATCATCAGTAGTGTAAATCATAGATTTATCCTAAATGTCAAATTTACGTGACTCTGTTACTGGGAAAGGAGAGTTACACATGACTTTCCTGCAGTATTGGAGGAGGAATCAGAGAATGCAGCTTCCAGCCTTGGCTTGACTGCTGACTGGTAACCTACAACCAACTAAAATGACAGAAGGACTACAAAATGGCATTAAACAGACTTTTGATGAATTACCTCATCAAAATCTACACACACAAAAGGAAGAAGATTGTCAAGACGATTTACCAACAAATATGAGACTCCAGGACCATCTCAATGAGGTCTAAAGTGTTATACATTATTTCTACATTCATATTTGGAGAAAAAAAAACCTGTGTAGAATCTTAGAAGCAGCAATGTTGAATTATTTTACGTAGTTACAGAGTGTGATCACAGCCATCCAGCCCCATGCTGGAAACCACTAGCAAGAAATTAAGACCCAAAAATTAGAGCAGATGAAAGTATCCCTAACTCCGAGCTTCTCCAGGGACATTCAGGAGTTGCAGTGAGTCCTCTGAGCAACCTGATCCACTTAAAGAAGTCCCCTGCAGGGGGCTGAGCTACACGACCTTCAAAGGTGCCTTCCAACCCAAATTGTTCTATGAATCTATTATTCTACTCCATGGCTTTTAAATTTCCAACTTCAGCTGGGCAATCTGAATGCTTATCACAAGTTGCACACATAATTTAAATACAGTCCCTGAAAACTCAGTTTGTTGTTGCCTTGAGCTGTCAGGAAAAGTAATTTGACCAGCAGAGCGATGCTCAGCTGAAATCAAAACTGGACAGGGTGTTACGCTCACCAACTGATGCTCTGAACTGAGAGCTCAAACAATGTCACTCTTGTTTCTCCTCTAAAATCAAAGCTGCACAATGAGCATTTCATTCTCTGAAGTCTCTCTAATGAGAACAAAAAAGGGCAGCAGATAGCTCCTCACAGCTGTCTAGCAGGGGAAATCACTTGTTGGGTCTCCCAATGGGAAACAACAGAGGAAAAGGATACTAAAAAACACACCCTGAGCAAAAGCAAGATTTGGGAGATAAGAAGGAGAACAAATTATTTTAAAAATGGAAGAAAGGATACGAGGAAACAAGAGGAGTCTTTGGAAATTAGAAAAACAACACAGATAATTAGGAAGCGAGCTGAATGATACATAGGAAGGAGAAGGCACCTGCTTGCTCACGGGGCTGTGTTACCAACACCGCCCTGGCAGGAGCCGGGGAAGGAGGGAGAGGAGAGCCCAGCACGTCCCCAGCAGCCACTCGTGGGGAATGGCCGGCTGATGTGCTCAGGGGGAGGAGCTGCCCGCCACAAAGGCGCTGCGTTTCCCCAGGTCTGATCTCTGAAAGCAGCACTAAAGTAAATACATGCTCCTGTGGAAGCTCAGCAGTGTCCCTGGAGCTCATTCATTCTCTAACCTTTTCCCAGCTGCTGGCCTGCAATGGTATCAGTTCACTTGAAGCCAGACTGGGTTTCAAAGGAAAGGTCCCAGAGGTGACAAGCAGCTCATTAATTCACTGTAGTGCTTTAGTGCTGGAGGAAGTGCTGTAAACGCACAATCTGAAACTATTTAGAGACACCAAATAATTATATCACAAGAAGCCACTGCACACTTCACATTCACTAATGCTAAAATCTAGCTATGTAATCTGCTGAGAGAATTAATGAAGAAAAAAGGAGGAGACTGGCAATTTATTAAGAAATGCTAATCAACCTGTTTTTGAAGTGTCCCTCATTTGCATCACAAACATTATTATGAAAATTCAGCATTATGCCTCTCTGTGCTGCATTGTACTGCTCTACTGAACATCAAAAATATTCACTTCCTTAGAGCAGGGAAAAAAAGGGAATGAAAAATCATGATCAAAGATAACTTCAATTACTTGTTAATTTCACCTTAATTCCACTCCTGGGATAATAAGCCTTCCTCATAAGTTCCCTTCCCTGTAACAAATTCTGATATATGCTTATAGGCCCCTAAATATATTCCCACAAGAAGTACATGAATAAATATGCATCGGTGTAATTTACATAGCCTTCCCACAAGCATGGTAGGCCTCTTCGTAAAAAACCCACTACAGTTTACTATGTGAAAAACTCATTAAACGCCCCTTTGAATGCAGGACTGAAACCTATTTTTAAATTTATTTTACATACTTTCATTGGTCTTCTATCCAAAAACACTATGAGGGATGTTCAGAGACACTTTTATTCTCTAGTAAAAATAAAATAACAGCACAGAAAAATCAAAAGTATATACTTTTGATCATGTATCAAAACTTCACACACTCATTCCTGAATGAACCCCTTCTTTTCCTGTTGCGTAGAAAAGGTGATATGAAGAAAAGCGAAGTAATTTCTAACTTGGTTTATCTACTAAGAATTTTTCCACAATTTATCACTGAATATACTTTCTTTCCTTCTTATGGACCACTGAAATTTTAACTGCAAAGACTCAGGGAAACACACCTGACTCACCAATCAATACTACGAACAGGTAGAAAATGAAGAAATTATTAAACTTTAAAAAGCAGGCAACAGAACGATACATCTCAATTACTTATTCCGGTCTATCAGCTGCACATGAAATACGTTTCTTGAAAATGTTTCTTTTTTTAAAGAACTGGTGAGCTCTGAAGAGAAAAAATTGATACTGGAAAACTCTTAACCAGCTCTGCCTAAGATCACAGACTTATATAATAGGATTTCCGGAATTTTCAGTGAGGCCAGACAATCTCAGACCGAAAGAAATGTTTTTAAAGATACTTGACTAATATAATACAATATATCTTCTCTGGCCATGACTCTGAAATGTAATTGATCAGATGAAATGACAAAACATCTAAAACCCAGCAAACATACACAACTGCTTTGAAAAACACAAATATTTTGAAAGGAGAAGTGATGTCACCTCAACTTCTGAATAGAAAAATGCCTGTTAATCTTTCTTTTTTTGCGTATTTGTGCTTGTCTAGAAAGCAGAACCCGAGGACCAAAGGTTGCAAGAGACAGTCAGCAAAGAAAGCAACCAAATGTTGGGTATCAAAATGGGAACAAAAACCCCCTTTTACAGACACATTAGTTAATGAGAACAAGCGCTCTCAGGAAAAAGACTGACTCTGCTTTTCCTTCTCTATGGCTACTGTTACTCACATATTTTCCTTCTGTCTTTGGAAAGAAGATTAAACTCGGGGATAGGACAATAAACCTGTATTGGATTCTATTTTATCTGTTTGGGGGAACATGATTGTGTCTCCATTCAGACAAAATGTGGGTGTTTCTGCAGGACACCAGAACCCACACTCGAGTGATGGGTGTCATAATTTGTAAAGCATATACTCATAGTGAAACAGCGTCTCACATGGGCCCTTCCCATGAGCAGGACTGACCTTTATGAACTGCATTTTGAAGAAATGGGTGGTGATTTGTGCATGACTAAACCCCCGGGTATGTAAGGGTGCAGAACTCCTCCCTCTCCTCCTCTCTTTGTCCCCAAACTCTGCTTCCCCACCGTGGTAATTTCACCAGTGGAACAGCTGACCTAATAAAAGCCAAAATACACGGTCTTTTGTTGTTACAGATGCTTTCTCTGCACACTGAGAGCCTTCAAAGCTTTCTCCCTGCCTGAAGACCAGGCCAGGAATTATTCAGCCTCTGTGTCAGGAAGGGGTCTCACCTGCAGCCTAATAAAGGGATCGATTCAGCAGCACTCTGCTTTCCTCTCAAAAGGGTTATAGATTTTCCTGACATGGTAGATCTGCCAAAGGAAAAAGGTACACAGGGAAAAGGCTGTGCTGTGTAGGAGAGGGAGGGCTAACCATCATCAGGAGTACATCCCTAAAATGCATCCTTCTCTCCTGTATTCCTGTCTGTGGATCAAAACCCGACCGAATCCCCAGAGGGCAGGGCTGCAACAAATGATACACACACACATTACTCTTCTTTCTACCTGGACTGCAGTTTTAGATGTCCTTCAAATTTCCTTTTATTTTACTAATCTGGATGGTTGAACTATCAGCCACCTTGAGGGATATATATAAAACATCATTTACTCAGTTGAAATTTAGCTTCTAAACAACAATATTGGTCTGTCCAGTCGATGTGGCTTGAAAAGCAACAGGCTTTCACAACAAAGTTCTTTGATGTTTACTGGATTTACATTATTTTTTGAGTTGTTTTCTCTGCTGCATAATCCTCCCAAGGCTTTAAAAACACAGGTATTATAAGCATATGATTTGTTGAACAAATTGCATGAATTTCATTCAGCAGTTTTCATTCACAGTATTTGGGTATGGCAGACCTCAGGGAGCTGTTTGAGAAACTACTCCATTCTGCTTTCCCCTTTCCTTTTAAACATGCATTTGTACTGCTGAGGACTGTGATTTAGGAAAGACAGGAATACAGCAGACACTTTGAACCATTCTGATTTTCCCCCTTAGGCGATCAGATTTTAAGTGACAATATTGAGGCACTTCCTCTTTTATTGGGGTGCTTCACAACCTTCACTGCTACAGTATATTGTCTTCTAGGGTCCAGCAGCTGCAGCAGCCCTTAATTAAGTCTCCTCTAATCATATTTTTACTCCATAGCAATCTAAAAAATACTAGGAAAACAAAATCTATTAAATGGCAGGGTTATTAGAAAAAGAATAAAGAGGAGAAAAGCAAGCATGGATAGGTACAAAGTCACTACTTAGATGCCTTTTGAACAAGCACTTAGAACCAGGTTTGTCAAATCAAAGGAACAAATTACATTTGTGGATGCAGTCTTCTGGGAGCTACTTTTTTGTGTTTGTTTTTTTCTTTCTGCTAATTCACCACATTTGCTGTATCAATTATCCTGGCTTTCCATTCAGATTGAGTTTCTCTTTTAATCAATACTTTAAACCAAGAGCTTGATCCAAAGCCAACAGGGACCAGTGAAAAGTTTCTTTGACTTCAGTAGAGTGCAAGCACCAGAATTACATTAGGTAACTAATCTTCACTGCAGATGCACTATATGTGAAACAAAGCATAAAATATTTGAAATTACAGCTTTTTAATAATGCTTCAATACCACTTTAATCACACAGACATTTGCTCTGGGACTCTGGTTTCATTTACCAAAATTCAGCCAGAAGCTCTCATTTTTGTCTCCTTTACCAAGAGTGTAAACAGAAAAACATACATTATAGCAACTATATTAAGACTATTCCACAGCACTTCAAAAGACAAGTCTCAATTTAAACCTCCATTTCTTATAGTCTGGATTTCAATCAGGATACCTGGATCTAATAATTAAACTCCATAGAAATTACAGAAAGGGAACACTGGAAAAAAAATCAATAAAGAAACCTTTTAGAGGAATATACCTCTGGAAGAAATGGTTGCAGTATTCATTCTATTAAATGGTACCTGAAGGAGGGAAGACCTTAAGGCAGTCCTTAGCACAATCTGCAGATACTACAGAACAGCTCCCTAACACCTGGCAGATGCAATTTCATTGTGGGGGACTTCACTGCCTTTTAAATGACAAAACAAATAGCGAGACAAAGCTGGGGTTTAGTGAAAACAGTGGCATTAACTCTCCTTCCCAACACTGCACTGCAGTAACCACCAGTGATGGATGCTGAAGTTGAAACAAGATGACTTTCCTGTCCTGTGTGCCCAGGAAAGTCCCACTGCATTGTCATTCAGGGATCTAACACATGGCAAGTGCTGCCTCACTTCATTCTTTTTCATTTCAAAAATAACTCTCCAAATGATAATTTCAGGGTGGTACCTTAAAGTTGTGTGAAATTGCATGGACCTGATGCCACAATGGTTTTCTGCTTTTTCTTCTGTACCTCTTTTATGTACCTTTGTGGCCTTTTGTGTTCTTGGTGTTTGTTTTTAGCCTTCATTCCTAGACTTGATGTTTTGTTGAGTTGGGAGACCGAACATCTCGGAGGCCTCAGACACCAAGGTCCTCTCTGAACACATTTTGTAAACTCAAAGATGGGTCTGGCCAGGGGAGGGTTCCTGGGGAGGGGGGTTCCCTCGGCCTCACTCCCTGGGGAATCTTTGATAGATGTGCTCATTTGTAACACCTCTAATTCTATCCCCGATCCATCCTGGGCGTGCATTTTGTGGTGGGCATTTCCATGTGCATGTTCAGAGTGTTCCACCTGGATGGAGTGCACCAGACATTCTTGAAATAAATACCCAGGTAAAAACCCCTTTTTCCCTTCTAACTGTGTTCGACTGGAATTTTAAGAACAGGGACAAGGCATCAGAGCTAGGATAACTACTCACCCCATTTATCATCCCTTTGTCTCTTGCTTGACAGGGATGATAGCCTAATTTTTCCTCTACATTAATAGAACATTCACGTCACATCAAATTCTGAAGTCATTAGTTAGTATATTCACCAAATCTACATTAATAAAGCAATAACTTGATCACCGGCTTTTAAAGTGCCAATTCAAAATAGGAAAAAAAGAAAAAACCAGGTGCTGTTTAAACAGCATAATCATTATTCTAATTGATACCTTAGAGTTAACACTGCAGAAGGGGGACTAACGAGGAGCACTGAACTCCCACACACACTTTAGTTGGAGCAAGTGTCTCTCCCTCGGCGTTTGAGGCTCAAGAGTTACTGGCATGGGAGCAAGAACTGCTCCCACTAATGCCTGCAGATCTCTAGCCCCCTGAACCTGTGCTATTGATTTAGCTTCCAAATGCCAAACTATCACACCCCTCGCTGTGGGGGAGTTACAGAGGAACAGGAGCTCCAGCCAGAGACAGGATCATTAAACGAACCACCTCTGCACGGACCTGGTGCTAGAAATAAAAGCACCTGCCACGATTCTGTGCTCTGTGGGTCTGATTCTGCTCTGTGGGACTCAAAACCCTTTGAGATTGCAATGTATGTCACACTAAATGCCAAAGCCTCTGAGGCAGAAAGATGGAGAGAACTGGGGTTAAGCGGCTCCACCACATGCCCTGGAAGTCGAAGGATTGCAGAAAATGTCTAAATCTTGAGAGCTTAAATCACTTTTCTAGTAATCTCTCACGGGGTCTGTTGATTAAGCCTGCAACTCCTGACAGGCTCTGGATTTGAGGTAAACATTTCTCCAAGATCTATCACGGACAGTATGGAGTACAGGCCAAAAAAAGTGAAGTCTGAAGTTTTCCAGCAGTGGGGAGAGATGAAAAAGCCCCAAAAGCCAGACAGCCTATTTCACAGTAACAGCATGGCTGTACGTCTTGTTTGCTTTGTGACCAGGGACAAGACTGTTTTCACCTGCAATCCTAACAGGTATCATTAGTGCATTTTAAATAGGCATAACCTCATTAAAAGGCAGTGTAGATTTATCTCCTTAAAACTTAAAAATATTTGGAGCATTTTATCATTTAAAAAATTAATACAGAGAAGAGACCCAGATTTACATTAAAACTTTTTTGAAAGATGGTAGTTCATGTCCCAAGGAAATTGAACAAAAGAAGCCCAAATTTTATGGATTTGTTGTTTTAAAAATCTATTATGCAAAATAAATGTGCAAAGAAAAAGAACAGTAGTACTCAACTTTCAAGGATATTCCTCTTCAAACAATTGTTTTTCCATCTGTCTTTTACATAATCCCTGCGACAGGCGCTCATGGTGGAACATAAAATATGTGTTCACTGATGATACAACTGCACAAACAGTTGTATTGAAGTAGCTCAGGTGCTCAGGCACTTCCACTCTGCCTTAAAACTTAAAAGGTTTTACTTTGTTTAAAAATACAGGTGTATTTGAAAGGAGATAATTACTACTGAACAACTCACTGTTCCCTAACAGAGAATATAGTGCAATTTCCTAGAGATGCTTCTTAAACCAATATAAAAGGTTAAGTGAAAGAAAAAAGCACAAGTAGAATATATGAAAGGGCACTGTGGCTTTGAACCTTTATATGAGAACTTAACTGAAAACTAACAAAGCAGAAACACATTACAAAGCCACAATTTTGCAAAGTTTGGACATATAAAACCACCAAAGAATTGCAGCATAATAAAAGATTCAACAAGACTTTCCAAGATAAGGATTTCAGGATGACCCACACAGTGACAGATCACAAGCCAGAGACTCTAAGCCTCCACTATGGAGAAAATAACTGTGGTACAAAATGGGGAGTGGCCACTGAGGGAGAAAAGTGGGGGGAAAAGACACCAATGACAATGTTCAGTATGGCAGCAAAAACACCACAAAGACAAAATATATATAACTAGCCAGAGAAATAGGTGAAAGAGCTTTAAGGCATTTTAACTTTACAGCGCCTCTGAGGTAAGTAAATATTACCTCTTTTTGCTTCATAATTGAGGCAATAAGGGTAAATGATTTATCAAGATCACACGGGAAGTCTGAGCCAGAGCCAGGAACCCAGATTTATTACCTAACCCCTACACCATGCTGACTCCCACGAACGATGGAGACAAACTGCAGGGATTCAGAAAGAAAAAACCAAAGACTGTGGGCTGGCAAGACTGAGTTACAAAATGAGACTTTAAAAAAAACCAAAACCAGTGGGGTTGCACGGGTTTGCCATGACAAAAGGAATGAGCTCATAACTGCCCACCAAACCTAGCAGATAATTAGAGATGGAGCAGCTCACGCACGCTAAGGAAAAGCAGCACAAGACCCTGCAGAAACAGAATTATTGTCCCTGCACCTTTCTCCCACTGGTGGCAGAGGTAGGGAACAAACAAGAGCGTCAGGAATTAATCCCATTGCTCAGCTCCATGCTTGTTGAAATGCTGGACATTTCTGACATACTTCGGTGTAGCATAAGACCCATACAGAACACTGCATCTTGAATGAATTCCATCCATGCCTTGGCTAAGGAATGATTAAGCATTCCTGGGGCTTTACCGTTTCCATGCTGCAAGGCTATCAATGGAAGGGACAAGATAAGGTATTCAGGTTTATCCGAGGGTTTATGTTATCTGGTGGAATGAGTTCAACAAAGAACTGTAACATTTAGGCCTAATAAGAAGTAAAAAAATCACCTAAAGATAGAAGCACTACTCACATATCTACTGAGGGAAAATTTACACATACTGGACAACAAACATGTCCTGATAATAGTATAACCATCCATTCCAACTTTAAAATGTGTATTTGTTGGGAAATGGATCAATGGACTACTATGGGGGACCCGGTTTGACTTTTCCAGAAGTTAAAGTCAACAGCCCCATAAATTCCACTCTGAATGTGAGATTTTTAGGAGGCGGGTGAGCTTTACAGAGAAGTGGAAAACTCCTGCCGAAGCAGCGACCTTCACTTGAGCAGACCTGTCAACACATGAAAGATTTGAACATCAAACGGCTTTAAGGTCAATTTTGGCTGTAACCTTTTAACTATTCCTTTAGCTTTAACATACATAACTGAGATCACAGAATTGGCACCTATCCTCCAGGTCTGCCAGCAAAATTGATGAAAACAAGCCTAAGTTAAGCAAAATACCCTGAAGAATTCTGTTCCTGGGATACCACTTCTAAGGAGTCATTTTGCCTATTTATTTTTAATTAAAACAACATTTAACACAATGCATAGCTGAAATGGGAAAGTATGATTGGCACAGCCTCAGAGACAGGGCAGCACTTGCTGGTCAAGCAGGATGAAAGAGGTCATGGACCTTTTCTGGTTTATGGTTCATATCCTCAGGTCCTGTTTAAGTTAGCTGGTTTTGAAAGAGGTGTAAGTAAAGCAGGACATTTTCTGTCCTAGCTGACAAGGTATATGGTACTCCTGCAAATTTTTTCAAGTGTGACCCACTTTTGTAGCCACAGGCTCTCAGCAAGATAAAATTTCATTGCCTTTGATGGCCTTCTCAGGATTGGGAATCCTTGTCAGGATTCTCTCTTGCATATTCAAATTCCTTTCCACGCTGTCACCACCAGCAGCAGCCCCACGGACGCTCTCAGTATCTACCCAGGCAGAGCAGGATGCTGCTGCCTGAACTAAATCAATTAGCAAGCAGCAGATGTCCAGGGAAAGTAGCTTTTCCCATGGAAGTCTGGTTCCTTGAAATCAGTTGAAAGGTGAAGACAACAAAAGTTAAAGACTCTGGCTGAGCTCTAATGCCTGCCACAGGGATGAGATGACCACAGACAGAAATCAGATCAGGAAGGGAGAGCAGATGAAGGCAGCCCTATGTAAATTGTCAGATACAAACAGGAGCCTGCAGTGCAGTGTCCAACTTTTTGCCAGATACGTCTCTAAACAAATTAGTCTATCAAAGCTGACATCTAATTAAATCTCCTCTTTAGTGTCTGTCATTCTACTAACAAGTCCATGCAAAAGGGGTTATAGGAAAGTTTTTGATGACATTAAATATTAATTGCCAACTGTATTCTTCAATACTCATTCCGCCTTACTAGCTCCTAAATCAAAATTTAGGCCACGCACATGAAAATCCTGTACAGAACATGTGATCACATCGGGATCTTGTGTTGTCAGCAAATGTAAAATAAAATCTATAAAGATCTAGCATGTATTTGGAAAAGCATTTAAAATTAAGGGGGGAAGGATCAAGACCTATTCTCCTGTTGAGTAATGTATGGGGACTGAGGGAATTTGAAAACATTCCGTGTTATGTGCCATACGTGCTGCTGACAGCCAAAACTCATAAGGAAACCTATCCTAGTGCTGTTTGATGACTGACAATGTCCATGTGGCAGTATTTTCGTTGGCAGAAAAGGAACATAAAAAGGACAGACAAGACAACTTAAAATTTCCATTGATCTGTCAGACTAACTTAGAATCCTCATATTATGAAGTAGGTTTTTTTAAAAAAGCTGAAAATGGAGCAAACTTCAAATTTCACAGGACCTAAATCCATTCACAGTAAGAAAATTTTAACAAATTATTCTTGACATCACACAATGAAGTCATGACATGATATAGTGGGAAACTGTCACCTTAAACTGCCATCATACGCATCTCTGTATATTTATCTTTTAATCTGTAAGCTTTGTTAAAATTTTTTATAATACAATTTTAAAGGAACTGGAAATACAAGGCTGTGAAAATGAGTACTCAGCCAGAATTTCTTCCAATCAGCAGAGGGTAGAGGACTCATTTTTGCAGTGTTTTATTTTGACAGTGCAAGACTACTCTTCCATGGAAATCATGTCCATACAGAGGTAACAAAAAATATATATATCTGAGCAAATGAGACCTCTACAGTGTTTGTAATTGCAAAAGTGACTGCCTGGCATACACACCTTTAGGGCAGCTGGAGACCTGGGTATTTGACGTGTCTCCATTGCTGCTGCATCTTCAATTTGCAATCACTTCCTGGTCTAAACCCACTATGAACAACCTTGATTGCATGAAGATTATCTTCTCAGTAGGCTGCCACTATCTTGTGCTGTGACAGCTTTATGTTTTGTTATATTTATGGTTTCCAAACATCACTGCAAAGAAGATCATGAAATTTCTCATCATTACACAGCCAAGCACACAGCCTGCCATGATTGTGCTGTTTGTGGTGTTGGCTTCAGATGGCGTGCATGTTTATGCACCCGTGGGAATGTTGCACCTAAATAAGCTCTTTCCAGACTTGGGAATATTAAAGTACTGGACAATAGAAAGTTACTTATTTAAAAAAGATTTACAGAGAACTTTAAAACCTCAACAGGATCACATATGCAAAATTTAAGGCCAGTGACTTCACTGAGGTTTGATACGTCACTGCAGATCTACTCTATGTCAATGTGGCACAATTTGAACTTCATCTGTTTTCTAAAATACTACTTAAAGACACATAAGAATTTCAGAATCTCCACTAGTAATAAATACTTTTTAAACTATACCCCCGACAGACACCTTTCGAAAGGACACGGTAGAGAATGGTTGTCCTGCAAACACCACTCAGGACGAGGGCAGCTCTGGGAGCAGCAGCAGAGGAGCCTGTTGGAAGCAATGTCTGATCTGCTTTCCATGGTAAACTAACTGAGAATCTCTTTCCCTGCCTTGCTGTTTCCATATGATACCAAGAAAAAACAATTCTCTATTGCTTTGGGTTGTTTTCATAAAACTGAAAATGTTGTTGGTCCCTTTTGTACTCTAGAGGGTGTCAGAAGCCTCCTTGCCCAGCCACCTCATTCAGGTCGGATCAGCACCAAGTGTTTAATCAGACGTGGCAGCAGACAGTCCATCTTTATTGCTGTTTTCTAAGCTATTAGCACTAGGGAAATCAAAACAAAGCCAGCAAGACCAGGTTCACAGCACTGCAAATGTTTTCTGCTATTTCTTTTCTCCATGGACTAACACAGGAGGTTCTCATTCCTTCAGCAAGTTCGTTTCCACATTAATGAAAGTAGACCAGAGAAAACATAAGTAATTCCTAGCTGGATTTTCCTTCTTTTGTTTAAATCACTTTTCCTCTTTCGCTGTTTCACCTTCCTGACAATTATCTTCTCTCTTTTATTACTTCATTTATTTTCTTCCCCTTACAAATGTCCCCAGTTGAAATGTGAAATGCTAGTGCAGCTTGTAAAAAATAGATTTGGCTGAGATAAAGAGAAGGATTCCTCTGACTCATGAATTTCGCCAAAAGTAACTGGGTCCTGGGTGAATGTCACAAGATATGAAGGTAGAGTACCTCAAATTAGGCAAATTCAGATGAAGACTCTAAGTCAGCGTGTCAGAAGTTCACTCTTCAAGAAGCAAGAAGCATAAGTTTTCCTGGCTGCTTCCTGCTTGTCACATAACCTCCAATTTAAAATGTTATATTCTTTGAGGAATTTTTTTTTTTTTAAATTCCCTACTTACTACCTTAGTTACACAAGTCACATTTTTAACTGCTGTCGTTGATGGAAATAATCACAGCTCTAGATGATACACTTTTTATTTTTGCTGCTCTGATTGTAAAATTGATTAATGAGCCCTGAATTTAGAAGCTTCTGTACTAACAATCTTGGGTTTTAAACAGTCTCACCTTCCTCAGCTAAAAGAGAATACGTTGTTACTTCCTGACAATGAAATATTTATGTGTTCACGTGTACATATGAAATATGATTTATTAGATAGAGATTTTAGGTCTATAAGCACATCTTGTTTAAAAAGAACCATGTAACCTCCTGTCACACAGTTAGGGTAAAAATGTTGGTCTGCAGACAAACTGACGGTTTAATACCTGCACCATCCAGAAAAAACCTTCCAATGGTTAAGCCCGAGGTCAACAGTAAGTGTTGGATACCCAAAATTTTAGAAGTACAACTAAGTTTAAGTTCTTGTTCAGGAGATGCCAGCCTTGCTCATGTAAGAACACTTATGCTGGCTCCAGCTGCTAACATGATGAATGTTTACCAGCAAATACATATAGCTGTTTCTGTATCACCCAAAAAGCCAACAGGTATCAAAAAAGTATGACAAATCTTTGATAAAATAAAGGTGGCAGAGCTCAAATATATTTACCAACATATTCCATGTTTCTTCTGCAGATTGACTCCTTTTAGAGCTGAAGATCAAATAATCACTGTATTTACATACAGATGTAATGGTCCATACATGCAAAGTAAACTCATTTAGTTTCCTACCAGCACTCAACCAGCGTCTCTTTAGGCAGAATTCTGGCACTGGGGAATGCAGCTGCAGGAGCTGAGAACTTTCAGTTCCTTGACTGCTCAGCCATGAGCTCCAGCACCCTCAGCATTCATAAGGAAAGGAAAATCCATCATGGGGAGGGAGATGGGGTGCTCACCACAAAACTGACATTAGAAAATGAAGAGCCTTGATGGGAATTAATCATAACTAATATAATTAATAATTCAAAAACAAAATGAGGCAAGAAATTCTTCTCCCAGAGCAGCAAGACTCTAGAAATCGTGTCAAAAAAAGAAAGTGTGTTTCTGACTGAACAAATGCATTGAAACCTCAAGACTAAGATATACTGCAATGCAGTGTTCTCAGAAAAAAAAACAGGAGTCACCCTGGCAGCTTTGGAAGTCACTCATGAGGCAGCACAGATGAAACTAGAAATTCAATATCTTGTTTTGCCCCCAACTGAGGAATGAGCAAGAAGGAATTCTTCCTTTTTCAAGAGGCGAGCAGTCACAAGGCGAGCTGACCCTTCACCCCTGCTCAAGTCTGTGGGAACGAGAATCTTTAAGCCTGGACGTGATTTATTAAAAGGTCAGGATCAATTAAAAACTCGTATTTCTAGCTGAAAATTTTATTACCAATAAGTCTTAAGATATGATCATTACTAAAGGGTAATAAAACTTTTCCTGCTGTGTTTTTTTTCTCCAGTTCTATGACTATGTGCACATGCCAGTCTGGACAGGTAGCTCCAAATTGTTCATATGAGTATTTCATATTTCAGAATTATAAAAACAAGTCACAACAATGTGATTTTAAGGCTAGAATCTTTCAGGAAGATATCAGCAGTGAAATACCAGAAACTACTCCATCTCCCTTCTCTAGTAAATCTGAAATAATTAGCCTATGTTTAAAGAGAGTAAATACACAGGCTACTTAACAACAGAGATTATCTACAGTATAATATACTGCATGAACATACAGAGTTACTTATAAAAGTTTTAAGAATAGCAGGTTTCCTTTCAAGTATTAACATTTTTAAAGTCTCTTTAAGGTTGTGCATTTTCCACATCTCTCCCATCTACTGCACTACTTCCAACACAGCAAACCCCTGCAGAGAGGAGCTTCTTTAACAAATATGTGAAAATTTTGCTGCCACTCTTGACAGCTCAGAAGATGATGCAGGTGACATTTCAGAGGCAGTCCTCAGAAGGTAACATGGCATTTTTTCTGCACACACTTGTAAGCGGTGTGACAAAAAGTGAAAATCCCCTCAAGAACTTGGTACACAGACCAAGTCGAGTCTTCCCTAAAGTGCTGCCACAGAACAGGAATCGGCACGGGGATGGCGAATCCTGAATCTGAGGATTGTGACTTCTGTATTTACACAGCCTGGCCCAAGCTGAGAGCAGCAGAGCAGTCACAGATGTATCATCATCTTTTGTCGAGCCTACACCTCGCAGGAGGTGAACAAGAGCAAGAACAAGAACAAGAGGAGAATGGGAAAAACAATCTTTTCTCATTAATATTTCCACTCAGTGCAAGATAATGCAACAAACAGGTCTGAGCTCCTGAGCACACAGTGCAGCACAAGCAGCACTTGCTGCAGAGTGGAACTCCGAGCTGTGTGGAGACACCCAGCCACAGGCTGCCAACATCCCACCCACCAGCACCAAGCAGGCAGAAAGAAAAATGTGCTTCCCATCAAACCTGAATCCTTGAGACGCTTTGGTGCAGCCCTAAAGTTGGAACATCCCTGTGTGCACCACCAGTGAAATAAAAAAATGTTGTAACTCTCTCAAGTGAGTATTGGGCTGAACCTCAGACCTGCGAGGAGCATAAGCTTGTCAAGTGTCTCACGCACACGCTGAGAAGTGTGTGTGCTCTGAGCAAACACAGAGCTTGGACATGTGGACTGGCGCTTTGCCCTGGTATTTTCTTACTCAGATTCCTTGAATTTGTAAAGTATTCTCCTTCAGAAAACTCTACAGTGGCTGTGGTTAGAGGCCAAACATTACTTAAAAACTACACAAAGCACAGAACAGCTTGATGAAGACCAAATATGTGCAAATAGGTGGTAATAAAACAGAACATGAGACTAGTTTTAGCATTTTACTGATTTATAGTAATTTAACCTTTTTTTGTGTGTGGGCCTCATTCTCAGTGCTAAAAACAAAACAAAAATCCACTTGAGTCAGGACAGAGGTCAGCAATCACCATTTCAACTTAAAATATCTCCATTTAAATGCAAATACTAGCCTTTCTTCCTGACCTTTAAATGTTCATTTCGTAGAAATGGAATAGAAAGTGTAAATTTTGTGTCTTGGTATCTCTAAGCAGCTCCTGTGTCATTTAGTTGCAGTTTTTGACACATAACTCTTTCTTATTAAATATATTCCTTCTGATTAAATATGTCATTGTATCAGCATGCTCTAGCTCCTCAGAGACAAAACCCAGTAATTTTGCATGGTGTTTCATTTCACAGAGTACACAGATTAAAATGGAGATTATCATTGCTTCTTGCTCTCTATTATTTGAGATAAACCCAAGTTTATGTGATACCAACAAAAATGCTACAATATTCTTTCTGGAGCTTGCTTGCAACAAATTTAAACAATACTGATACCCACAGCAGAGGCTTGCAAGCTCTCCTCCAAAACATTCACCTGAGTTAAAACCTCCCTTGTGTACCTACACCCATGAGTTACCCTTAGATTTCTTGACAATTAGTAGGTGATTTATGCACGAGAAACACAAAATAAATGAATTAATATTTCTTCTAACACAAGAAGACCAAAGAGATTCCTCCCTGCTCCTAGGAAGAGCCATCTCGTGTTTCTCCTCCTCCAGGTGCTCTGCACCTTCACTGCAAGGCAGGGAAGGCCCAGTTCCTTGAAAGAATGATTTTCTGCCTGTTTAAAAAGCTTGACACTGCCATGTAAAAGAGCAATAATTCGTAAAATGTCAGATTTTCAGGTGGAGGACAAAAAGGTACCAGTTCCTGGGTCAAGTACAGTCACATCACCATCACTCCAGATCAAAGGTCTGCTATTGGCTGTACCATCATTTCACATGATGCCACGGGCTCCCCTCCGTTCCACCAAAAACACACGTTAACAGGTACAGCTGTCCTCACAAGGAGGCAGTAGGATTCTCTGTGCCTGCCCATGCAAAAACATTTCTGTTGTTGATGTTTTCACCAGTTCAGTCATTGGTTTCTCAAATTAGAGCACATCCCCTTCCATATATTTTATTTCACGATTCAAATCAGGACAGACTCAGTTTTAGTGTCAATGAATTACATATGCAAATCACATTCATGCTCTTACAAACATGACTCTAACTTTGATTAAAAAAACGTAATTATCCTTTATTATTCCATTTATTGGGGGATGGGGAGAAAAGTTTTAAAGACTGATTTTTCATGATGGCATTTGTTCCTCTGACTATCAATCTGGCTAATGGCAGTAGCAAGCCTAAGGAATTGTCAGTCTCATCTCTCAAATCAAAAGATAATGAAGAAAATCCAAGTGTGAAAATCGGTGTTTTGTACAGATTATCAGAGTAATTTTTTGAAAACATTTTGGAATTAAATGCATTCCCTGTTTATATTCTTTTACACTGCACAAAAAGTTTCTCTACTGATTCTGCATTTCAGAGCTTAATTATTAAACAAATTAACTCCTTAACACATACTATGGAATTGGGAAAGATTTATGCATGCAGAGGACACAGCATCACATCAGACAATTACTAACCACAGCAGCTAGAGAATTACTGCACAGTCAATTCAATTTTCAGTGATGCCTCTTTAAGCTGTAACGAACCATGGGGCCCTAATGAGAGGTTTCACTGAATCCTGCCCAATCAAGCAGAAATTTTATGGAGAAAAGGTAAGAGCTAAGAAGCAAAACCACTCAATAAATATATTTTACAGCAATGTATTCAACCATGGCTTAATGGTTATCCTTTAAATCTGTAAAAGCCAATCATGATAGAATTTAAACTTTGCAGTACAGGTTTGGCTTCCTTCTTCTCCCTTTTTGCCTCCCCCCAAAAGTGGGAGACAATGAGCTGTAAGGGGAGAAGAAATAAATGTTGAAAAACAGTGAAAGGAATCGTGATAGCCTGGTTTGTACCCTGGCAGTATCTTGGGCTGCCCTCAATAGCTTGAACCACTTTGATTTATTGGGCCATTAAAGTTCTAGCAATAATTCCAGTTCACTTACACAACTGATGGTTACTGACAGGGATGGTTTCTGTCTTTCCACTTAACAGTGCTAAAAGATGCAATCCTGACCTCGCTAAAGTCAATAGCAAACCTTCTGCTCAGTTCTGACTGGTGGAGTTTTACACAGACATCTTCCAACCTGTAAAACGTTTTCTAAAAGAGTAATAAAATATGGCAAGTGAGTGTTGTCAGCTGGCAAATTCTGTGCCAAGATGAAAATTTTAATCAGAGGGATGCGGAGTCTTTTACAGCGCAAAGGACAAAAATGGGCTACCTGCTAAATGTTTGTCTTTCAAAAAATTCTTCGGCTCAAGCAGGCTGCATGATAAGATACATTTCCACAGTAAAGCAGCAGAATCTGCGGAGGAAATCTGAGCCTTAGCAACAGGTTTACCTTTTCTTACTAGAGCGCATCAGAGGAAAATGATAGAAACAAAAGTAATCAATACCTCTGAATGCTTTCCTGTTGACAGGGAAGAATTTGGATACTGATGCAAAGATTGTTCCCCTTAGAAGAGTTCAAGTTGGGATGGGGGAATAGTTCTTCATCAATTTCAAGACCGTAGAATATTTATCTTCAGAACATGATGATGAGGAGCAATAAAGAATAAGAAATAATAAAGAACAAAAGATCTCTCCTTCCTGGTTTTAAGAATTACAGTAAAGATTATTATGTCACAGATCTCTCTCTCCCTTCCTCCTGAAGGAGCAGAAGTTGGACATGTCATACTTACTAAAGCTTAAGAGCAAATTAATGGATTTGAGGCCTTATTCTTTAAAGACTCCTAGGAAAACCCTGTGTTATGGGGGACAATTCCTTCTATAAAGCACTTAATTGAGGTTTCATGGGCACACTGGCAAAGGAGATTTTATGAGGAGAGGATAAAAGAAACTAATCTAGTTTGCTTGGCACTGGAATAAATGAAGTCATATAGTGGTCACCACTACTCTGCAGTTCACCTCTATGTTAGGTCCAGAAGGATGAACCTGCTTTCCATTCCTCATCTGGAAAATGGAAATGATATCAACAGAGTAATATAATGGAATAAAATCAGTGAATAAAACATAATACTATCCAAGGAACTTCTGATCCTCTTGGTTCAACCTCTCACACAAGGATGGTAGATCCTTTCTGGATACAAGCACATCTCTTCAGTCTTAAAGCACGTTTCAGTCTGAGGCTACAAAATCTCTGTTTATAGGCAGAGATTATCATATGGCTTCTAAGCCACATAATCTCATAGTTTAGACTATGCATAAAAAGATTCTAGTGCTCCAAATTCTAGGCTAACTAGAGACAAATGTGTGAACCAGAGCAGCAAAACTCTGCTCTGTTTCTGCTGCTTTTATATGAGGAGTAATGAAAATTTAACGAAAAAAATGTTGTTTCATAAAGATCCGGAAAATTAGTTGTATCAATGAATTTTAACAGACGACTATAATTATACAATCTATATGCTTGGAACCATTAAAATGAAGTCCCAAATCAAGAGCTGCTAGTGGATTTTGTGTCAGAAAGACATCTACCAAATCCTTCGATCCCTCCCTTTCCAATATCACATTTAAAGTTTCCCAGTTTTTTATTTTAATTTCTAGGAGTATTGCCAAAAAAACTCCCGATCTTATATGGATATTTCTAACAAGTCAATGATTTTCCCTCAAGAGTTTGGTGGTTTGGTGAACACAGAAGTCCATATACCCTGAAGAAAAGACAGGATTTACCAACACTTAAGATTAGTACAGTCTAGACAGTCTAAAGGATTGACATCAAAAGTCAGAATTTTTCACTGCTATCCCTTCATCCTGACTCTGACCCGAGCCCATAATTACCTTCATGTCAGTGAATCAATTCAGCCGTGCTGCTAGAATGCAGCAGTACTGACCTTTGATAAATGTGAAACCAGATGGCTTCGTTGGATCAGTGGAAATTTGGCACATATCACACACCACAAAAACTGTGCTGGTCTGTCAGCATCTCTTTTAGCTCTCCCCTTCTTTTATGAGAGTAGAGAGCTGGATCAACACAGAACATATGCTACACTCAGAAGTCAGGGGCTGTTCCTGTTTGCTCTTCAGGCACGTTTAGGAAGGAAGGCAGCAAGGCAGCACTTCCATATCCCTTCACCAGCCACTCCAGCTCTCAAATGCAAGAGAAGGTGGGTTTAAAATTCTGGCAGGAATAAAAATATCTTAAATTATCAGCACATACAATCAAATTACTCAGTAAAAGAAGAGTATTTGTAAGCTGTATTAATCAGGGTAATGAGGACAGCGTGGTAGACTTAGCAGGCTAGGAATTGCCAGACAAGATCATGATTCAACTTCTTCAGTATAATTTCACCAACTGTGGCCAATACCAAATGTTTCCAAGGAAGATATAAGAAATCCAGATGGACACAGTTAAAGGATAAAATTATGCTTAAACGTCTTCTCCACTTGTGAACGTAATCCAACTTCGTCTTTTGCCCTGAAGCAGGGTTATTTAAATGACTTCCAAAACCCAGTTTTTCTCATTTATATCTAGTTTCACATAGCAAAAAGGCTTATGTGACTGCTCTGGCAATGACAGCTTCCCTTCTTCCATCACCAAAACGTGACTTTTGAACCTTTTGGCCAACTTCATCAAAACTGAAATGAAAGGGCATGACAGTCTTTGAGACAGTAAACTCCCAGAGTATCAGGAACACCAGTGACAGACCTCCAGGAACAGCTCCACTCCTGCCTCTGCCGAGGCAGGGCCGGGCCGTGCCTGCAGCTCTCCATCCATCCACCCCGGGCGGCAGACGGGACCATCCATCACGTCACACCTACAGCCCGTCAGCCACACCACGCCTCACCCGCCCGGGGCCCTTTGACCCGGCAGAGCCGAGGGTCTCCCGTGCAGCCCAGGGAAGGAGAAAGAAAAGGAGCTGCTGTTAATTCGCTGGGGATGTCCCGGTGACAAAGGACACATCCCCAGAGCAAACCGGGTTTCATTCGTTTGACTGAACACCAAGTAACTTGAGAGGCTTTCCCCTTCCCGTCTAAGTATTGACCTAAAAAGGTCTAATCCCAGCACCTCACCTCCCACCTTTTGCTTTTACTTCTTTTAAAGACTTGGGTTAATATTTTAGAGCTGCAACTAACCAGACATCACACATTTTTAATGTCAGCTGTTGATTTCTGTGGCTTGTTTAGTTTCGTTAAACTTCTCCCATTTTCTTCATGCACCACAAACAAACCAAGTTCTCCCCTCTGTGTTGTTGTATCTAACAACTATTTGATGCTTTCTATGCCGTCCTCTACAGGGAAAATAATCTTTTGAGTCTTTCTGTAAAAACAGACCAATTCTTTCTCTGCCCCTAAATTATTTTCACTGCTTAAATATGGATTATTTTATGTTCTGTGGCAGGTTTTCTCAGTGAAAACATGTCTAGAAGCATCTGAAGTGAAAACACCCAACTAATGCAGTCTTACATTCTCTTCTGCACACTCTCAGTCCATGCCTTACACAAGGTAACATTTCGTTCAGTTTTTTAGCTGCAATCATACATTGGTCAAGAGCCCATGATAACAATAATTTCTTAAAAGGAGGGCATCTGAGAATTAATGTGTTTACACAGAGAGACACTACACTAAGAATACAAACCAGTACAGGAAAAGGAATTTAGAGATGTCATGAAGAAGATGTCTGAAATTCCGAGATTAATTTCATCTGCATTCCCTTGCAGGTGTTACAATGACAGACATAACACTATAATATAATACCAAGAATATGTACTATCTGTTAACAAGCACAATAAAAATATTTACTACAGATTGGACTGAACTTTCAAGGATGCCATAATCAATGCAAACCTGTTTTATCACAGGAGATACACGCACATGAAGTTTGCACAGCAACAGGAAGCAAGAAAAAGCAATTTAAAAAGTATAACCAGAAGTGAACATTACCACAGCATTTTACTGTTGCAGATTCTACTGAATGAAATTGCTAACACCATGCCCACAGGCAGATAAACATCTGGAACAGAAGGCAGCAGTTCACCCATATTGGAACCTAGGGTGAACTGTCCATAAAATCTTCACTGTGTGCATGTCAAGGCACGGGGATCATTCACACAGCACCTGGACAATTCACAGCACCGTGACCCATCCAAGCACACGCCACTGAACACAGAATCCACCACGCAGAGCAAGGGCTACTGCACCTCCTGACAATTACACAAAGGACTGATGAACATGTCCTAGAAAAAAGCAACTTTTGCCAGCCTTCCTTCAGCTTTGACATTAGTTCATCCTTAAAAGGCCAAATAATGAGCATTGATGCCTTAATTTGTTCATTCGAACATTAGAGACTTCCAGATCTTTTAATGTGATGTTCTATTTAAATAGTGTACTCATTCGCAAAACTTGACTACATTAAATTTGAATTTTAAGTGATTAATTTAAAACAACTTTTCTCCTGGAACAGCAATTGGTATTTAAGCTTTTCATCTGCTGTCAATGTTTAAATTAGTTGTATATATATGTTCCAACCTGAAAGGGTAATAAATCAATTAAAATCCATTTACTACGCCATATCATGAGCACATGCCACAGATATAACCTGGTGGTCCCAAGGCAGTATTTTAATATTTTAAGAGGGAAAAGGAGTGGCTACAAAGCAGAATGTGGTGGAGGCACAGCAACACAAGTAGTAATATGCAGGTCAGTGATGATCAGTGATATAAAACACTTAGTGACCATTGCCTGTGAGTCTGTGCACAAGACTCAACAAGCTCTGCCTTATTATCGCATTTAATATTTTCTTTCAGTGGACGTATTTATTTGAAGCAGAGAGTGATCCTACTGCAGCTTCTAGTCAGGCAAGGAAGCAGTGCTGGTAATTGTGGCATGTCCAGGAATAGGTTCTGGTAGGTTTTGTTCTGTTCTTGAAGTCCTGGTGACAGAAATTGCTGATGGCTCAGTGACTGAGCAAGTGTCTGCAATCAACTACACCGTGGGGCTTTTTGCAATAGAAAATTGACTTTAAACACATTAAAAAAACACCAAAAAACCAAAAATAACCAAACCCACCCCCCAAAAAAAAAAAAAAAAAGGAGCAAACCAAAGACTGATAAGAAAAACAAGTTCACACAGCAAATTCTAGGAAGCCAAACTAACCACTGCTAGAATCCCCAAAATTCATCTCAGCCAATCTGATTTGCTTCTGCAAGGAAATAATTGTGAGAGCCATCTGCCAAAGCAGTACTAAACCCCTCTTCTTGTTACAGACATTTCTACAGGAAGTTTATTTAGCAATATTAAAGGAAAACAAATGTTGTCCTGTAGTACAAAAACAGTACAGTCAAAAAGCAATTGGGGGTTCAAATGAGTGACACCATCAGATTTGGAGTAGCTGGTCTGAACTGGCTCCTTCTAGGAGATGATATGGAATAACCAAAGGTCACAAAAGCAGCAAGTAGAATGGAAAATCTGATTTTCCCTAATCAAATTTTGTGCATACAGGTATGTGTAATCTAATTCCAGGCTGCCAGATTAAGTTATTAACCCAATTATGTTCATTTTATCACCTTATAAATATGAGCCATCACTTTATTTCAATTTGTTCAACGGTTAAAGGCTAAGAAAGTAATATATTCCAATGTCAATACAGTACCAAAATGCATTTCATATAGAAAGCATCTATTTATATGAATCTTAATCAGTGTAGACATGTGCAGAAGCATTTCATAGAGCAGACCCAGAGGCACAGCAGACAGTAAATTGAGTGGGCATAGAGAAGACTTACATTAGTGGAACTGAAAACTCATTTCTTAGGCCCATTCATAATGGGGAAATTATTGTCCCATTCCCTACAGACTTTCCATTATCCCATTAGAGGGAAGCCAGGACTTGTATCTGTGCTTCCACGCCCATGCACATACTGCATCAGGAGAACTTAATTTGGCCGAGGGCCATAAATTCACTGTGAAAGGCAAATGAAGATCCTCTCAATCTGGTCACCAGGCCATGGCATCCTAAAAACCAGGAGGGATAGAGCTCAGAAGCCTTGTTGAACATAGCCTGTTCCACCTAGGTGGTAAAGACCAACTCGGCTGTCCCAAAATTAGCACAGTAAACATATACATTTATCCTGAGAGCCCAGTGACCATTTTTCAAACTGTTAAAAACAAGCAAATTGAGAAAGAAAGTGCATGGTTCTGCAGCTCAGTGGCACTAATTTCTTCCAAACTGTGTCCTGCAAAACCAACCCAAACAGCTATTTTATTAATCCTACCGTGTTATATTGAACATTAGTGCAAAAACCATGGCAATTGGCAGGAAGACAGGATACCAGAAAAAGGAAAAATGGATTTTTTAATCAGACAGCTAAACAACTTCCCTTATCAGCCATTTGTTCACCAGGGCTCTTCAGTCCATGCTTCAGTGCTTTGTGAACCGGGGCCATTGCACCTTATCCATCATGACCACATTAAAAAAAAAAAAAATCCTTAAAAATACATACTTTAAATTTTGAAAGAAAAGTTTATCTATGAAACAACACACCATCTCCTTGTCAGACACAATCTGTTGTGAACAGAAAAGTATCACAGAATGAGGAAGACAGCTATGAGAACTGCTGAGGTCTGTTTCAAGTAATTGCAGACAAGCATTTCTTTTTCCCAGTGTGTTTTTACCCTTTCCCATTTTGCCTGCTATTCTTCTCAAATAAACCATCATCATCTGTTCCACAATTTCATGAAACCCACTCTTTTTTTGCATCTAGGTGCCTGTTATCTGTTCTTACAAAGCCAGACCAAGTCATGACAGGTGACGGAAGGTCAAGCTGCAGAGAGGAACCCTGAGCAGCCTGTGAGGGTTGTACCAGCACTGTCCTTACACACCAGCAGAGAGGGACTGAGCAGCCTGTGAGGTTTGTACCAGCACTGTCCTTACACACCAGGCAGAGAGGAGCTCTAAGCAGCCTGTGAGGTTTGTACCAGCACTGTCCTTACACACCAGCAGAGAGGAGCTCCGAGCAGCCTGTGAGGGTTGTCCCAGCACTGTCCTTACACACCAGCAGAGAGGAGCTCCGAGCAGCCTGTGAGGGTTGTCCCAGCACTGTCCTTACACACCAGCAGAGAGGAGCTCCGAGCAGCCTGTGAGGGTTGTCCCAGCACTGTCCTTACACACCAGCAGAGAGGAGCTCCGAGCAGCCTGTGAGGGTTGTCCCAGCACTGTCCTTACACACCAGCAGAGAGGAGCTCCGAGCAGCCTGTGAGGGTTGTCCCAGCACTGTCCTTACACACCAGGCAGCAGAGGGGGAGCGGGTGTCACTCAGGAACAGGCCCACACGTGGTACTGACCTCTCTGCTGTCGCTGCTGGCTTGTGTGCAGTTTATTAAGGCAGGTTCTCCTGTGAGCTATTCAGTGTCAACTGGAAAGGACAGCTTTTCCTGCCAGGGAGGTTTCAGTGCTTCTCTAGCAGCCTGCAGAGCTTCCCTGTCCCACAGCAGGTTTGCTATCCCAAAAGATAAGCCAGAACTGCATTCAGAGGGACGCCTGCCTCTCTTACAACCAACACATTAAGGCAAATGTAAAGCAAACTACATTAAGGCAGATGCAAAGCAAAACATGCACAATGCAAAATAGATGGAAATGAACCACAGTGTGCTGCCCTTTGAAACATGAGTTGTCTGACCATACAAGCAGCAGCACTGCTTTAAGAAAAAAGAGGTGCTTGCTATGTAGATGATGTAGCTCTCTCCTAGGAGCAAAGGTACAGCTCACCCTGGAGAACAGAGTGCTGGCTGCTTCCTGGGTGCAACACAAACCACAAGAACAGATCAAAGGTATTACCTTGGAGAGTTAAAAATAGACAAATCAAAACAAATAAAATGCATCTCTCCACACCCTTGCAGCAATCATGTAATTACCTGTGTTTATATGAACGCATGGACACCACCCTCTTCTCATAACAGAGAACTACTTTCCTTCAAGCCCCACAGAGGGCTCCAAGAACTCAGCACGTAGCCCTAACCAACACACAGGAGCCATTAAGCATTAAAAAAAGCCCCATTCTCCTTCATTAACTAACAAAAATATTTTAAAATTTCAACTCTAACAATTATTACATTAAAAAATTGTGATGAAGGATCATAGTAACATGAGAGGCCTGGAGAAGGTGATGAAGTAGCAGTTGTTCACCAGCTCTCCATGTGAAAGGAGTCACAACAGGCTTCAAGGAGGCTGAAGAAAACCCCCCAAATAGAAACAAGGTTCTTTAATGAGTATGCAATAAAAGACTAAAAAAAGTGACAGAGCACTCAAATGTGAGGCATTATGAGAGTTCAAAAGCAACAATAAACATTCAGGAAACTAAAATCTAGTAAGTTTATTTTAAGGAAAATAGCACTGCTGTTGGCCAAGGACGTCTCTGATACAAATATCTGGAAAATGGGCTAATAATCTGAGATTTGGGAATATTCTCATTGGCATCCAACATGACGCTGTGCTAAACACATCTTCAGTCTGACTCACTACAGCCAGCATCATTTCTTTTTTCAAAACTGGTGCACTGTGTAGATGGCTCTGGGGGATTCCAACCTTTAAACTCCACTTCCAAACCCATGACAAGGTACTTTGACACAAAGGGCTACAGACTTCTGCAAAGCTGCTTGCTTTTATCTGTCAGCTTTTCAGGCTCCTCCAAATTCAGAAGTTGGAGTTTTTAAGCAGCCTTCCGACAGACTGGATGTCCTCTATCAAACATTTTAACATAAAAACCAACTCAATTCTGTGGATTTTCAGTTTCATTCATTTAAGCACTCAAAACACTTTTTTTTCCCTTGTATACACACTGCAATTACTCATTTGAATGCACTTCTGTTTTATCAGAAGGCATAATATAAAGATCTCTTATAGGCCAGCACCCCCTATAATGTAATTTCCCTCCATTACCCAGTTTGCTTAAAACATTTTGCCTGGGAACAGTCAGTAATAAAAAGCACTTCAATCGATCTCATCCTTGAGCTGTGCCATAATTTTCAATTCAGGGTGTCAGCACCACGCACAGAAAGGCAAGCTGGAGTCTGTTATAAAAATATCAAGCATATTAAGAAAAAATTGGTGAAAAACTTGAGAGATCACTGTTCCCTTCTTCAATCAGTCTGAATTTCAATCTGAACCCAACCTGAACAGATTAATACATGAATTTATAACATCTCCACATATAACCATCTCAAAAATTGTTAAAGGTACCTTTTCCAAATGCACAAGTCCAACTGAGTTTCAACAAAATTCCTATTCTGATTGCAAAGAGAAGTTGGGACGGGTGGGAATTTAACATCAACCTTTTAACTTCAGGATAAGAGTCTTTAAAAGCTTTCCTCTCCTCTTAGCTGCTCCAGAATGGATCTGAACTATTTTACAAACAGAGATACTTAGATTTCATACCACCACAGTTTTATCTTGTAGAATCTTTGATATGTCAAATAACATTTACGTTTTACTGTTTTCTGACAAACTTAGATTTTCTCATGGGGTGAAAACTATAGCTGTATATAGATGAAAGTTGGGATGCATCCTTCTCTTACTTAAAAATTGCTTTAATAAGTAAAACAATGCAATAAGGGTACTCCTGCGAACTCTTAAAAACACCATGCAAATCTGTGACCGATCTGTATGTTTGCAAAACCTTTCTCACATTATAAAGCACTAAGCACAGAGGCAGTGGGCTCACCTGTGAGCAGCAGTTCCTGTGGACTGCTGCAGAAAAACACTGTACAACAGCAGATTTACCCTCGTTTATCGGAGGAAAGAGACTGAAGGGATCAGATCCACCTGTGGTGCTCCCAGAGCGCTCCCATACCACCCAACAGCAACATTTTGAAAACATGAGATGGATGAAATGTGGGAGGAAACTCAAAGAAGATTGAAAAATCCCTTTTTGTCAGAGCAGGGAGACTCAGGGCACTCCTTGACCCTCAGAAAGTAAAACACAATGGCTTCACTGCTGTCTGTTCAAAAGAATGGAGCTCAGTGAGAAATTCCAAAAATAAAAGTCTAGAAATAAAGAAAAGGTAAACAACAATGTAATGAAGTACGAGACAGGCAAAATGAGGGAAGGGCAAGTTTGCTGTGTATTATACCTGTCAAATAGTCCCTTCTCCTTGCCATCTCCACAAGACCTCTCGTAGGGTATAAAGCTACATCAGCAAATGCACAAAATCAAAGCACAGGTTGGCTATTTTGCTATATGGACCTAAATTCACCCAGATACCATCCAATATTGTAAACAAACATTCTTTCAAAGCAGATAATAAGAAAAAACTCAAAATTGAAGTACTGTGTAGCTCTGTGGAAAAAAAGCTTCATTCAGCAACTGATGAAGAGGCACACCTGAGAAGATTTACTTCAATAGCATATTCCATGTTCTTTAAATATTAAACTTGAAAACATTCTTTAATCAGGCCACTGTTTTACTCTAATTTATAAAAAAAAAGTTTTGTTTCTTTCTTTTCCACCTGTTTTCTTTTACTGAGGTGAGAGCTCTTGCAATTAAATTAAAAAATATATTTAAAATCAACTTGCAGGCCATAATATTCATTACTTGATACCTGCCAAGCCCCTTAACAGAGCATCAAAGTTAAATCTATGGAAAGAATTAGGTAACAAAAATTAATTTTCTAAGAAACACATTTGATAGCCTGTGGAGAGCCAACCCAACCAGCAGAAAAACTCCTGCAGATCTGCTAAGGAGTCATTAGCTACATGAAAGTGGATTATTCATTACTAAGTTGTTTGCTCTCCTCCTCTCTTTTCCCCAAAGTCAATACATCGTATTTCACTCCAGAAGCCATTTTCTTTTCCTCTAATTCTTCCTATGTCTCTAATAATTAATTCATTTTGCTTACACTGCAGCAGCCTCAACACCGTGGTTTGAGTTTCTCAGCAACACAGCTGTGCCAGAGGCAGTGTGCCATGCCATAACCTCAATTACAGCTTACACGGGGAGGGCTCCCCTTCCTTGATGCTGCAGTCACTCTTTTGTCTTAAACAAAATTCTCTGTGGGTTACTGGGTCCCAAAGATGTACAGCAAAACACCACAGCTGATAATATGAAAAAAATCCATTTCAGAGACAAGATGAAAGATCCGTGCCAGAAAACACAGACTAGAGAAGCACATCCCTGTTAGTAGTTATCCTGCCACGTGCTTTCACAACTACAAAATATTTGTGGTGGGGCTGTGAAAGCACAACCCTGATCTGCCTCACTGACCGAAATTCCCTGCAGCTGCCTCAGCTCTGGCTGCTGCACTCCCCACTTCTCCCTCTCATCTGCCCAAGAAAGGATCTCTCTGGTGCCAGGCACAAATACTTTGGACAGACTTCCTGCATGTTGTTCCTTCATTTATGCACCAGTCAGAAAGGTGGGAAGGGAAGGGAAATTACTGGAGACTTATGGCCACTGCAATTGAAGTAGGAGGATTTAGCTGTGCAGCCTTCAGAGAAAGGGCTAAAAATCATTTATTGCCCCTACCCCTGAAGTAGAGCAAAACAATTTGGGTTCCCTGAAGTCTTTTAAGAGTTCTGACATTTCAAGAGAAGTTGAAAGTCTTTCCACAATGTGAAAAATCAGATAGAAGTCTTTGAAATGTGAATGAAGAAATGCTTTGTCCAATTAATCACCAGCCCTAAAAGAAAGCAAAGTCTGCTGGCTTAGGATCACAGAAGCCAAAGTAAGTGAGAAAGGATCTTTTACAAGGGAATGGAGAAAATGTTTAAAATCTTGTAAAGAGTCAAGAATTAATTGGCATGAATATCATTTATGAAATCACCAATGTAAAATATTAAATTAATTCTTCTTCCCTTGCAATGAATAACAGCTATAGTTAATAATTTATCTTAATGAACAGTATTTATTCATCTGAAAGACAGAAAACTATTTTGTTAGTTAAGTTTATGTAACTTCTATTGGACATGCATAGGAAGAGATAACTCATTGATGTGAATATGGCACAAACACCTCAAGTCTGTTTTTCCTTCTACAATTCAAGTTGGTAGAAGCTATGTGATTTTATTCACAAGCTATATGCAGTTTTCTGTCAAAAGAAGCATTATGTATCAAAATACTGAAAGTAAAGGACTAACATTCAGTTATAAATAGGACAACAAAACAAAAACAACAGCAAAGAAAATAATAAAGCTGTTGTAAGAATTTGCAGGGACTTTTAAATATGAAAAATTGTTTAACTGGACTCATGACAAATTTTGGTTTAGTGCAATGAAATAAGAAAACATACAATGAGGGTCAAACTGAAGGCAAGGTTTTCAACAATGGTTTGAGATTTGCAATTTTAGTCTTCCCTCTTAATTGTAATTGGGAATGGTCTAATGCTTTTCCCCAAAGTGTATTCTGTTCTTAGCATACGTTTAACATGTGTGGCATGTCCCTTGATCAGCATATTCCCAGTGCAGGAATAAAATGGTCAAGACACTTGTAATTTAAGAACTGGAAAGTTTAATATATGGAACGTAAAAAGAAATAGTGTAATTTGGAAAGAAACGGAAAGAAAAAACTGACAGCTGACAAAGACAATAGCAGAATTTAGCCAGATGTTTTCCACAGCAGGGTGGCTCTGATCACTAATGCATCTAACTGGAATGAAGAAGAAAAAAATAAATAGAAAAGTGAATTAATGTATGACCCAGAATAACTGGAGCCAAAGGTGAAATGGATAGAGCCATCTCAGATAACATTAAACATGAGAGCAGTTCTTCCCTTTGTCTGATCAAAACCTGGTTCTCCTGTGAATCAGTGCAATCCAGCAACAGCAATAACTGGTGCTCCCAACAGCCTCAACCTGACTTCAGAACCACATCCTCCTGGGATGGCCAACACCTCTGCCCAGCTGGCCAGAACATGCAGTGCCCTGGTATAATCTCACATCCTCCTGGCATGGCCAACACCTCTGCCCAGCTGGCCAGAACATGCAGTGCCCTGGTATAATCTCACATCCTCCTGGCATGGCCAACACCTCTGCCCAGCTGGCCAGAACATGCAGTGCCCTAGGTACAACCTGGTCCTGGGTTTGTTTCCTCTCCATCAGCCTCCTCGGGTCCCAAGGACCCTTACTGGCATGCACAGAAAGTATTTTTAACCAGATTATCAAAAGGACACTTGTCCCTCATTCAGCTAAGAATACAGGTTTGGGAACAACGTCATCAGCGATGACTGACCCAGTTTAAGCTAGAAAACCAAAGGACACGCTCCTCTTTTAGACTCCTCTTGGAAATATGCTTTAGATAAACTCCCTGCATATACATATGTGTAGTTTTAATTAATGCTTTATCATCTGCTTTTGCATATGCATTCTAATCTGAAGTCACAATCAGTTAATTTACTCCAGTTCTAAACCAGTTTTAAAATAATACAAAGACAAATGCAGGAAACATAGTCTGGAATCTGAACTGAGACTATCAAGACTTTCTTGATTTTTAGCCCAGTATTAAAAAAATGCATTAAAAAGTTCTACTTTGGACCAAGACATTTAAACTTCATGCATCAATTCAGCTTCTCACATCCACACTGAACCTATCTCATGTGGCTGATACTTCAGTTCACACTGACTGTCCCAAACCCAAGCCAATTTACATGCCTAAAACATAAGAAGGGATTAAAAAAAAAAACACAAAAGCATAAGCATAGAATGTCTTTATTTCAGTCTGGAGTCTCCCCTTATTCTTTCTGGCTTTTGGAACCTCTGTTACCCTCCCAGGTAACTGTCACATGGACAGTGGAGAGCCAGACAGACACCAAATGCAAGCTGGATGTCAAAAAGCAAATCTAATCTTTCTTGCATGGGATCCTCTCCAATTTCCTTATATAATGTCACCTTACTTCTCTTTCAGGCAGAGACTTTTTTATACAATGTATCATGGACTACCTTTATGTTTTATATTTGTTTCTACACTTCCAGAAGACTAGCCAAGCATCAAAACTGAGGTTAGAAGAAGCATTAATAATTAATAAAAGCATTTATGACACATAAAGCAGCTTTCAACAATCCTGAACAGAAGTCCACCAAAGAACATAGTCATGTTCTGTTTAAAGAAACATGCATGTATCTTGAAGAATTTTTTTAATGCTTTTAACTATTTTTTTGGCATTTTTAAACACTCTGGAAAACTATTTAGGTGGTCAGTATGTCAGTGACATGAGCCTAATCTGAAATTTTCCTTTTATCTTTTCTCTGTGTTGTACCTTCCATACAGCCAAGTCCCAGGGAGAGTGAGTGCTCTTCTCCTGGAGTACACGAAAGGATAAGAACAGAGAGTACAAAGGGAAAGTCGGGCAATTAAGCAATACAATCTCTGTGACCTTTACTCATCCAAGAGGAATTTGGCCTGATGCTACCAAAGTGGCCATTTGATGGATCGTGGCCCTCCACGAGCAGTCAGAGCAAGTTCATTTCTGTTGGCCTCTGTATTTGCATCTAATCTCTTTATTTAGTCACAGAACACTGAGGTCACCTTCTTAGAAACCACCTACAGCAAAAAGGGAGCAAGTGTTATGTTTCCCTGGTTCCCGCAGAACGGGTGCAAGATAAAGGCAAGTGGAGACTCTTCCTTCCATTAACACTTTGACCCTCCCAGTTAATGGCCTTTGGGTTCACAGAGATGTGGCAAACAGGGGCCCTGTGCTTTAGGTAACCTGAGGAAGTGCGGGCTCTGCAGGTCCTCGGAAAACGTCCCGGCTCTGCACGGACACACTTCACTGCCTGGGCAGAGGTGCACAAGTGGCCCAGTGCTTGCACCATCTCATGCTCCACACGATTCCACAAGAAAGGCACATACCCAAACATTTTAGTTTTGTATGTTCTAAAGCACAAACAGTCAGATCCACAAAGCTTTCAAGGAAAACAGCCTCCTTCAAAGCAGTGGTTCAAAAATGGAGATAGTGCCTTTCCACCCAAAATGAACACATGGTTCAATATCTGCAGCATGCATTTCAAAATGAAAAGCAACATCTCTGTGACAAACAAGTATTTATATCCATTATTACAAAATCTTATAAGGTGATAGAAACAATTATTTTCACTTGATTTCATGCATTCTTATTCCTGCTTTGAAGGAATAAGCTTTCTCACAGGGAGAACAGCTTACACCACGCTGACAGCACCACTGGAAGAGGAGGAAGGTTCCCCAAGGCCAGTAATACTTTCCATCCTTTGGTGCTTAATATTGACTACTTAAGGTATGCCAACATTTCTTCTATTGCCTTCCCTAAAATCTAGCTCATGACACAAAGACTGTGAATAAGTAGAAGAATTTGGCTTTAATATGTATTATATTTACATATTTTGCACAGGAATTAAACAGCACTGGTTTTCATAACCCCAGAAGCTGGCATTCCTGTGATTTGGAATTTAAAATATAATTTTAAAAATATATCTGCTCCCAATGTTAAAGAAATCTCTGGAGCTCTGTAACATTTTGGCTACTATATTGCTTATACAAATAATCAGACCCCATTTTAAACAAAGTTACATATACCCACTAGACAAACACAAAGCCCCCTGAGAAAGGAAAGAGACCTTGCAAGTGACAGATTTAAGCACTACAGATGAACAGGGAAGAAAAAAGTACTGGTACTCCTGTTTTGATTTCCATTTTTCCCTTACACATCTCCAGCTTCCTACACTTTTCCAGCTCTTATCACATCATCACCAAAAAATTTTACTTTTTCCAGACACAAGTGTAGAATTTGTGATTGTGGTTATGGCCATCTTTGCTGACCTGCTTCATACATTTATTCCACTTACTTAACTTCTGGAGGCACTAGGATGTGACACAAGGACCTGTTCCCACACTCTTACAACCTTAGCCTCACCTAATGGAAATGGAAAGTCGTCATGGAATACAAAGTTGAGAAAAAACCACAGGATTCCTAGTTAAGATGTTTTTCTCTGGAATAATAGGAAATTAATTTTACTCCCAATCACTGACATTAAAAATCAGTAAAATAAGATGGATATCAGATATCCTAAGACTTTTAGGAGCTTAGGATCAGTTTCTACATGAGGACTTTTAAAACAGATGTCGAGGCCCAGTATTATGCCTGAGGATGAATCAGGGCAGAATTCCTGCCTAAGTGGACAGAAAAACACATTAAAGCTCAGTAGCATTTTGAACATTAAAGTTGATGACAGCATTTATGTACGAGTTCATTTATATTTTAATTTACGCAGGAATGGGTATTATTTGTAGCCATTCCCATGGTGATTTTCAAAGTGGCATCAGGGTTCAGATTAACATCACGCTCTGAAATCCAGGTCCTTAGAACTGCCTTTTAAACAGAGGCAGAGACTGCCTTTTAAACTGAAGTCACACTGGACTTGAAACTTGTTCACTTTTTCAGTGGAAAACTTCTTTGCCAATAGATTGGGATTGTTTTGCCATTCACAGTTCTCAGAGTCACAAAGCAGATGGTATTTCACTGTCCATAAATACCCCTGAGAAGCTGAGACCTGTGGTCCGAGGAGCTGGGAGCACGATGCCTGTGTCTGGGGACAGCTGTGGGATTCTCTCTGCTGGACACACAAGGGTTTAACCTCTGCAGGGCTGCTGGAACGGCACTCCATTATCATTTTCCCAATGAAAAGCACTTGAGAGACACATCACCTCCCATGTTCAACACTGCATCAATTTGCTCTTATGGATTGCAGTTGTTTCAGGATCCGAATGCTCCCCAGAGCCAGGCGGATCAAACACTGCACTTAACTGGAGATGAGGCAGGCTAACAGAGTATTCACTTTATCCAGGAATATGGGTTATTTTTACTCTTTTTTTGTTTCATTTTGGCAACTGGCACTCATAAAACATCTGAGAAGACCACAGTGACATATTTTTTAAAGAGAAAGAAAGAAAACAACAGACACACAAAGAATCAGACCTTTAGGAGACAGGGAATTCCTCCTGGAGCCAGGAGAAAAGCAGACTGCCTCAGGCAAGATGTCATCTTCTTAGTTAACACACAGCTCTTTTTCCCCCATCCTTTCATGTGAACTGCTGGAAACGTTTTAGATCTTGTCTAGAGATAAAAGTTAATTTTACATGGTGCATCAGAGATGCAGTATAAATTCATAAATGAAATAATATTTTTCCAGTAAGGCTCTGCTGGCGGTGCAAGAGCCTGACTTCTCACTGTTCCAGAACCTTCCTATGAAACACAGTCTCTACATATAAAGATTTAAGTTACTTGTCTGTCAGCAGGATTTAATAAAAGAAGTTCCCATTTACCAAGTTTATAACTGTTTAATACCAAATGCTGCTTTCCTCCATTAAAAAGGCATTTAAAATTTTAAAACTATGGAAATCAGCTCCCATTTCATGACTAGAGCACGTATTTCCTCTCTTGCACTTTGAACAAATCAAACACAAAATCAAAATGAACTATTAAATAATAGCCAATGTCTTAATGATTATTTTTTTAATTATACACATTGATTAGATATTATATTCAATTTTTCCTTTGCTTCAGCAGATTGTTTTTAATTTTTTGCCTGCCCTTGCATGTGCACACACACACACACACACATACACACAAAGAGAGAAGAAAACCAAAACAAAAAATGCATTTTTGGTGGTACTTTCTGAATGCATTATCAGTTTGTCTTAACTGAAGTTATACTTCTGGGTAACTCATGAAGTTCCAGAAGCTGATGGATGTGGCATCATCTGTGCATGTGGCTCCTGTTGTACCAGTGAGAGTTACCAGATACTGCGCACTGAATGACAGATGCCTTTATCAGCTGAAGAGGAAAACCATGAACAGAAAGTCCAAAACCAGCTCTGCTGCTGTATTTGTAATATGATAAGAAAGAATGTTAACATGGCCCCAGGGACTGAGATACAGATGTTTCATACGCAAGCACAAGAGTCTGGTGCAGCCAGGTGAGCCAAGGGTTGAGAGACGCAGGTGTGTCCTAAGCTAAAGCCTTCATGCACCCAAGGTACCTGCACAGAAAGCCTCTTTATCTGAGTGGTTCTTCATCTTGACAGCAAACCTCCCCTCACAACAAGAGTGCTCTGGCAGATCACCAAATGATTCTTTCATACTCAGATAAACAGTTTTAATCCTCAGAGGCCATCCTGGCCAATCCCGTGCCACGTATGATGAATGCAATTAAAGTCTTACCCTACAGTACTAAAGTGATAACCCCTCGTTGCACGAAAAAGCCAGCTGAATACATGTAATAAATGTCTTCATCTGCAATTATTGAAAACCGAGGCAAACAACCTTCCCAAACAACAGTCAGCATTTCTGCTCTCTGTATTTTCTTTTTTAGAATACATGGTGAATATGAAATCATTTCAAAGAAAAGTACACAAATTAAATTATAATGGTCATTATAAACACAGAGCAATGTGAGAGGGTGATGAACTTACCAGTATGACATAATAATGCCAGCAAATTAAGCATAGAAAATATCATGACAGTAGTACTTAAGTATTTCCCCTGTGCCTGAGCAATTTGTGCATTAGCAGCCTATTGCCTCATCACTTACCAGGAAACAATCTGAACTGGTAACTCTTTCTGACAATGACTGCCATTTATTATCCATTCCTACAGTGCCCAGCACAGTGGTGCTCAATTTATATCAGTAATAACCACAAGGAAAGCCTCCAGTTTGTAACACAGAGCTGGAGTCCAGGAGATTGCAGTTTGCTCCATGGACACCAGAGATGCACAAAGAACCTCACAGGGGCACAGCAGAGGGCAGAGGAGGAGAAGCAGCCTCGCCCAGGGGCCATGGGATGCTGGGCTGGGTTCTCCTGGAGGAGACCCTCTGGGGTTGAACCTCTGGGCCAAGGCTGGTCAGGAGCCAGGTCACACGGAGGGGCAGAGCAGGCGGGAGAGAATGGCTGGCACCTGCAGAGAGCTCAGCACAGAGCAGGGAACAAACCAGGGCTCTGTGCGCTCCAACCCAGCTCTCCCTGCCCTGAGCTCCACCGAGACACAGCAAGGGAAGAGGGCACCCCAGCCTGATCCTCGTGGCCAAGGCACGGACAGACAGGGAGGCTTGGCATCACCTGCATGTAGAGTTTTTACTCATCTCTCTCTTTTCTTTGCCCCTCTTACGCTCATCTTTCATTACAAAACAGCAGCAACAGAGATAAGACCTTCTTCCAAAAAGGATTTTAGACAGGGTGTTTTTCCAAATATGTATTGTCTTTTTTAGAGCAGATACAGTTGATTACCAAGACAGATGTAATAACTTAGTTATAAATACAATTATGCAACCAAAGGATGGCAAGCTGACAAGAAGACTGAATCAGGCTGCTAAGAGAACAAATACCTTGTAAAAATACAAGAATACCTTATTACTAACGAAGTCTGAAGAACCATTTACACAAAACACAACCGAGTCAATTAATTGACAATAACTGGTTCTGCTTTGAAGCATCTCAAATTCACGTTTAATCATGCTTAATGCATCATTTTATTCTCCTAACACAACGGGTTAGCATAAGCAGACCAAGTGCTGACAGTGACCTTTCCGTCTCAAATATGCTATTCACAGCTATTTAATTAATCCCTTACGTGTAGCTGGACATACAGCCTAATGTCCTGCAGAAGGGCACTGAATTGGCCCTGTTGTCACCACATGAGATGGCATTCATCTCCAAATGCCAAAGCGGGCATAAGGAATGCGGCACAAGAATAGGAAGCATTGAAAAGAACAAGAGGAGAAGAAACTCTTGAATAGCCTGCTCTTTGCCTATCATTTACAGATCCACTTCTGCAATGAAAAATATCCACGAGATTGTTTTCCCACTTGTGCAGTCCCAGTCTTTTGCACTTCAAAGGGGTGTTTCTTCACTAGCCAGCAATTAGGAGACCAAGGTCACTCAAGGCAAAATTCATCTTCTCCAGTTTAGTAATTTTCTCTCTTATCAAAACGTGTGTGTGCACAAAGCACAAGCTGCGATGGCTGTCAGAAAAGAGCCTGAAAGCTTCAGAAGCAAAGAGAAAGTGAACTCTGGCTGCTATGCCTCAAGTATTCCTGGAAATTTTACGAGAATCTACTTCTCTCTTTTCTGATCTGTAAGTGTCAATGGGTAAGAGATTGTCATAACAGAGATTACTTTTATTGTTTTGTTTTGGTCTGAATAATGATACATAAAAAATTTATTTTAAATACTTCCAAGTAAAAAATGAAGAAATAAATATAAAAGCCCCCACACCTGTAAGTTACAAAAAATACAGAATGTGCGTAGGGTTAATATTCTATTTAAGACAAAATTGTTATTACCAATGTGTTTAGTTGTCCAGCTAAAATGTTAATGCTTCTTCACCCACTAAACCTCCTGCAGTCTGTCCTCCTAGTACACTCCATTTAAAATTCACACCACATCTCACAGCCTGAACTGTCAACTTCTAACTTTATCAAGAAAAACAACTTATGAGTTAGATATTTCCTAATAATGACAGTCATTTACAGCTACAAATCTCCATAGACAAATCTGCAGTTATTTGAATTCTTATTGAAGAGAGGAACTGTTCCTAGATCTTGTTTTGCTCTGAGAAGTCTTAAACTTGTTTCCATAGGCCCCTACGTAAACACAATTAAAACCAAATAATTCAAATGTCTCTTTTACACTGAAAATTTAAAGCACCTCAGAAAATACCAAGAGAGTTATGCAAATGTAATTGTATAATCTTTAAACACTTCTACTGAAGAGCTTTTACCAAAAAAAGCTCCATAGGTCTCTTTCTACTTCAGTTACTACCAATAGCATATGCTTTTCATAAACACGAACTAAAGCATAAAACAAATGTGTGCTGTCTGCAAAATCAATTCTTAGTCTTTTTGAAAAGCAAAAATACCCATATATTCATATTACTTTCTTCTTTGTATAAGAGAAATAAACCCATCATTTTTCAGGGCAAGGATCCGTAGTACATTTTTAAGTGAAATTCTCTTTCCTGAATACGTTTGTCAGACCTGTCCATAAAGAAAGCTGACAATGGGAACAGTGAGGGAGTTTCCTAGTTTTGGGATTATTTTTTCGTTTTCCTAAGAGTTACAGACACTTAGGTTAGTCCCAAAGTCAAACGTAGTTACACTCCTGTTTCAGCCCATCAAGGAAGCGGATGTATATTTAGTCCAGAGTCCTTCAAGGCCCCAGGGTCTCTCTTTCAGCCTAACAGGACCTGTTACATCTCTGAAGTTTAGACTGAATGTCACAAGTATGACACCTACTGCACCAGCAGACTGCCAGCAAAGAAATCAATAGGAAAAAAATCTATGTTTTCATTGTCCACTGAAAAAAAAAATGGGATAAATAATTCGGGACAGCTCAGCAGAACTTATCCATTTGCTCATGCACAGTACAAATTAGACAACTAGCACCAGCTTACATAAATCTGAAGAGCACAGACAGAAATATTTCTTGGCATTTTTATCCCTGTGCAGTTGCCTGCCATGGACCCTACTTAGTCTTTTGCTGCTCTTCTGCAAAACTTGCTGATGTTTCCAAACCCTTTCACTGAGGCACAATTCAAATTCAGAATTGTCTGTGCTGTTCCTGAAATGAAGGGAGATGAAAATCCAAACATTTCTTTCAAAAAGCTGTGTGAAAAGGGGTGGGACACCAAAAAGGGTCCAGAGCAGGCCTTTGCAGCAGTGGCAGGAGGAAGAAGTGGCAGATTTGTTGGTTTGTTCAGAGGGCTGATGTGCCTGAAATGAATTCGCTCGGTGCTGGGGGGATACACCATCAGACACCTTGTCAGGAACCTGAAAACTGCTGTCACTTTAAAGCACAGGAGTGCACTGCACACCTCACATGACTATTAATATTGTAATAAACATTTCAAGCAGCTCGCGTGCACTCATCCTGTGTGTCAGAGGGATGTCCCTGGCATTTCGGGATAGCTGCCTTTCAGATTTGACAGTTCATACTCTGTTAATCAACACTGTAAATCCCAACAGCCCCTCATCACCCCCTGAGGGCCTAAAAAGTAATTTTTTACTGTTTTGTCAGATTGACTGGAGAAACTCAAGTCAGAAGAGAAGCAGAGGTCTGTCACTGAGAATTGCAATCTACTCTGTGTAATAAAATTGAGATTTAGTTTCAGAGCAGCTAAGCTTCTGCAAGTCTCTTTTCTCTTCTGAATCAATTATCTTTTACTCTTTTGTTCTTCCAGCTCCACACTAATGCTACTCTTCTGTTTTGGCCATTTTTACCTTTAAAAGGTGTTGATGCCTGGCTGCAAAGAGCATGCATAGGGACAGTGTAAAAGCCCTCAGGATGGCTTGGGAGAAGAGTATATAAAATAATTCTTGGCAAAATGAATAGCTTTACCTTCTTTGAAGCCAGCCATTCCCTGCTTACACTTCCTTTTAATACCAGTCTTTCTGCTCCACCCTGGATTTTGACTGTAATTAAAGCCCCCTCTCAAGGGCTTTGGATATTGATTCTAGATCAGTCTTCTATTCCCAAATAACCCCATAATCTCTAATTATTTTCCTAAATTAAAACCAGCATACTTTTCTCCAAGTTAATACGTTTTCATTGTTTCCAATGGAAATTGCAAGTGCCCAGCTTCTGCAGACTTGGGCTTTACAGCACAAAAAGCCTGGCTTGTGCAACTCTGAGAATGCCACGAAAAGAAGCCCAAGCCAGAGACAAAAGCAGCCCTTTGTTCTGTCCACCAGATCACACCGTGTCCTCTCCCTGGGAGAGAGGTTACACGGGTGTTTTCCAGGGAAGATTGCTCAGCTCCAGCCTGAGCTGTAAGAAACCTGGAGCAGCTTCTGGAACAGGACCAGACAGTGATGGTCCACTCACCTCCGGCAGGGAAAAGCAGAGCTGCTATCCTGCGTCGCTGTGAGGGGGCTACTGACAGCTGGTCCCTTCTAGGAAAGGAACTCTGAACCACAACAAACATCCCATATTTATTCCTTACACCAAAGGCTACCGATGTCATGAAAGGATGAAACTTCCCTTGCTTTTCTTATTTTATAATACGTGAGTGCAGGGAACAGATGCTCCTTGATATTTCCCGTGTTGTCTCAATTAGTGGCCCACAAACCCTGGGTTTTAGATTCGCACTGCACTCCCCCTCCACTAGACTTGCAATCTGGCACTCAGCAGGCACCAAAGAAAATGACTAGTGTGGAGAGGTATGCAGCAGAGATCAGAAGTGAGGATACAGTCTACCTGTCCGTTCAGGCACTGTGTGTTTCCAATACCCAGGCATTCAAGTCTCACATCCATCACGCTCAGTGCACGACAGAATACTTGCTTTTATGTGCACCCCATTCAGTGTACAGGGAATCTATACCCACATCCATCACATTCAGTGAAATAGAGCCTATTTGCAAATGCTGAGCTTCCATTTCCCTGCAGTGACCTGAATTACAATAGGCTGCAGGTGAACATGTTAAATTTCCGAATTGGTAGACACGAAAAGATTCTGCTTGAGTCATTAATAAATGTGGCTAATGTGGAGAAAGAGCCATTTCAGAATGTAGCTGTGCTGTGCACACACAGCTGGAAAAAGATCTTTTTCGGCAAGCAAATGTAATGCTTATGGCAGATGTCAGTGTGTGTAATAGAGATAAAGATGGAGCATCTGCATTTATTACTCTACCACGTAAAATGCTGGTATCCACAGTGTATCTACCCAGGCAATGCTGCTTCTAAACCTTTGAAGGCAACACCATGCATTTTCAAATCCATTCATCATGACCATGTTGAACTCTTTCTTTTCCCTCCGACAATCTATCAGTGATGCCAAGTACCAGTGATCAAAATCTGTTTTTGGAGGAAAAGTCTATATCATGTATAAACCAGTGAATGTCTTTCAGGCATCTGAAATAGCGTTATTGTTCTCAGGCACTGCTGGCCACTGCAACGCCACAGGAAAAAGAAGGAGGGCTTCAAGTGAAGCTTGTTCTTAGTGCACCCTTGCCATAAGTTATGCAAATACAAGTCGGGATGGAAGAAAAATGGAACTCCATATAAAGACTAATTCAATTCACAAGTCATGATAATGCCCATAAGCCATCTGGGTATGTGAATAGTTCGTAACTGCAACCTTGAAGGGAGAGATTTTGCTTTCTGGGAAAGAACAGGATTAATGGTTGAATACTGATTAGTTAGGTAGGAGCACTTTGGTCCCTCAGCAATGTACTGGGTTGTTTTCTTTTTAATCTCTCCTGCTATACCATTGGGAAATAGGGTATCTACTGGTTTCAATGTCTGAAATGAGTTTTTAGAAGAAAGTAAAAACTCCTAATGTATAGAGCATTAGAAACAAATGAACCTAAAGATGAGAATTTAATAATCTCTGGAAAATTGGTAGAGGGCTAACAGAGACCCTGTTGAAACAAAGATCCCATTCTTGCTGCCATAAGCACAGTACATGTGCTATTCCAAAACAAAGGTCAGAGAAAGAGTAATAGGAATTGACTAAGAAATTGAAAAAATCTCTATGATAGCCACCCAAAAAAAACCTTAAAAAACCCTGAAAATTCCAAAACAAAACAAAACGCAAACTCAAAACTGAGCACCAAAACAGAGGATGAGTTCAGTTTCCATTTGCTTATCCTTGTATCCCTTCCCAGCCTGGGTCCCCACAAAGCTACCTCACCTTTCCCTAAAGCTGCGATTTCGGCTGGAGCCCTCCTGCTCCACAGCCCTGACTCCTGAACAGACCTCAGTGGCCTTCCCGGGGGGAGGCACAGGTGCTGCTTTCTGCTGCAAATTCCCTGCTGACAAGAGGAATACCAGCCAGAGATGGGCACTGGCCCTGTCCCACCGACAGGCTCTATCAACCCTCAGTGCACACAGTTACAATCTTTTTAAACATCACCTTTATGCTGCCTTGCTCCAGTACAGAAATTAGTTGGTTAAATAAAACATACAATCTATTAGAGTAAAACTGTCTGATGCAAGACACAACATGCTCCTCTAACTGCTAGGGACAGAAAACAAAAAAACAGGATAACTGTCCCTTTCCAGGATGGCCTGGGAATTTGATAAATTCAAATCTACTGGTCCTACAGATGAGTATAGATGCACCCATCCTTTACTGGGTTTAGCCTGAGAGCCCTCTTAGCCGTGAAATAATGAAGCTAAGACAGCCCAGTGCTGAAATGGTGTCAAATGGAGTGTGGAATGAGCATTATATAAGAACGATTTTCTTATAATAGCAAATCTTACTTATTTTTATTGGACTCTAAATAATTTCTTTCTAGACTTTCTATGTGGCTTCTCAGCACTGCATAAATGAATCTCAAGCAGCTATTTAAGGTCTTTCCTATTTCTTTTCTACTTGCCTTTTGGCAACTAGACTTCCTTAATAGGAAAATATTTGATACTTACATCTGATGCAGCACTTTGGTGATGTGAAAATTACTGAAATCCATGTGTCTAACAAGAAAATGGAGTGTGGAAACACGCACATTCCTAAAAAAACCTCTTTTAGATGTACAAGCCTTTCTCAGTAAGTTTTTGTGTTTGACAGAGGCATTATTAAGTATTGTGTTTTAGTCCACAAGCTACCAAATAGGAACATCCTTTTTATATTCTCTGAACTCCCACTGGTGCCACTTAAATTAGTGTTCTTGTTAGCCAGGGTGCTTTTTATACTTGTGTGGTCTAAATAAGTCACTTCCATATTTTTCATACATTATCAGGACTGCTTTTATTATTATTTTTTGAAGTATGCAGCTGTCATAGGCTAGCATTAAAATGTCACCTGGAAAACAGCAGGAGAAATGGATCACTTAATATCTGCTTCAGCAAATAACTATGCAGACAATATTTCTTGTGGTGCCCTGAAATCCATGGCAAGTCCCATTTGTTTGTCAGTGGTTTATTATTACTATGCTGACATTTCTGTTGTAAGGACCAAAAGATTTCTCTCCTTCAAAGAAAAAAAGAAGGGAACATCCTTTCTGCTTTAGGTCTTCAAAATGAAGATGGAGTATTTTGAGATTTTCTCCAATTCATAACCGTGCAGTTTTTAACTTGTATTTCTGAGACTGCATGTTTGGGCATGCAAGTTATGCCACTCACTGCATTCAGTGGTGCTCTATTTTTTACTGTGTCTCTTCAGTCTCTGTGGAATTCGGTATTTCTTTTAGAATATCAGATACTACAATCTGATAGATTTGTGCTCCTATGCTTTTATTCTTCAAAAACAGTTAAGGTTTCCATCTAGTGTTTGTTGAAGACACTTGGTGTCATGATTGACAAACCTAAGATTGCAGGTAGCCCTAAGAAATTTGGGCATTTTCCATCAAAAACATTCTGTATCTCTTCCTTTCTGCCCTCCCCTCCTCCCGCAGACCCAAACTGATTCCTCTCAGACACTGTTGTACCACTACACACCCAAACTGATGGCATTTTTTTGGATACACTCCAAAATGAGCTGCTTTCTGCTAGTCTCCGAATGTGCTGTAACCTTTTAACCTTTCATTATTTTCCCTTGTGGAGAAGACGCTTATAAGGAAAATTGCTGGGCTCCTCTAAGGCACAAGAAGTAGTTTTTCTGCTCACTAGCAGAACTCGGTATTTTTCCAAAGGCTGTACTACCTAACCTGCCATTTTCATCAATGTTAGTACTACAGCCATACCTTTCCTTTTGGTATTTCTGCATCCATTGCTCCATCCTCTCTCTTACATTATTTCCTCTTCCTATTTTCCACTGAAAATGTGACAATTTCCAACTAGCTTCTTTCCCTGCCTTTTCATTAATGCTGCCTCACTTCTCTAGGTTTCCATCTGAACCCGGCCACTGAAGGTGAATTTTTAACTAAATATATCATATGAATACTTCTTCATTCCTGCATTTAACTCTCGGTCTGCATGCCTTTTTTATTCAGACTGTTTCCTAATACGTACAAACCAAGAACTTCATCTAGGCTTCTCTACAGACCCAACACACACTTTCTAGGTTTTTAGTTCTCATTCCCTGGCAGTTTGAATTTTCCCAGCCGTGGCACAGGACAGCTCTGCCCCTCATTCACACTGTGCTGCAGTCGAAGTCAGGAGCTGTTCTTTAGGCCCCCAAGTGAAGGATTTTCTCCCACTGCTGGCAGACAGACATCTGTTTCCTAAAAATCCCTCCCCACTGCGCCCACAGCCACCAGCAGCGTTCCGTCCCTTCTGCTTCCTTAGCTCCATTTCACCTGCCCACTCAAAAGAGAAAGCAACTGGGGAAGAGCACGACTGGGAAAACAGCATTCAGAAAATCTTTATTCCTGAAGGACCTCAGGAGTTTGTTATGCCAAAATGTGAGAGTGAATGAGTATTTCTTGAAAGTTACTAGTTGTGACTGAGAATTAAAATATTTATTTGAGGGACAAAGAAAAGTCAACCTCAGAGGCTCAAGACCCAGGTTCAACAACTTATGACTTGTAGATTGCACTACAAAATTTTGTATTACACCTCTTTGTTGTTTTGAGGGTTTTTTTTAACTGACATTCTTTCTTCCTTTCTTAAAGTATTCATAGGATATGTAAACATGTTACAATCATATCCTTATTCTTTATTCTATTCAGAAGAGATATAAATCTAAACAGAAATGTTATTATGTAGATATTAAAATACAAATTCTTGGATCAGATATGAAAATCTGAGGAAGGAAGATTCTACTTGCATTCAAAAGCAAATAAATGCTGTTTCCTTGTAACACAAAAGGAAATTCTGAACTTTTCTGCAATAAAACCCAACACTAAATGATCCAGTGCATAAGTGTAATTTGTACAATAAATAGTAAGTTAACCTCAATGGGATATATGCTTTGAAATTCAAAGTTTTTCTTTTGCAAGTATTATTCTGTATAGATGTGAATCTAATTTGAATTTTGGGTTCAAGGAGTATGTTAGGGCACATTAATTCCGAAACTATCTTTACCGTAATTAACATAAAGCAAAAAAGTACAAATGCATAAAAATCCAATTCTTTACAAATCTTTAAGCAGAGTATCTACTTAATATCTAGGATATAAATTAATAAAAAGGAGAACCTTGAAAACCAAAGAGCAAGTCACATCATAGGATACAGCAGAGTAATTGGTGTGAGGACAGTGTGCCGTGTTTGAACGCTGGAAGTGTGAAAACATTTATCTCTCCTTACATGTCAAACAGCTTTTGAAATTACGCACAATTAGACCTAATAACATCACACTTCTTTTTCAAGCTACTGCACTTTGACTAGAATACACATACTGCAATGCCAGAAGTGTTATAGAGACACTTTATAATGCCATTGCATAGAGAGACAAAATCATTACGAGCTAACATCTCTCAATGTTACAGATGGTTGGGAGATACTCTTAACTGTAAATGTCACATTAATAAATTGCATTAATCTGAAATACAGAAACACTGACATCCCTGAAAAGAATTCTACTTTCATTTACATATTGTCGGTGCACTTCACCCCGCCACGGATCCAAAGTTTACATTGGAGCTCTGGTAGCTACTCACACTCTGAACTGAAACACATGGTCTGTTCATGTGGGGTTAGAGCAGTGTTTTCACCAGACACTCGCTCTGTTTTATTCACAAGATACTAATGCACCTCATTTACACTACAGAAAGTACTCAGCTCCTGCAAAGACACTTCTCTTCCTGTCTTTTCATTTCTGAAGAACATTTGGAAAAGGTAAAATTAGACCCTCCCAAAAAATCATTCCTATTCACTTAAAATTCTTAACAAAACAAAGAATGTAGTTTGTGTTGATGTTTAAAATCAATTCACTTTCCTTTGTTCTTTAAGGTACTTTTAGAGATCAATAATTAATGATATCCCAGGGACTCAAGGAAATCAAAAATCCCTACTGCATGCATTTAGCAGAAGTGTTCCTCCACACACAACAAATGAAAAACAGGTGAACAGGTAAGTCCAGCTCTAATCCATTTCAAGAAGCAGGAGTGATTCACAGGAGGTTGTGCTCTGACCCCTCTTGTTGCTAACTCAGTTCAAAGAATACTGTAAGGAACAGCCAAGGTGTGGGAGTTTTGAGGAGCAGACACCACAGAACAGAGAGACTGAGACAAAACTCCTGATAGTAAAATCTGAAGTTGATATCTCCTGAGTTTTGTCCAAGTGAGCAATTTCCTCTGGCCAGTGCCTATGGGATATGGGATGTGGGATATGGGATGCTCCAGTGAACTGGATTCACATGGACAGACTGTCTGGGGACAAGCACAACTACCATGCACTCGGGGCTTCCCGCCTGATACAAGGAGAGGCTTGTACAAACTACATTCATAAATGACACTTAACACAACAAGTCAGCAAAGAGTTACTAAAATGGAGGTAAACTCATCCTGATCAGTGAAACAAATAATGTACCTTGCTTTTAAAAGACCACAGTGTAGCAGTACATGGTACTGATTTGGTTAATACCACCCACTCATAATATTCGTAGGTGAAGCTTAATGCTTCTTCATAAAAAATATTTAAGCATTATTTTTTCTGCCAAAAATGGTTTCACACTTCCAAATAGGTGACAAAATAAGAACCATGTTGCCAACTTAATGAAGCTGTGATTTTTTTCTTTTCCTACCAAAGCTGAGAAAGGGCCCTACATGACAGGTACATTGCAAAAATAAACCACCGAGAGCTACAAAAACAACAAAAATGACATCATCAAGGTTTTCTGTGAAATCATGGAGGGACACCCACTGGGTTTTCAACTTTTTTGAACATTTTGAATTGAGCTAAATGTTTCTGGAAAAAACTGTAATCAAAAATTCAAGTATTAGCCACTGAAAATTTTCTTTTCAATTAATGGAGTAAAATGCTGAAGAATTAAGCTCAGTTGACGTGGTTTATTGCCATTAAAATCACCTAGCTATTTTCCATTTAGGAATCTGGCAAAATGTTTCAAAGACAAAGTCCTCAGCTTTACAAAGCCAAGTATTTAAGTGCCTGTGTACAGCCAAGAGTGTACTAGTGGAAGCATGTACGTTAATTACTTTGTGATTAACTTAAGATTATAGACATAGGAAAAAACGTCACCGCCTACCTTTAGAAACCTAATTTGAATACTCATACTGCCCAGCAGGGGCCTGGGAGGAGGAAGGCATTGCCATGGGAATAGTCACAGCTTCTCCCTTCCCCATTCCCCCAGGTACTGGAGACCCAGAAAAGGCAGGAGGCTGGGACACCACGCAATCAAGCAAGTCACACATGTGATTGAGGATTAGAGAGCTGCTTCAGGCTGCTCATATCATGAGGACAACACACAATTTGGCAGGGATCCATTTGTGCCAGCGACAATGTCTGTGGCATGGGAAAGAAGAGTTCTGTCTGAGGAAAACATCTGTTTTCCTGGAAAAAAAATTGTAGAGGATGCCTGTGAGGCTCCAAGGATCACTTTCTCAGAGAACTCGCTCAGTGCAAGGAAGGTGGTACGTGGCAAAATGGAGTGAGTGTACGTACAGCTTACGGGTCTTGACTGCAGCTGCTATGGCATAACTTTGTAAATTAATGCTACTTTAATCTGAAAATAAGATTATTACTAAGCAACATGCTACATATATACATTCGCTTTCTAATTTGCTTCGGAAGAAGCTGTCAGCATTGGTTTAGTGTGGAAAGAAAACGAGCACGCATCAAAAAAGTACCTCAGGCCAAATATTTTAATGCCCAGGTCTCAGCCAACACTGGTGTTACAATAGCAAAGTAGATGTGCATGCTGGGTGTGGGCAGGCAAACTGCCCAGCAAATGATCTCAGGTGGCGTCAGCGTGTCCTGCCTGGGTCTGCCACCAAAGCAGCTTTTGAACTAGAAAATGTGCAAACATGGGAGCCCTTATTTTATATTCTTTGGAGGCTCATTAGCACATTTCAACAATCTGCCTGGGAAAATAAGACTTACTACTGAGAATAACGCTCAAGCTGAGAACGGAGGTATTTCCACAATTCCGGCTTGCAAAACAGACAGAACAAACCATGTCATTCACATGCATGCCCAAACCTGTTTCCAGAGCTGAGGCAGCAGCACTGCTCATCAACAGCTGGGAGTGAGTAATGACATGCAAACGCTGAGCACGGGAGATTTCCTTACAAAGCAAAGGAACTATTTATGGATAATACACACTGTCTTCAAGTCTTAGGGTATCACAGCCTCTCTGAAGCTGTGAACCTTTGAAAAACCATTATAGAGGGTAACTTTTATGGAAATTATGTTCATACTCAGAGCTGATTAGTGAGCAACCAAATTTATAGCAGTGCATCCAATTCATGGAAGATAAACTCTCTTTCAGAAAACTCTCAATTCTCAGAAATTCTTTCTCTGTTGGGAAAATGGCAGTTTCTGATTCACACAATCACTTCACTTTGAAACATTTAATAATAACCAAGAAGTTTTATGTTTCAGTAGACAGGATTCTCTAGACAGAGGATGACAGAAGGTCTTTCTCTAAAGCCTTGCAACATTTCATAAAACTTGGTGCCTAATAAGCCAGGATAGCGTAACTGTGTACACTCCTTCACTACTCAAAAAATATTATTATCCTAAAACAGAGAAATGAAGAAAAGAAAAAATTTCTCTGTGTTTTAAATAAGATTGCAATAATATGTTCTGAATCCTGATACTCCTGCTCTTCTCGTGCCAGAGCCCCAGAGAGAGAGAAGTCCACACGTGGGAAGATCTTCTTCACTATAATATATGCAAGCCATATGTTGACACACATAATATCTACCTCATATAACAAGGAGTTGCACCATGTGATTACATAAACCACATCTGGGAAATCTGGTGGCAGAACTTGGCCCTATCTGCCAAATAAGATAAAAGATTGCTTTTCAAAAGATTTTTTTTTCCATTTCATCGAAGCAATAAAGCAGAAGCGACAGGATTTCCCCACAGCTTTGATGAGGCTTGAGCTGCACTTTGTTGAGTGGAAGACAGGTGGTGCAGGTTTTCCCTTCCTTTCAGAGACTTGGACAGGACTCTGTCGAGCTCCATTCCTCGCCCACAAGCCACAATCAGAGATAAATACTTTGAAGGGGGTCTCTTCAGCCAAGTCAAGTCAAGGTGTCACCCATCAGAAAGCCTTCCTAAAATTCTTTTTATGCAAAATTCTTTTGCATAAGCAGGTATGTACACTTGGCAAAAAAAAAAAAATCCAACATCATGCCTTTTATTGAACATGCTTGGTAGTCTGAGTAAGTCAATGTTGGCATGGATTTATTGTCTGGACCATACAGAAAATTGTCATGTTTTAATCTAGGAAGGCATGTAATGCAAATTAACACAGGCAAACTGTTGTAGGTTTAGGGCTTTTTTATATAGAAGTCCACACCTTTGATGGCTTTAGACAGACAAATAGATTACAAAGGCATCTGCTCAGCAACTCAGTGGGTGTCTCCTCACTGGAGGATCTCATGATTGGATCTCAAAGAAAATGTGTGGGTAGTCTTCAAGGAAGAGTCCCAGGTGATATCCCTTCAATTAGAAAGGATCTGATGCTGCAGCTAAATTCCTTTGTAATGCTATCTGATGTAGGTGATGTGAGGTGCATGTAATTTCAGGGCCATCCCCATTCCACTGCAGCATAAGGACTATTTCTGGAACACGTCTCATTTGCCCTCTACCCAAAAATACCTCAAGAGGGCATGTCATAGGGTAGGAACTGAAATACTAGGTAGTGTCTGTGCTTGGCAGAGTCGAAAGAAAAAGTAATAAGGCAAAGATAATCATACCCAGTCATAAGTCATACAAAGACTACAACACCCTGAAGAAACATGACAACTTATGACCCAGTCTGCAAACAGGTAACATGCACCTGAAGAGGTCAGAATGGATGAGCACTCTCTGGACACAGCCCTCTGGACACACTGGAACAGACTAGTTCTGACCTATGAAAAGTGGACGTAATCCTTTGGACAAGACTGGTGCAGAAAGTGTAGAATAAGTGTGTATAAATATAAGTGGAAGCTGGAGAAGAAAGGTGTCACCCACGGGCTTTCCTCGTGCTGAGCCAGCTCCACCTCAGGGATGTGGAGGGGCCATCGCAGTTTGCAGCCAGCAGAGCCCACAATACAGCATCAGGTGTATGGTACTGTACAGCTGAGGCTTGACTGTTGGATTAATGCTTGGTTTTAGTTGTTGAACTGATAAATAGCAGAGTAGTTTAGCATAAATAATGCTTCTTTGTGTTTGTGGAAATTTGCCAAAATATTCCCGTCACAGTGGTCCCCGATTTCCTAATCAAAATAGCTGCTACGCTTCCTAAATCACCCATGTCTGAGCCACCCATGTGCTCTAATAAATTACAGAACCTGAACTGGCTTACTTCCAAAGTTGAGCCCAATGTACCATTTCAGAAACCCCAAATTCCTTGTTGCTGAAAAAAAATTAAAAGTAATTCATTTACTTTGGAGACAGGCAGGATCAGCCAGCTACCTCTGGCAAACATGCTTGAATGCTGGATACAGACTCTATCTACAAACCTGCTATCTCACCCAGGCAATCAGACAAACACGTCCACCAAGAACACAAACATACCTGCTAGTCTGGATTGTACCAAAGGACAAGCTTCCCAAGCTTTTATTCTCTCAGAGCAACTATGCTCACAGATAAAGACTGTGGATCAATGCCCATGGGACCTCAGGAGTGTAAAGAATCCCTTTCATGTGGTAAGCTCCCAAAACTGAAGCGAGCACAGGAAAGCTTTCTATGAAATGCATGAATTAAAGACCCAAGACACAGAGGTCGTTCCTGCTGAGGGCTGTGATTTCCAGCTGCACAACACCCAAGCAGCAACATCAGCCTGGCTGCCTAACCACGAGTTCACTGCTATCTGCGACAGGGAGTGTGAACACCTCTCTCCAGAGGCTGGAGGCAGACCAAGGGACAGCAGGACAAAGAAAGCTGTGTCACAAAGACATGGATAAGTGTACAGAACGCTTGGCTGTGCAGAAGCATATAGGGAAAAAGCCTATGGAGAGAAGCGAGCTGTAAACATGATATGCAAAAGGCAGCTAAACCCTAGATCCTGGTGTGCTGCAAACACGGACGTGACTGCTCCATGCAGGTGGCATTGCACTTCTCTTTGTACTGGAATGACATTCCCAGAGGCAGAGCCGCAAGTGTGCAGAGGCTCCTCTTTTTCTATTAATACAACACATTAAAGGTGTAAAAAACAAACAAGAGAAACTGAGACGAACTGTACAGGCTCGTGTCGCACCCTTCCAAGTAAAGACTAAGTGACGCAGTTGGTTGACTACAGGGAAGAAAGATGTTATGCAGCACATGTTCTTTGATAATGCCCTACTTTAGAACCAAAGAGCAGTTTGATTATGTTTTGAAAGCTACATGATCAAAGGAATTCAGAAAAAGCCTTTTGAATCATTTTCCTAGATGCTTCTATCAAACTGTGTTAGGCCAAATCCGCCCTTTCAGTTTGAACAGTTTGAGCCATAGCATTAGTCTTCTGCTCCTTAAATCTATTCATAAACAAAACATAAAATCCTTCCCCAAAGAAATGACCACACTAACCCATTATCTTGTGTAACCAAGTGCAATCAAAGACCTTCATTTACTTTATGTAAATGTTCTCTCCCTTTCCCAGGCCTAAGGTTTTCTTATTCTCTGTTGTGTCACCTCATATCTAAGCTAGATACTGAGATCATCTGGGTGGAGACTCTGGGTAAAAAAAGTCACTACTGACTAAAAAAGTACAGCACCATGGTAACTCAAGATATTTTTGCAGTAAATACACTGGTTTCTTCTCTGTTTAAATTACATTAAAAAAAAGCATGGATGTAATATATCCAACTACTTCCATATTAATCACATTCAATTTTCTGAGAATGAAAAGGTTACAATTCTTTATAATCTAAAATCAAGAGGGATTTTTAGTAGCCTAAGATGCAAGATGCCTACAGCAGACAGGCCTACAGGGTGACATTATTAAATATGGAACTCCTGGATGCTTACAGCATTTCCTGTGTTCCTGTTACTGACCCAGGCGCAGAAGCCAGACCTGTCCCCTCCACAGAGCACCACTCACGCTGCCATTGCTGCCAATGACGTGTCTGATTCCAAGGCTGGCAGCAGAGAGCCAAAACTGGCAGCTGCTCCATTGTCCCCAAGTCCTGTGGCACAAAACCAGGAGTCATGGCATAAAGGGGTTAAACGTGTGACGGCAGTGACAGGATTTTGGGGGGACACTAAAGCTCTCTGCGGCCTTGGCCGTTTACTGCTGAAGTGCAACAGCTCCATGTTTCATCCTGCAGCTGGTTACAGCACTGTGAGGTATTTACTTGTCCGGGAATTCTCACTTTCACTCCACTTCCCTCCTGAAAACTACAGCACAGTGTTGGCAAAAACAAGGGTGATGACATTCTGTGGACCAAAGTCTCCTCAAAGATTCAGACACTAACATTCACTAAACAAATGTGAAAGGAAGATTTGCTTTATATGCTTTGATGCAGTAGAGTTTGATGGAAGAGATTTTATCTCCGTTTTCCTTTGTTCTGTTTTCACCTAACAGGAAATCTTTATGCATTGGCAGCCAGATTTCACAGCTAAAAAAAAATAATACCTGCCTTGAAAATTTGAGTCTTTCATCTATTTTCTTTTAGTGCGTATCAGTAAGCGTTTCATCTGAGACACATCAGGATATACACTAAGCTCTTTAACACATTAAACCAACTGGATCAAGTCCTTTAAACATGTTAACTTATGTCTGCCTTGCTCTTTCATTTTACATCATGATTTCCTTTTTGTTTATTATTGTACTAAAGCAGAATAAACTGGAACTGAATATTTTCTCAGGCCATTTTATATTCCCTTTTCCTTCATTCCCTTGCCACATTATGTATTTCCAGGAATCATACCCTGGGATAGGCAAGCAGTATCTTAAAAACACAAACAGAAAAAAATTCAGTTGTTCCTCTTTCTTGTTGCATCCCTTATGGTTCCAGCTATCAGTGACATTGCCACTGCTCCACTATCAAATGAAATCCGTACCTATTGGTTTCCATTCCTGTTTTTCTTCCCAATAGCCTCTTCTATAGATTTTTATTTATTTAACCCATTGCAGAATTTTTAGTAGCTATCTCTTCAACCTGTCAAAGTTTCCCATTGAGGTTCTAAATATTTTTAATTAAGATGGAAGGATCCTCCTATTCTTGTGCTTCCATGTATCCACATTATCTTCCACAATTCCTTTTATATACATCCAGAATACTGTTAGCCAAGGCATTTCACCTCTCCTATCACTTTGGTTATGTCCAGCTTATGCTTATTCATATTCAGCTATTAACCTTTATTTAAACAAACTAGAGCTAATCATTTTATTCATCCATGTAATATTATATTAAGCCATATTATCTTTAAAGATGAAAGACATTAATTGTGTCATCAACTTTAACATCATTGTAGTATGCAAGACTTGAACTGGAAGCTGATACTTTTATTGATGTTGCTGTTGTTGCTATCATTATTATTCAACATTAGAAGAGGTCATAGAGCTGGCTTTCGCAGTGAGCTAGGTCACATAAACTGTGTTGTCTTTACTTCAGAGATACATACTAAACACAACAAACATTTTACATGAATGTTGGTGGACCTTTTCCACTCCAAAGCACTTGAAATAAGTAGAAGGAGGCAATTTCTTTACACACATTGGTTATATAATTTGGTCTATTTGTTGAAAGAGAGGAGTTGATGACAGGGTCATCATTGCTCCGACGTTTTACATATGTAACTGCTCCCAGAAGCTCTTCACCTCTTCGACTCCCTGCTAGCTTCAAACATGCCAGCTAAAGAAATTGAAATGGGCAGAAATCTCAACCCCTAGAAACTGAAAAGGAATCCCAATGAAGAGAAACAATGAGAAAATACACACATGTATGGCCAACTTCAGACTTGATCACAACAGCCCTATGTTCCACTGCAGCTCATCTGTAGCAGAGGAATTAAACTGAGTTTTAGATTTATTCAGAATAAATCTGAATCTCAGTTTCATTCCTGACTGAATCACTAAATTCCATGCCACTGGGATACAGGCTGCACAAGGCCAGAGGATGTAAAACCTATGCTTGGCACTTCTAAAATATTATTTGCTTCTAGGAATTACTTGCATCTGTTTTTATTTCAGACCAGCATATATAACACAGAAACAAGTTGGTGTTTTCTTTAACGACACACACACTTTATCTGTATATTCACCTTTCCCTATGCTCAGTTCTTCAAGACCTCCCTTTCTATTGGAGTCCTAGATGTGACCAGGGACTAATCACTGGATTTTTCCATTCCAGTGGCCATACAGAAAATAAAGAACTGAAAGGACAAGAAATTATCTGAATTTGTAAACCTCTGTTTCTGTTTATTTAGCTTTCCTAGAAGCAATATTAGAAACTTTAAGTTCAGCAAAAAAACTAAAACACAGCTTCCTCCACAATCCTCTTCCAATCCAGTGCCATCCATGGTAAGCAGTAACAAATGAAATTGGGATTTTAATCGCCATTCCTGCTCTGCCCCAAGAAAGCCATGGGCAGGTGTGGGTTGTACACATGACATTTTGTGTCTGTGTTACTCTAACAGGAACATGTTACACAAATGCAAAGTGCACATGGTGAAAAACAGGCAAAAAAGACAGGAGAAGAAGGGTAAATCTCTGAAAGAGAAATACATTATTAAAGGATATCTTCATAATATATGCAAAGATATCTTTTTCACTAAGTTATTGACCAGGGAAAAAGGACTACAGGTCTCTGCTATTATAGCACACTGCCAGCTTTCAGCTTTATATACTCACTTCTCCACAGAGATTTGAATATCCTCATCCTTTGCCATTTTTACCCTTTCTCCCAAGCACCAGACTGAATTTTACATGTCTAATACATTGAAATTCAGTGAATGAGATGGAATAAAAGTGTGCAGTGAATAATCAGCAGTGAATAACATCCAGAAAGCACTTGTGTATTTCTTTCCTACTGAGAAAAACGTCCTAAACAACATTTGATTTATCTACCCCAAAGTTCTCCTTACAGGGACTGACACTGCTGTTGACTGGGCATTTATTTATGATCAGTTGGTACCAGGCTCTGTGGGTTTCATAGCAGGAAAAGTGAAATTCATTACTCTTGCCACACTACACCATCCATCTTTTATGGATTATATAGTGCACCGATTTACAGCAGGTGTAGACTTGAAAACCTAAAAAATGAATATTTAATTCTTATAATATTATATATGCCCATATTTTGTTGTAAGGAAAATGTATGCATGTATTTTGCTGTACATGGTTCTTTTTTTTGTTTTTTTTCCTAACAGGTCAGTATTTGCAATGGTACTGCCCTGCTGTTGGTTGCAGACATTTATTTCTGCTTTACCTGGCAAGGTTTCTGCCAATTCTTTCGAGTAAAAGAGGTTCCACTAAAAACAGGAAGACCAAGATGACATCTCATCAATGAGAAAAAATATTGAATCTGATAAAACAACAGCCACTTCCCTTGAATCAGAATTAGTCTATTCTATTAGTCTATGCCTGTGCCTGGGAACCAAGCTGTAGTCTTACTTAAATTAAATGACCATTAGATTCAGAAAATGAATTTAACAAGTTGAGTTCTGACAGAAATCTTTTTCAATAAGGAGCACTCAAAAAGAAGTACTTCTGAAAAAAGTTTCTTACTAAGTTTTCCTTCATAATTAACCTCTAATGCAATATTGTGGTTGCTGACCTCAAAGGCAATGTGCATATATTTCTATTCATAAGCTAAATAACTACGATACACAAAAAAAAGCTTCAGCTTATACTCTAAACCTTGCAAGTACATAGTTCATCATATTAACTCTGCTTAATTCACTTGTGTGCTATCACACATCATTAAGATACATAAAACGTATGTAACAAAAGTGAGCAGACTAACACTTCACATACCAGATTTGATGTCAAGCATATAATGGCACAGCCAACCTAGCATTCCTTAGCATTGCTAATCTATAGCAATGAAATGAAGCATAAAGGAAGGGGGGAAAAAGGGTGGAAAGGGGAAGAACACACAAAACCTCAAAAAAAATAGCAATTCAGTTATAAGATTTTCTATGAAACCATGAATATTTATGAAAAAGCAAGGAGGTTTTTTTTTTTCACTTAGCTTCCAATATCTCGTTTAAAAACTCTTCTGAAATATTAGACATATTAAAAAAATAAACTGTGCATATAAAAGAATGAAAGACATGCAGCTTTTAAGATAAGCATGCTCTCAGTGCAAGCATCGGCACTCAGAAAAGCATTTACACAAATTAACATATTTTATCCACTGCAAGGACCATAAAGCATTTCCAATTCAGCATATAATTTTTATTTCAATTGGCATGACAAAATCTTTAAGTGTAGCACTAGTAAAAGATATAAGAAGCTGCAATGACCAAAGGCAACGGTGGATTTCCCTGCATAAAGAAATGAATAACAATCAAAAAAAAGGTTTGGGTATTTGGAGCAGAGAGAGGATGTTACTCTCAAATTCACAGAATCAGTTTCTTGTTACTGTGATGTTTTGAAGCAAATATAATCTCTTTCTGAGTGAAGACAGAGAAAAAGATTACATGATACAGTACAATCCCTCTTCTAGAAACATGGCAATTTTGCCATCAACACACGGATGAGAGATGTCATTACTCTTGGAAAAGAATTAGAAAGCTACTACAGAGCTCTCAGGCACGGCGCCTCGCCTGGCAAACAAGGTCACTCTGCATTCAGAGCTCCATACCATTTGCAGATTAAGGTTTGTAACACTAGAGCTCGTTCCTTCAGCTCCCAAAATTCAAATTGCAGTGCTTTGGTACATGCCACAGATAGGGTTGCTACGGTACAGCACTCAGAAAAGCAATAACTGCTTCCAGCGCTTTGCTTCATGGCTGCAAGGACTTGTCTGCCCTGATTAATTTTAAGCTAGTGATGAAAATACTAATAAGACTGAAACAGAAAAAGCAAATTTAGGGAGCTACGTTGGCTCTTGGACTGTGCTGTGATCTACTTCCTGCAGTAAAGCTTTAAAAAGAGACTCTTACTTCTCAGGTACACGTAGGAAAAATACTAAACTGCCTTCTAAAGATACAGGACATTTAGTTGTATGTATAAAGCACCAACATAGTGGGTAAGAAGTTACTTGTAAAGTAGCTTTTTGCATTTTACTAGCTCTTTGGTTCTGACAAGTCATCTTTCCAAGGTGGGTTCTGTATCAGAAAAAGGTATTTTATTCCAAATGAATGATTAAAGAAAACAGGCTTGGTTAAATACATAGTGTCCGACATGTACAGCCATCCTCTAAAAGCACTTTTCCAGTAACAAACTGTCTTTTGCCCATGCGTAAGGGTGGCGTTTATCCACCAGACACTCCACAAATATGCCTAAATTATCAACTCGGCTGTCCTTGCTCAGGAGGGAGGCGGGAGGGGTGGGTGTGCCTCCTCCACCCACATCTGCAGATCCCTCAGTTAAGCACCCAAAGACAGACAGCACGAATCTGGTCCTCAGCAGGCCACAGTCTGCCCAGGAGACTCCACGTCCTCACCTGAATATTCTTGTGGAATCGAGATTTTGTTTGCCCAAGGCAGACTGTGGCAGAGCTCTCTTTCACAGCCCTGTTTCTCAAAGGGTTCTTAGTCACTCCAGACTCTTTTTTAATAACACAGGTGCATGTCATATGGCATATGCACAACAATCTGTCTGAAATCTTAGCATAGTATTCTAATGGGTATTATCTTCAATGTATTTCATTGCTTCATGAGCACTACAATCTTACAGATTTAGAAATTATTTTAATTTACAAGCTGAGACTCAAGATCCAAGTAAATGTAAAATCTGACCCAAAATAAGTCAAAATACTGTGAAGAAGCTGCCATTACTAACACATTTGAATCCTCAAAACCAGAACCTGCACCTTGAACCTGAAGTCAGAAATGCGCAGCCTGGACTAATGCACGAAATCATGGCAGCTGCACTGTCAAATAAAATCTCACTGAAATATGTCTGAAACGATACCAGTAATTTGTTATCCTTGCTCAAACAATGTGTAGGAGAGAGAAGGCTCCCGGTGACTCAACATGCAGGAGAACTGGCACAGTATTTACCTGTTGTCACTATCTGGAACTCCAGAATAATAAATGGATGAAATGCAGCTCATAAAAATATTCATATGATGAAATTTATGGCTTACATTAAAGCATGTATAGCTTGAAAAATGACTGTGTAAAGCTCAACTGATCTGTTCCCTGTGTATATTCACAGTCATATCTGTTTACTTTGGGGCTGCATGTTTAAATTTATTTCCACTTGTGCATATCCAAGCTGTGTGCACTTCCCAAACAGCTGAAACTTTTTCTCTCCTTTGTTTTTTGGTGGGTTTTTTTTTCCATTTTAAAAACCACACAGAGCCTGATACAATTCCATCTTCTGGACCACAGACATGGCGAAACCCTGAGATGGGGAGTGCAGAATTCCTGTCCCCTCCCCTCTGCAAAGCCAAGGCAGGAAGGATGGGTGAGCATCAGGGCTGGTGGTGGAAGTAACCAGCCCTGCAAAGCCCACCTTGCCAAGGACTGCACCCGAGCACGGGTTCCCGGATTATTTTAACACGCCGTTGACATGGGAAGAGCACAGTTACCCCTGTGTGGGACCGTGGGGGAGAACAGGTCTGACCCCCAGCCCTCCCTGCCCTCCTCCAAGGCGGCCGGGGGAGGTTTGGCCACGGGAATCACCTGGTGGGCAGAGCCAGCAGCTCCCGGGGCAGAGCCAGGAGCTCCCCCGGGCAGAGCCAGCAGCTCCCGGGGCAGAGCCGGCAGCTCCCGGGGGCAGCCCCACCTCCAGCTCCCACCAGAAATCTGCTCCACAGATGCCAGGGCAGACTACAAAGGTCTCCTTATTTATACCTCTATTAGCATAACTAACAAGCAGTACGCAGGATTGTGTTCCAGGAGTAAGCAGGATTCTCTTCCAGTCCACATGTAAAGAGAATTTCCTATAAGTCTTTTATACTGTAGATAAAAAGTGAAAAATCTTTCGCATGCTGTTGAGCTTCTCAGTTTTCCAGCAGCAACAACTCTTTTTTGGGGAGCAGCAGAAATATAGTATTTCTCAATACTTCTCAATGTAACATCCCCTACATTCTTATTATGTCATCTTTTCTGTGGTATCTAAATCTGTCGTATACTGAGGTACAGTCAATATGAAACTTCCTCAATGCAATCTTCCTGCTCTTCAAACAACACACCACAATCTCAACATGACAGAGTACCACAAGAAGTCATCTCAAATTCCTTGCCAACAGACTTTTTAAAGAAACTAGAAGTGAAATACCTAAGGACAATGTCTCTCTTTGGATATATTGCAATGTATATGGGAAAATAAAAATGATAACTTTAAAAATGCTGATGGAATAGTAACAGAACAAGATAGTTTGCAAACTGGACTTGTTCTTGAAAGGACAGCACTGAACTACAATGTTTTCAGTACAGAATTATTTTCCCATTGTTTTACTCACAAATACAGGTCCCTCTTATGGAAGTAATCCTTCAAAGACAGAAGTACAATTTCCAATATGTGCACATCAATTCATGCCACAGTGTAAGTTGCGTTACTCAGGTAACAGTTGATGTTTTTATATATAGATACATATTTCTAAACTGGAGTACATTTTCTTTTCCCTTTGCTTTGAGACGAAACCCCCCACGACCTGCAAACCAAACCAGCGTGTGCAGAGGAGGACAATCAGTCAGGGAGGCTTGGGAGCAGCCAGAGGACTCCACAAAACTGTTGCGGAGGTAGAGGTCACTTTTTGCAACTTAATTGCTATTGCTCTGTGTTTAGTGAACAGCGCATACAACCGTTTAAAACTCGGCATCTATTCCGAATCCCACGGCATCCAGCTAGCTGAGGAGCAGTCCCAGCGACCTGCCGTTTACAGAATGAGCATTCCTCAGAGACAGACGCATTTAATAGGGGGTGGTGAAAGACATAATTCAGATGAGACATGTGGACTGAGAACCAACCTCTTCTTAAATCTTTTCTGACCCGTCTTTTATTGCTCAGTTGAAAGGAATTTGCAGTGCAAAACGGTAAGAAATACAAACCACCTTCTTAATCCTTATGCCAAAACATTTACTTTTCTTTTTAATGCCACTTTAATTCCTGGTAAAATTCCAAACCAAGGGTTTATATTTCATGATATTGTCAACTTTGCATAAAACTACTGGTACTACTCATGACTTATACAGCCTCAGGGAGGCTATTGATTTTTTCCCCTTCATAAACCTGAAAATGCTCTGTCTCTTCCCCGTGGACCCATTATATTTATTGGTATCTATCCCAAAACAACTGCTCAAGGTTATAGCTATAAAAAACATTTGGGGTTCTAATTCACTGTACAGAGACTAGAGAAGCCCACAGATTTGGGCTCAGAACCCGAATTTTGCCCTGGCTACAAAGGATAGTTGGGTTTTTTTATTGAGTGTTAGATAAAGATAAACCTTTTTCTTTGGACAGAGCTTATACCCTCATTGATGGAAAACTAAGCAAATTTTAAAGGAATTTAAAAAGTGACACATGACCTTCTTTATGCAGCAAAGGTCAGACAATAACAGCTAACAGTAAATATGGGTATAAATATTTATTGCATAAATATTTTCCTAAAACTCAAACTTCCTTATGGACTAGCTAAAATAAAGATATCCTGGCCCCAAAGAGTAAATTACAAACTTCTGAAAATCATTTGAAAGTCTGACATCTCAGATGGAAATAAAATATGTGGAGACGTGATCAAAGATGAAAAAGAAGATTTAGCTCTTCAGGTCATTAAAATACAGTATGCTATAATGACTGATTACGTTGCTATTGCTTGAAGTGGCATTTGAATCCTCAAAGATAAGTTTGCATCAACTTTTAAACTATTTTAGGAAGGAAGAAGGCATCATGCAATAATTTTCTGCTCACTATACCTGTACTGAGTCCAAATGGAAGATTTGCATATGAATTTTTTTAAAACTATACTAAGCCACATATCCTTTGCTATAACCATTTTCCAAGAGAGTCTGTGCCTGGGGGATGTTCTCTCAACACAAGAAAACTGCTGCCAATATAAAAGAGGGCACTTTAAACTGAGCCATGGGACTACTTATCCATGGCCACCCGAGGAGCAGGTGTTAAAAATATGGGGAAGAGCATCACCGTAATTATTTTGATTTATTTCCCTCTTATTAGTATGGACTGGAAAGTGGGAGCACCACCAACCTTACCACACTCCCTGTTCCACAAAGCAGCTGTGCACCTTGCTGTAAGGAAAAGAACGTCACCTCCAAAATCAGCAGTAACAGCAAAGCCATTTAGTTTAAAGACATGTAAAAATAAAGTCATCACAATAAAAACTGTAGCCTTTGCCAATGGATTTCACTAAGTGGTATCTGAGATACCATAATTTTGATTACATTTAGAACAAAAGCATATGCCTAGTGTGCAGTTATAGGACACAAATGCTGACTATATATTGCTTTTCACTGTACTTTAATAAATTAAGCACAGAAATGGCAGTATGTTATCCATATTCTACATGAAAATACCTACAGCATAATTTATACCTGGCAGCTGACCAGCTGGCAAGGCAAGCCTAGGCTTTGCATATCACATAAATACATAGTCTTTCATTTGTAATCTAGCTTTTATAAAATGAGCAGTAGCAAATTTTCAACTCTTTAAATTCTATGCTGAAACAACCCACGCCACTATAAAATCTTGTGTCCCAAGAGTATGACCTGCTCCAGAAAAGAAGGGTTTTACTTTAGATCGTTTTACAGTGTCAGCTTTTATAAACATATTTAATAAATATATACCAAGGCACACACTTCTGGTTTTGATATAAATTTCTGAGAGAAGAAAACTTCCAACAACAACCCAAAAATGAGGGATATTTCCAGCAACTGATAGTGCCAGACGTTAACACCACAGATTTACATGTTTTGGTGATGAGCTGGTAATTTCTGTAATGGAGGTATTTCAAAACATTGCTCTTTTCCTTTACTCTTCCCAATACTAAAGTTATTATCACCCAATTATTGTAGCATGAAAATTGTAAAAAAACTTTCCTGGTTTGCTCCAGTAATATTTAACAAATTCAAAATGAGAAAAAAATGTTCCATATGTGTGTTCCAGTAACTGTATGTGGAGTTTGTCATTGACACACGGTAATGACAGAAACTGCAGCTTTCAGAAATTATTGCTAATACATTATCATTACTATCGGTTGCATTTACAACTTAAAAAGTCTTTGTCCTGGCAGGAAAAACTCTTAACCTGCAATCATAGAACAACTGGACTTCCTAAAATTTATACACTGTATAGTGATCTAAGATATATTTTGAGAATTAGTTTTTCTGCGACAAACTATGATGGGAAAATGTGGAATGTAATCTTACAGATAATTAAAATATCTTGATATTTACCATTAAAATGTCTACATAAATTACTGAGGCTGCAGGTAGGGAGGAAACAGAGAGAGAAACCCGGCTTGTTTCACAATTCAACCGACTTCAAAGTAAATAAAAACACCTCTGACAAGCACAAAACATGATAAAACGCACCTTTTTTCTTTTCTAACAGAACTCATTATTAAATCAAACCTCAGTCTGCAGGGGAAGGTGACAACGGTGCATATAAAGAAGGCCTGGAAAGCACCGGAGAAGGGCTGAGAGCCACACGCTCTGTGCTGCAGCTTTCCCTTGGCCGGCAGGGGCAGGACACGGTTACCCAAAAACTGAGCTGGGGGGTGTCCCGGGCAGGCTCTGGGGCCAGCCCCTCACATCACCCTCAGGGACAGGGGGCGTGATTTGGAACCTGCCTTTGGCTGTCCAAGGAATCACCACACCAACAGAAAAGTCACCAGGTAAAAAATGGTGACATCTCCTTGGTGTTCTCTCGGTATCGACACGCCAGGGAATGTGGCAGGGTTCACTTGGTCCTTGCAGCCTGGTGTATCCCTGTACAAACTCCCTTGCTGCTTCCCCTTTTTTCTTCTGAGCACAAAGAGAAAAATGATGTCTATAATTTTCCATGATTTACTCTGTTTCCCAGCCTATCCTCCACTGACCCTAAAAGAAAAAGCAAATTATACAGAATTCCACAGCAAAATTTTTACACATTTTTGTACAGCAAAATGAACATGGGGTTTAGCATTTTCTAGACTTATTTTGAGGATTAGATAAGTTGTACTACTCTTTCTATTCATCTGCTAAGCAACGAAACATAAATGAGCAGTGGGGCTAACCATGAATCAATCTTTTGAAATCACACTCACTGAAAGAAATACAACATTCCCAATTAGAAATAGCTAAAATTTTTAAAATAATTGTCGACAGAAGTTGTATTTGCTTGATATTTACCAAGTTTTCTTTTGAACTGCAGAGACAGAGACTCCCTCCCCACTTTTTAAGGATAGTTACGGCTCTGAGCAACAAACACCACTTTACTCAACCCTTTTTCCAGGGAATACGAGCCTGTGTAACACTGCTGGGGAAAAGATTCTGCTACATCATGTTTAGTTCACTAAGAAATTGTCGCTGTTGTAAGGAACTGCCCCAAGAGGCCACGAGGTGAGTCATGACACTGGGATTTTGCATTGATTTTACAGAGAGGATGTCTGAACACTGCAACAGTGAGTGGTGTGTTCATTTCCTCAAGCCCATGACACAAAAAGAAATGGGTTAGTTATTGGAAGCAATTCACTGTAAAAGATAACTTGAAAATGGGATTCAAAAACAAGATGTGTGAGGAGAAACAGCAGATTTTTAGTAAAGACAATTATTTTTATGAAGAGCCTTGAATGGCACATGTAAAGTTTTCTCACTTTCACCTACACAGAGGTTGCCTTTCCAGAGGTATTTCACCAAATTACATTTCCTACTCTCCTGCCTCTGTTTACTGCAGTTTCAAAAGAATGCATATGAGTACCATATGAACAGCAGCAGGAAGTAAAATCTGGTTTTAATGGGAACTACTTAAATAAAGTTTAAAAATAAAGTACTTCTTTTCAAAACTAGATTGCTTAATTTTTTAAGGGCTTTGGCTCTGCAATGTACAAGGGTACTCTAAGATGCAGATACCCAAACCCCCGATTCACTTTAAAAATTAGTGCTCTCTTAGAAGTATGAATTGCTCCATCTGGAAGTGATTAGGGTTCCAAGGATGTGCAGCATTAAGTAATTTAACTTGCTGAAGTGCTTCTTTTTTAATAAGCTCTTCAATTTAAAAATAAGAATAGTTTAAAAAAAAACCCCACCTTCTTCCTAGTACAGCTGTTTGAATCACATGAACCACTTTATTCATTTAATATCCTGAAAAAGGTGGGGAAGGCATTACTTGAGGCCAACAGTAACAACTGTATTAGCAACAAACTGGAGGTACAACTATAGAGCAAAAAAATGTCAAACACTTGCCCTCTAATGTTTGTCTGCAATAGCCACCAGGCTATCCCTTTGCCTGGCTACTACCATCATTTATCTCCTGGTGGGACCTTCTTCCATATCTGTCTTTGAAATTTTTTGATGAAAATTTCTTGAAATGTTTTCATGGCATTTAACAGAAGGGAAATTAAAAGTTGGCATTTGACAATAGTAATTTCAGCATTTTTCAGGTTAAAATCCCTATGTAATTTTGAAGGGTTGAAAAGTTAAAGTGAGAAATGCTAATTGCTCTGGGGAACATGAAAATTAAAATATATTTCTAACTTGAATGAACTGACATGCATCAACAGTTGTAGTTTCAATTAAGGTTCTGAAATGTTGATTAGTTCACTCATTTGAAAACAATTTACATACAAGATGGTCAGGGAAGTGGAATGTTGCCCCGGGGGAACTCCAGAGAAGAGTCAGGGATCAAAGTCTAAAAGCAAATTGACGTATTTGGGGAGCTTTCAATAGCATGATAGTAGTGGCTGGAGATCAGAGCAGGGAGATGAATGCTTTTTGCTTAGATGATGACTACTGCCATCACTGAAAATTTAAGGCTTCAGATTTTTCATGAAGACACAGCCATGTACTTCATATTATTAGGAAAATTCCAGCCATCAGTCGAAGGAAATATCTGAATACTGAAATGCAAATTAACTTTGAAATTTGCATTTAGGAATGTGTAAGCGTGTGGACAGGCTTTTATGTTAAGAAACTATTTCCTTGTTACAACCTTTGCCAACAGACTCCAGAAAAGCCCTGACTTTCCCTCTGTACCTGGCTGCTTAGATTAACCAGGAATATTAATGAGAAATTGACCTATTTATAAAGTAATTTAGACAGAAATATTACCAATAGTTGCTACTGTATGTCAACGGGATGCCCCAAGTTAGATTTCAATTTGCTATGTTAAAATTGCAAAAACATTTCAAATTGCAATCAACTGTGTGGTCTCTTTGAACTGTATAGAAAAATTGGAGATGCAGCATCTGAGGAAATTATTGTAGGTAACATTTTAAAAGCAATTCAACCAATTATAAAATTTACTCACAATGCTGACACACCATGCCGACACACCATGCCAAGACTGTTGGTTTCACACTTCCCACGAAAGGAAATGTTAGTAAAGTAAAAAGCAAGTATTACATATAAGCTAAATCTATGTCAAGCAGAAACAAAAAACTCAGTAAAAACCAGTTTGAACCTGGAGACAAAGTAGGAAATATGAAACGCCGTGTTTCTTTTAATCCATTTCATAATGAACAGTTAGAAGTGCCTTTCACCAGCTGTTGCTGGAAAGCTGTCAGTTCATTTTTAAATAGAGATGTCAAAGGTCTGCAAACCTGTTATTGAACAAGACTGAAAAGCATATGACTATGAACAATTGAAAATGACTGGGGTGATGGGGTTATGTGCAGGGACACATGATTTTAGTCAACCTTTTGCCTTGCCATGTTCTTTGAAACTCAGTTCTCTGCAGCGTTCAAGGCTCTGCTGTTACCCAAGAGATACATAAATTCAGAACCACAAAGCATACCTCAGCCTCGCTGCTCTAGAGGCTCCTAATGAGTTAAAAATGAGAATGTCAGCACAGATGAACTTTCAGAAGTGAAAACTTATGCTATATATCTCTGGAGGTAAAAAGCAGATCTAAGTCTAAGCTCAAATGCCACACACTTCTGCCCTAATAATGCGTGCTGCAAACAGAAAGCATGTCTGTAAAATACCATCCCTTTCATGCCAGATACATAAAAACATGTTTAAAACTCTTCACCTTTATGATGAAAAATACAACTCTTTATTGCTTAAGTAATTTTTCCTGTGATGCTGTGAAGATACATTTTATTATTAATGTAATTGTGTAACCAACTCTGATGAGGACATTCTAGGCAGGAAGATGCATTCATGTGAAAGTTCCACCTGTGCCAATGTACAACACAGGAACAAAAACGTCTCTATTTTGGTCAGACTTCTAATGCCACAAAAAAGACTGTCCTTGGGAAAAACTGAGCATCCAGTCTGGATAATATATAGAACTATATCAACAGGTCCTCTCTACATGAGAAATTATTAATGCTGTGTGCAACCATTAACAGAAACCAAGGTAAAGTTGCCCCCATCTGCTGCATTTAGCAATGGCATCTAAGGTTCATTAATGCAAACAGTGAGGAGCATGTGCTCCCTTTTGCAGTGGGGAAAAAAAGAGGATGAAAAAGACAAATGTAAATAAAAAGGGCAAAAAAAGTGACTGTATGCCTGGGTATAAACTCTAATTAAGGCAATGAAACATGGCTACATTATCCATTTTAATAATCCTGTTGTCAGGTTATTTATTCTCTGGGAAAAAGTTAAAACCTATTTAACTAACTCTAATAAAGAGTTAAAGCCTACTTAACAAAAAGCCTGGGTAACTAGATGACTATAAGGATCCTTCTGTTAAAATATCAGAAACATCCAACTACTTGAAGAGCGTACATACGACAAAAGTCTTATTAGGCAATGAAAAGAATATGTCCTTTTCCCTTCAGCACGCCTATTTATATGCCTAAAATTAAACACATGCCTAATAATTAAGCATGATTAGGTTCCAATTACTTCATTTCTGCTTCTTTAGTGCTTTTTTCATTTCATTCTAGCTGCACCAAAATGTGAAAACCAGAGATGTGAATGGCTGAGATTGACTGCCATCCATTTCAGACACATTTCAGCCCACCCTGGAAAATGTAAGCTTTCTGTCATAAGCTGTCAGTAAAACTCATGTCTTCCAAACAAAGGTTCTGAGAACAGAGCTTACATGGCACCTTTGGATTTTACATTTTGTTTGACATCTACCATTTGCGAGAAATGGCATTTTATAACCACTTTCCATCCTGTCTGTCCCCATCACCACCACCCCCACCAAACATAATTGCTTTTACTATAAATATCTGACAGTGCTACTGAAAGTAATAGAGTGAGCTTTAGAAAACTCTTGTTGACTGCCTGGTAGATTTCTCAGAAGCACAGAATGGTCCGGGTTGGAAGGGACCTTACAAATAATCTCATTCCAACCCCCTGCCATGGGGGGGACACCTTTCCCCAGACCAGGTGGCTCAGAGCTCCATCAACCTGGTCTTGAACACTCCCAGGGATGGGGAGTCCACAACCTCTCTGGGAAACCTGCTCCATCACCCTCAAAGAGATGAATTTCTTCCTAATATCCAAGCTATCCTACTCTCTGCCAGTTTAAAGCCATTCCCCTCCTGTCATATAAGTGCAAATCTTCTAGTGTTAGCGTTCTTTTCTACCAAATCAAAAAAAAAAAAGGAAGGGATAAAAAATTTTTTACAAGTGGAGAGCACAGTCTGGCCAGGAAAAAAAAAAACCAACAACTATTGTACTTACAGCACATATGAAAAGTTAGCTTATTACATCAGGCTATATACCTACAAGTTTCATCTCAGAAATTCAATATTAATATCCTTTTTTAGTCGTTCCTTACTTGAACATATCCTAAATTTTGTAGGTACAGTACATTTACTAAGCAAAGGAAAAAGAATCAGGTTTGCCCAGGAAAATCCCATTATTTTCTGACTCAAATACACACTAAAGTAGGAAATAACTGAGATGACCCACTGTATTAGCTGCTGTGGAAACAATCGTCGATGAATGCTCAATTTACTGAGTGGACATTAAAAGTGTTCTAGAACTGCCAATAATAACAACAGAGTGGCAAGCCTTGACAGCAGACAAGCAAACCAATCGATCTAAAACGGCAGACACAGAAAGCAATCTAGTATGAAAAAGGAACTTGAGCAAACCAAATAGATTTTATTTAAAAGATGAAGATGATTCCAACACAGTTATAATTTACAGGTATAATTCAGATTAGATGTGTTATTCAGGCACCAAACACCCTCCAAATTAAAATTGTAGGACTGTCTCACTACAGAAATCATTCTAGTCTAATTAAAAGAGAAGATGAGGATCTAAATAATTTTTTGTGCTACTCTTACCACTCAAGTAGATCTGTAAACAGAGAAAAAATCTAGGAAGAGCTATTACGAAGACACAACCTTAGAGAGCAAACCAAAAGGCTTTTCCAAAAGTATTACTTATATATTTCTGCGTGGAGCAAAAGGTCTGGGTTTCAGGGTGGCTGTTCACAAACAGCCAAAACTTGCCCCTTTGTCCTTTTGCAAAATTTCACCTGTGTAAAACACATTTTGCTAAACTCCGTGAGGAAAGGATCCCAGCCAAAGGTCCCACCTTATCCCCAGGATCCTGGGAAATCACGAAGCCCTGCAGCAGCACTGGGACTGATGCATATCTGGCGATTTCTCACAGGATTACGCAAAGAGCGTGAAGAGGAGGAAACACAATTTCACAATCGGTGTCAAAGTTCAGGAGGGAGCACAGCCCGAGGAAACACCACCCTGCCAGCTGTGCCCCTAAGCGGGAGTGACCCCTTCCCCCAGGCTCCCCCGTCAGAGCCCAGATTGCTCCCTGCCTGTGCGCAGGCCCTGCCCCAGCAGCATCCTCTGACAGAGCCGTGCGCTCCCAGATGCCCCACGCAGTATCTGACAGGAGCAGCCAGCCCAGACGTGACAGTAACTCGCCTCTGAAGCACAAGGGACAGCTTGTACCTCTCCCAGCTGCCATTTCCTAACATCAAGAAGTAATTAATCTAAGCTGACTTCCATCATGGAGTGAACAGTTTGCCAACAGTTACCACATAATATTATGTTAGAAATTATACATGTTCACTGCACTGGCGATGTGCCTAGGGCATTAACTGTAAATGGTATTTTTCAGCAGGGATGTGTATGTGGGCATGCACACTGGAGCAAGAAAAGCCCTGACAGCCATGGATTGCACAACGGTTTCCATAAACAGAATTTTCTGTTGAGAGCTTTTCCCCCTACCGTACTAAAGTTTTCCAAGTTTGGCCTTGGAAAAAAGCAAGATTGCTCCAAATACTACAGGACTACATCTCAAATCCATCACCAGGGAGCAAAACAGGAGTCTGATTTCACTGTGTTTGTTCTCATCCCAGATTTATTACTTCAACACATGGTATTTTCCCCATTTTCATCTTTAATTTTTGATTCTTCCATTCTGAAAATATTAACTGAAGTAAGGTTTATGCAGATGGATAAACATATCTGAGCAGCAGGAAGCCCTGTCAGTGCTTGGAATCAGCTGGCACATCCAGGGATGGAGGGCTCATCAACTGAACTTCACAAATTGTGGGCATGTTAGGAAAGGCTGGGCATCAGCTTATGCCCTGCCTTTTATATTTTGGAGCTTAGAAAGGCACTGAAAATCTGCAGCAGGCATTAAACTTCACATTTATACAGCTGTACTAGGGAGAATAGAAGAGCAGCAGCGGCAAAATTCGTAAGTATGTAAAGATCATGGTAATCAGTTTAAAGCATTATTAGCTAAATTTAGTGCACTGGATGAAATTCATTCATGGAACCAATTCCTGCCCTACCTATTGCCTAAGCTGTTATTTCCTCAGGTAGTGCATAAACCCTATGATGGCATTTTCAACAGTGTGATTTCACACGGAAGCATTTCCAGAAGTCCTGTGATGTATGAAGATCTATTGGGCTGTTTCAATTTGTTATGTTCAGGAGGCTTTCTCCAGAAAAGGCTCACAACACAAGGGAGATAAGCCCCAAGCAAGGGAAAGTATCAGAAGCATGCAGAGAATAAACTTTTCCCTTTACAATCTGACATTATCTGCTTAGGATGAAATACAATCTATGCTATAATCTCTTTTAAGCATTAGGAAAACAAAAGCCTTAGCACACACATTAAATTGCTATCAAGAGGAAAATCCATATTATACAGGTGACAGGTTTTTCTAACAAAGCATTTAAAAGAGCAAAATACGGGAAATACCACTGCCTGCCTCCAAACACTTGCAAAAGAGGTTAAGGAATATAATAGGCAAAAGAGGAAGAAATATTAGCACACAGCAGCATAAGCTAAGGTGCGAAGAGTGTTAATTAGTGTACTATAATGACTTCTGACAGTTTCACATAATGCCTTTTCATCAGCATACTGTTTCAATTACACATTCTCCACTTCCCACATTAAAACCAGCTTCACTACAATTTTTCACCTACTGCTTCAGTATTAGGTTTAAGCCCTAGGTCTTCCAAGAAAATAATTTTATTTTCCTGAAGTTACTCATAGATTCCTTCAAGAAACAGAAGAAACAAAACGTTCCTTTACTTTGTGAAAGCATGAAAGGAAAAGGGAGGGAAATACTATAATGTAGTCTGCCTTGTTATCTCCGATACCACGATCCTCCGTGCTGCACAGAGCCCTTGGTTAGAAGCAAATCATGCAGCTCAGAGGTGAAGCACACTGGAACAGACACCGTAAATTTGGACTAGCTTTCCTCAAACACTGAATAAATGATCACAGAAAGACAGATGTGCTGAATTGGAAGAAGGCACCCAGAAGCACCACGAGTCCGACTCCTGGCCCTGCACAAGACCATGAAACAGTCCTTTTTTTCCCCACCATCTACTAAACGTGGAACCAAGCATTAAGACAAATGTCTGGAAGTCTGATCTACTAACAATTAAAAGACTAAGTTTGATATTCTATTACTAGTGACTAGATAGGGAAATATGTACCTCCTGATTTATTTTTTTAAACTTGTGCCTTGAGGAATCACAATTAAGAAAATCCAAAATGAATGCACAACTAGGTCTAAATCCTTTCCAAACTTTGAAATGCTGGATTCACTCATTATTGCCACGGCATGGGGCACGAGGAAGACGGCAGACTGCCTTGCTCCTCTGCCTGCGAGACCAAAGCGCAAGGGCTGGTTCTGCGGGCAGAGCGCGCTCGGAGGGAAGGAGCACGGCTCCAAGGCAGATCCCCGCAGCCAGGCACGGGAGTGGGCTCTGGCAGCAGACCTGGGATGAATGGCTCTCCTCCTACACACGCCTCGGAGCTCTCTCTTGGAAGAGGCAGCTGCAGAGGACGGCGATTGCCTCCAGGAAACAATCTTTCCCATCCAAGCTGCACGGGACACACCCTACCTCCCGTCATGGTATGGCTGGAGGAATTTTTTCCATGCACGCACAGACCACTCTGTTCCAACAAGTCTGGTACATTCTTCCTCCATCTACTGCTGAAAGGTGCCAGGAAACCTGTACAGCAAGTTGGGATGTTTAGCAGTGGCTCTGCTGCTCCCCTAGCAGCTCCAGAGGTGCCCAGAGCCTGACAGGATTTGGGGTTCAGGGCACGGGCAGAGCAGTCACACAGGGCAAACCATCCTGGTCATTTAATGACACTTTACTGGACTCACCTGCAATATACCCACATTGCCAACCACTTCTCATCTCATTTCATTAAACAGTCACACAGTAAGAAAGCTCTTGACACAGAGCCACAAAACAGAAACTCCTCCTTGAAATTTTCATGCAGCAACTCATCACCCAATTATTCCTCTTCCTTTCACATCTCACCGAGTTTTAACAAGGAAAAGGGCAGGGAGCTAAGAGGCAACTTTTTGGCCTGAATTCTATATTTGGTCAAAGTTCTTAATTCCTCTTCTGCTCTGTTCCCTCCCCCCATACCATAATACTTTAGGACCTTAATTCAAGTTTGTACAGCCAGGGTGACACTCCCAGGCAATGCAAATGCATACTTGGAGGTTTGACAGCAGCATCTTCCACCAAGCAATGCACCCCATAACGCAGCTGCAACCTTTCCTCAAGGCATTTGGATGCTTGCAGCAATCTTAGACTGCTGGAACAAATTTTCAACCCCAGGCACATTTTAAGCGAAAGTCTTCAGGCTCCCCAATGCCTTTTTGCCTTTTTTTAAATCTAAAGAATTATTTAATGGCCTGACTTTCCCATGTGCCTAGTACCCATGCATTCACTGCAATCTCTCTGAAAAGGCTCCTAGTAAGATCTTAAATCAGCACTCGAGTGCTTAGAATTAGTACGTATTAACAGACTTAGCAATGAAATTTTAAGCTACTGAAGCTTATTATTTTCATCCTCAAAATCTATTCATGTAAGTGCAGTCACCTTTTAATTCAGAGTAGAAGATTTGAGATTTAAATGTAGGTTCACTTGAAGTGAGTTTAGCACACAAAAAGTGACAGGAGTTGGAATACAGCTCTTTTGTGAACTGAAAAAAAAAAGAAAGGAAAGAATAGAAGCAGCAAACAAATTACAAGACCTGTCAACCTTGTTAGATATTATGTTGAGAGCAGTAGGGATGAATGGAGACTTCCCACTTCTATGCCTATCACAAACAAATGAAAATATATGCATGGTTTTGAATAAGGTATTTAGGAAGTGACAGGTAAGTCTTAGGAAGGCACATTTGCTTTCCCTGCTGAGAAAATAACATATCTCAATAACACCACTTCCTTTCAAATTCCTCGGGACAACAAATCACAGAGGGCAATTTTAATTTATTTTGACTGTTTACTCCGTGTTGACAATCTGAATTGGTAACTTCTGATATTCTGCTGCAGCAAGCAGTCTGAAACATGACAGCTCAGGCTGCAAAGAATTAATACCTTCAAAGTTATACATCTCTTAACAAACTTTCTTCCCAGCTATTCCAGCCTTAATTTCAGCATTCTAGCTTTGCACTTCTTTTGTTCAGAAGGACACCCCAGAATGTTATTCTTTCCATTGTTTTGGAATTACATACATGCATTAACCATGCCTGGGAAAGCCCAGAAAAAACGAGAAGGAAAAAAAATTGAAAAATTATTTGACTGTCAAGAAATTGCTGTCCTCCAGAAGGATCTGTGCTCATTTACGTATTTGAGAAATTCCTTCTTTTTAGATTTCCCTTGTTTGAAGAACACGACCATATGCTACATGAACATACACACTCAGTGCTATCCACAAAATGGAAACAAATTTACTCAGACACCACATTTAACTCCACAGCAACCAATTTAACAGAAAGGGCACAAGCCAAGGTAAGAAAACCAATCTCTGATGCATAAATATGGATTGTGACACTGCCACAACCTAACCACTTGTTGTTAAATGTCACAGGAAAACTTGCAAACTACATTAAGCTCCCCAAAAGGCTTTACAAGCAGAAATTCTCTGCCACCAACTTTGTTCAGGTTGCTGAAACAACAACTTCAACAGAGGGCAAACTGAACTTTTTCTCATAGAAATTCTCAAATAACAAGCACCATTCCTCCTCTCAAGCAAGAAACTACTTTAATTTTTTTTTAATAGTTTCATTCCTTTCTCTAAGTAGAAAGAGTACACCCTACTATTAACTTGCTATTGTCAAGTCATCTGAAACGTATAGGGATGTAAAATTAAAGCTCTCACAAAACTGACATAAGCTTCAAAAATCATTCCACATCACTTGAAGATTCCTGCTTCACTAAGTTTTATTGTTCTCCGGTCTAGTTAATCTTCTGATATGTAATGGTTATTGTTCCAAGTATTTTGAAGGCCTATACTTAAGCAGGAATGTGGGAATGGTTGTGTAGGTAACTCCAAAATCAATCCCATTAGGGTAGAAAAAAGATTGCTGCCAAAAACCCCTCTCTTACAAAGATAAAATGTAAATGCTGTACAGAAAGTGAAAGCAGCTCCTGAGGGAATTGGTAGGAGCTGGGCAGAAGAGCAGGCGAAGGTTTCGTGAGTCAAGCAGGAACTTGGGGGACGGGAGTGCAGTGAGAGCGGCAGAGCTGTGCCAGCGCGGCAGCACCAGAGACGCCGCTGACCTTGGGAGCGCGGGGAACGCCGGTGAGGCGCAGGAAACCGATAACATCTGTGCGCATAAAGTATATGCCACTTTTATTCCTTAAAGGATTTAATAAATTCCACAAGTCTCCAGGAACATAAAGATAAGCTTGCTGCTCATGAAGGGCAAAGCACTATCAGTTTTCAAACCAACTCCGCTGAGTTTAGGAAGGACTTCAGAGAGAAATGGCATTTAATAACTTCTCTTGCTGCTCCTAAAACACAGAGCTGCTACCTAAATGGGAGCCATAATTTAACCTTCTTTGCTGCAGAACATTGTTCTCAAGAAAACATTTCAAAATGAAGAAGGAAAACCAATTTACTTGTCTCTTTCTCAGCTTGTTTGTTAGGACTGAATTCTCCCATACACTACAATTACGTTCTGAATGCATTAAGTATGACTGATACTCAGGCAATTAACAGCAGTCTATATTAATGATCCACCTTAATTTCTTTTATTTTCAAAATTTTTAATGTAAGAAAATAGGAAAATGTTACGGGTGTTCATCTGGAAGAGGAAATTAGAAAGATAAATATAACACAGCCTCTTTAATCCAAACATTTTCTTTAAAATAAATTCCACTTTCAAGCTTCATTTACAATCTCATTTGCACTGAGTTGCCAATCCTGATTAGCCCGAATGAACTCCCTAAACATGAAGGTGAAATCTCCCAGACAGTGATATAGCAGGAGATTAGAACACCTGCAGACATCCAGTGTGCCACAAGAGACTTTCCTTTTACTTGGAATTACCCTCAAATGAATACCTTCGAACATAAATGTACAAAAGAAGGGATTTCACAATCCGTGGTTAAACAGAAATCTCGCATTTTAAAGCTAAAGAAATGCATTCTGTTTGAGACCAAAAGCTAAGAAACAAAGAAGTCTCTCTAGCTTTAAAAAACAATGATCCTTCAAAAAAGGAGAAAAGCATTATTTTTACCAAAGTCTCAAGATACTTTTAATAGGAACTAGTCATGAGTGATGTTACAGTAGGCAAGATATAAAAAAAATTTGCTCAGCCCACCAATGGAACACATAATTACCCATGAAGACCTAAAAAACAACTCTCTAGAAAGCCACAATTTCTTTAAAAAAATCCAAACAACTGATAATTTTAAAGATACTATGTATATTATGAGACTGATTGCAAATGAAAACTTGGGTCATGAAAGTAAGAAATAAAGAAGGTAAGAAAGAAAGTAATAAAGAATGATTTTCACACCCAGCAAATCATCACATGCCATCTCTTCCAGTTGATTATGGCATTTATTTGGTCAAGTATTCACAAGTTAAAACTCCTTGTGTTTAATCATAGTCTGGCCTGTTATAAAGCATTATGTCTTAAGACTTTATTTTATCAGAAGGCAAGCTTAGACTAGTTCTTGCAACTTTGAGAAATTGCAGTCAACCATTTCTCAATATCTGATAGGAAAGACGAAGAAGAAATGCATTTTAAAATGGGTATGGTTTGATCATTGATACACAAGGCATGTTTCAAGAGCTGTGATTGGTAAAAATGAAGGGGGATTCCCTGAACGTATGGAAGAGAGTATGGCACGTAGCACACCTCATGCAGGAAAAAAGAAATGTCTATTATCTTTTAAATGCATATATTAAAACAAGGTGCATAACAGATGAAAAATAAAAATCCATGAAAATACACAATAACAATACTGAGAGAACACCACTTGAAGTGACGGCACAAGGAAGCACTGGGAAGAGGAAGGAAAGCTTGAAGAAGCAGAAAAATGCAGGTAGGAGAAGGATGATATACTTGCCAGGAGCAGCATTTAAAGAAGAAACTGTAGTTAATTGTACACTGTTAATTGTATGCCTGCCATTTTACCAATTTGGAGGCTAAAGGTGCAACATATAATGGATGCCAGGCTTGGAGCCAAATCACAGCCTCTGATGTTGAACATCCAGATACTGTGTAATCCAATAGAGGTGCTTTTATGATTTAAAACACTGGCAGGTAAATACACTGTTATCCAAACATCAACGGCACATCCCCGTTGCAATTTCTCCAACAAAACACACAATAATTCAAATGAGCATTATCACTGGTTTGTATTAAGGAGGGCCTGAAGGAATAGTTAAATGCAAAGCCCTCTTCTAAAGAAACACATTGAATTCCTCTGCCATAGGCTGGGACATGTGTTTGACTGGTGAGATAATATGGAAAAGTGAGGAAAGTATGGGAGGGGAACAAACGTGTTTTGCACGAGGCTAAAAGGGGCACTACCCAGAAGTGACCACCTTGGAAGCATTTATTTCAGAGCAGGGCTCAGTGCAACCAGCCCTGCCTAAAGCTTTCCCAGGTTTAAAAACACTGAATGCACCCCCTAAAAAACTAGGCAGATTAGGAAACCATGCATTCACCCTACAGGGGTACATCAAAATCTCAGACTGCTGAAAAAACATAAGACAGCGATTTACCACACCTGCATCTTATATGAATCACCTTTTATTTAATAAAATAGGATTCTTAGGAGGTAGAAGATTAGATAATGGGTTACAGAGCAATTGCTTATGCACTTCTGATTCAAATCCAACACTGAATAAGAGTGACAGAAAATTATTACCAAATTATGCCAGCTCAATGGATTACTCAAACTTCTCCAACACCCTCAGTTCGTCCTCACTGGGTACCACTTCGATTCAAAAGTCACTTCCATAGTTGGAATTAATTCAAAGAATATTTTTAAAGCACAGAATATTCCAAAAACTGAAAAAAATTATGTTCCTTTCCTACTAAAAGACAGTCAGCCTAAGTCAGATTTGGAAACTTTCTCCTTCCTGTTGTTGTCACGCCAGTCCACATGTCTAATGTGGGCTACACACACGGAGGGCTATTTTTTATTTTTAAACTAGTGCTTAAAATCTGCATCCCTGCAGGCACGAGGGTGGGTCAGAGCTGTATGGGAGGGGCAGTGGAACGAGCTCTGGAGCTGTAATCTCTGCATATGCCACAGCCAAACACAACACACCAAGCAGCACCATGTGAAAAAGGCCAGAGCCCCCAGCTCTTTCGGACACGCAGTGAGGGCTTGTTCCACCTTAGAGGATTTCCTTTCAGAAATGCTGTGTCTGCCATACAGGGGATTTACTCATTCGTGCTGCCCTGATTTCTGATTCATGGTCATTGGGCCTCTAAAATATTGTTACTAAAAAAAAGACCAAAGGAGTCCTCTCTCATTTTCAGCCTCACCCTCTGTGTATGATCACAAGGGATTCTCTGACCCATGAACTAACTGCTCTTTTTGACAAAACCAGCTGGTAGGAAAGCTAAATAAAGCATTGTCTAGAATCAACAGCAAAAAGACAGGGGAAAAAAAGAAAGGAAATCTTACTGGGGTTTTAGGGATCTTAAAGTGTTACAAATTATATTAACTGGGCAAAAAGTATCTGGGGAATGTGGAGAGAACCCCAGATACTCCAATTGAAAAATTAATGTTCCATACAGAAAGATGACTCATGGATGTGCAGGTGCAAAAGGACATCCAGGTATCTGTAAGACTCAGAGACCTCCATCGCAGATCTTCTGCCTCTTTTCTGATGCCTTTCAATTGCCCGTGGTGGGAAATGTGTATAATACAAGTTTTCTTTACTTCTACCCTAATTATTCCCAAGCTAACACAGTGGTAGTCCCTAAGCAAGACAGGTAATAAATATTCTTTTGCAATAAATCACAACGAGGAGAGTTTTCATGTCCTGTAAAAAACTAGCACAAAGCAGGCATCTGGCAGTTCTGGAGGCAGTTTTATCCTTCCTTTGGCTAGAGCCAAAAGTTCAAAGGCAAAACTCACTTTCAGAAATTGTCTTTCTTTGCCAAGTGTTAAGAGTGTGATTTACAGTGACTTGTTTTCTATATTTGTTTTGTTCAACTCTCTAAAGTGAAAGAAATCCAACACTATCCATGGCTTCCCAGTCAATTTTGCATTAACTTCACTTTCAGCTTCTCATGAATAGGGCTGTATTGCAACAAATTAATTTTAAACGAACAGTCTTCCCTGGGACCATTTTGCTTCATTTTGTGGAAAGAAAAAAAAAGTTGTTTTAAACAAGATTTCGCCTCTGACAGGATTACAGCTGACATAAATGCAATCTTTTACTTGAGTGAATTGTGATTTTTAAAACTGCAGGCTTTCAGAGTGTATTATATGACATTATTTTGTGTCCATGACACCTCTCAAAGTCTCAAGGGTTTTTTTCCTCCTCTCTGTGTCACATATAAACACAAGTGGAGATTCTCCAGTTCTGTTGGAGGACAAAAACTGAATAATGCAGCTGTTAAAACAAAAACGCTTTAAGAGAAATTGCTGTGTTCATGGGTACTTCAAACAGTTTACAGTCTTGTCTTGATGACCTGCTGTTTAATGCCCATGAAGACTAAGAGATATTTAAACAATATTCTTATTGTATTCTTACTTTCTCAAAACCAATCCAATGTTTTAATTCTAATGAAAATATCATATAAAATGATACTGAAAGAGTAGTGAGAAAGTTGCAAGAAAAAAAAAGTGATCCAGACAGATACAGATATAATCAGATATCAAAGGGGTTATTTTTAGTGTTGCAAAGCATTTCAAATTCATGTGTTTATGTATTTGTTTATTTATTTATAAGCCTTGGAAAGCTACCCGCTATTTTTATTGAAAAACTAAATAGGAAGCATACTTAGAAGAATGCAGTGATGCTTAAACACATTGTCATGTTGAAACATTAAGGTGGTCAGACATTCCTCTGTCTGTCTCTCTGACATATCACTAGGAAATACAGGAATTCAGACCCCTGTGTTAAAGGGAATTCAGTATAACTCACTTTCCCAAGGAGCCAGACGAGAGATTCATATCATGACAAATAGCTAAGCAAGAGTATGTAAGAAGATGTAATCCAAAGTTCATCACAGGTGTTTAATTAACAATTTCTTCTACCTTCTTACTACATAAATTTTATTATACAAATTATACTCAGCTACAAACCAACACAGGCAGAAACAGCCTTAAAAAGTTTATGCTGAGTGTATTAGATCTTTCATGAATACAGTTTCCTCCTGAACCTGGTCCTAGTTGTTACTACAGTCCCTTGGAGTACTGCTGAGTCTTAAGTCACGGTTTGGGTTTTCTGTTAACATTTAAAGACACCCAGAAAGGTCTAAATCCCGATCAGAGTGACTGCTGTGCCCTGCAGATGATGGATCTCAAAGCTCCTCTGTATTCCCAGCAGTGAAACCTCAGTCCAAGCCCAGAAAGCTGAGAACCCTGTGCTGCAACCATTAAAAACTTCTCCAAGTATTCTGTAAATGGCCAAAAATGAACCACATCCAGAATCTATGTTTTCTTATCAGCTAAATAATCTAAAAGATATTGCCATCTATTCAGAAAAGAATAAATGGTACAACACTTGCAAGCCATGCAATGGTGTAAATGATCTGCAACCCTGACCAGCTTGCACAGAGCTACCGATAGACAGTAATGTAACTGTGTCCCTCCCTCACTTGGCTTTGCCTTTTTTTATGTTTAAAAAGGTACAAAATCACTGATGACAACTCAAGAATCTTCATAAACATCATCAAAAACTCACAAATACCAAAAAAGGAAGAAATTACTCTGAGAATTCTAAGAAATTCTAAGAAAAAAAACCACCAAACACTAGTGTATGTTCTTCAACTTGCATGACAAGTCAAACGAAACTTTAAAAAAAAAAAAATTGTGTGAAGGCAGTATTAAGAAAAGGGGGATGCTATTAGAAATCTAAAATAAAGGGAGAACTAATTCCTAGTGCTGAACAGCAACAACAACAAAAATCCACGTGAATTTCATCCCCATACTTGAAGGCAAAACATCCTGGATTATGTTCTCTTTTCCCCAGTGGTGAAACAGCATCTTCAACACCTAAAATAATACCAATTTTATTTCTTTTTATTATCTGATTCCTCACTATTTAGATTCCTTCCTACAGCAATTAAAATGTTATTTTACACCCCATAGTCTCTGCTGTTTTCTTCCTAAAGAGAAATGTTTTGAATGTTTGACCTTAGTTCTCACCAAAAAAACCCCTAAGTACATAGATCAAAACACTGTTACATGAAACAGCCTCAAAATTCCTCTGCTGAGTGAAACAAAGATCTTTTTAAAACCATTTTACATAACCTTCTCATCCTTTCCACTTAAGCCTGGTCTAAAGCAATTACATTACAAATAAAGAAGTCCTCACAAAACAGTCCTGCTTTTTATCTGTATTATTCCTTCGAAATATAATCAAAAAAAAAACCCAAAACCAAATTAAGCAGCTTTAAACCTCAACAGTGAGGTTTGTGGGTGAATGAAGGAGAATTCAAAAAAAATCACAGCACCTTTCAGGTTCATATTATTCTTTCTGCTTTATTTCAAAATAGTAGAAAGAAAATCCTTATTTATTACTTATGATCTGATTACTTCCATTTGCAAATAATTCCTCACATTTTTGGCTGGGTAATGTGCAGATTCAGCATAAAAAGGAATCCTATTCTTTGCTTTCAAGAACGAAATTAGGCTGTACTGTTTGTAAGACATTCAAGCTCCAATCATATAATTATTATTAATCTGAAGAAGTGATATGAAGGTAATGACCTCTGAGGGGCTCCAATTTTAAACCTTTTTGCTACCCTAGGGAGATGGAGGATCAGCAGTTAGTGTTCTAATTCAAGCCCCAAGCCTGTGCCAGCACACTTGATAAGCTAAATCCAGGTTTGGGAGACAGGCTGCATATTTTTCAGAGACTTAACCAGCATAAATCACCAAGTGCCAACACACTATGAGGTTAATGTTGTGTTTTACTACAGTAAGCAATTTCTATCACCATTTAAAATGAGACAAGCAAAATTCAGGCAGACAAAATCTCATGCATCAAAGATTAATTTTCAAGTACTGAGCATTGGCTTTGGCTACTGAGGGAACATATTAGAGTGGGAGCAGCAACCACTGCACTTAAAGGAGTATAAATATCTCCATTCTAACCCATTCTAACCCCTTCTCCTTGTCAGCTGACTGTAGTGATGAGAATTTTGTTTATTTTTCTGCCATGCATTAGACTTTTTCTTCTTTTTATTATTATTTGAATAAAAAGGAGCAACTACATCCAAGTATGGAGGAAATTAAATATATTAGCCTTAAGGGGCACAACGCCCTGCTCCAGAGCCAACATACCTGAGGAATGACTCCACGCCACCAGTGTGGAAAGGCATATTCCAGCACAAATTATTTTGCACCTAATTAGAAGACATTTTAAATAGTATCTTACTCATTAATTAAGCATTAGGAAAGTGTTTACACCTTGTAAGTCACTTTCTGTTCCATCGAGGGGGTTTCCAGACGATGCTGGATGCTGATGCCAAGGAACTGTGATAAACAGTGCGGGCTGCTGTCCCCAGCACAGCACCCTGCAGACTCAGCTCTGTGACTGCTTCCACCAACACCCAGAATTAGACCTTTTCAGAAAATGTAGCTGTCCAGAATTACAGAAATACGGCCAGGGAGGGAAATTCATGGCATCGGGTTTCTGCTGCCTGCTATTACAGCGCATTAACACACACACGTTATTTGCCAATGGTAGACCCAATTACTGAGCAAATGGCTCAGGGCTCCTCTAAAATTTCTCAGTGCCCACTTCTGTCCTGGAGTTCAGAATTCAGAGACCAGATTGTAACAAGTGATGCCCAGAAGAGGAGGATTTAGATTTAGCAGTGAGGATCGATAGTAAAACCTTTCCTTTAGCCACAACACACAAATTTGTAACCAAACAATTAGATGTGAAACGACAGCCTCCAGCAGAGCATGCCATGAGTTAACCACAGCATGAACTGCAGAAAACACTGACAAACACACGCTTGGGTCCATACACAAATTAAATTTTAAAGAATCTATCCTTTAAAAAAAAGTCTATGAGCCAAGCTCAAATCCAAGGACAAAGATCCTATATTCTTGTGATGGAATGTTCTTGCTGATTCCTAACTTCTGGTAGCTACAGCCGTGGTCCCTTTTCTTCCCAAACTGATGACAGACCCTGCACAGACTTGGAAGAGAAGATGTTTGAACTTTTTTAGCTGCAGTTGATAAATGCACTCCCCATCATCCCCAGGAGTCCTAACTTCTCCTTTTTCTTATGTGTGTTGGGTGTGGGGGTATACATAAGGAAGAGACAAGTCATAAAGCTTTACAATAAAACCCTCTCTAAAAACTAAGGAGGGTTTAGGACCAAAAAAGTAATCATTAATATTTCCCTTCCAACACATTAACAGCATGGGCAATGTATGTGAGGGTTCATGGTGAATACAGCAGGTCAGTAAGATGACTGGAGCCAATTAGAACAAATTAAAACACAATAAAGACATGACTGCACTTATTTTCAAAATTGTCATAAAATACACAATATGATCTTATAAAAAAGAAACTTTGAAAGCCAGAAACCACTCAGAAGAAAAACACATAAATATGTGGTAAGTGGTTTTGTTAACTATAAAGAAAACCTTTCCCAAAGGAATCTGAAAAAGAAGAATACCTCTCAAGAAAAAGGGATCTTGGACCTTTGATTAGAATTAACTTGCTTTGCTTAATTTTCAAATTGGTTTTAAAGGTATAAGCAATGATAAAGATTTAAAGGGACGGCAAAGAGCTGCTGCAGCTCAGTGCTGCTTCAGGAAATCCCTGTGCTCTTCCAGCTACTTTTTTTTTTCCCAGGAGGTGTCATGCAGTTTGGGCACAAGGCTGACAATAATGTGAGGCTACTCAACTGAGATAAAGACTAGAAATACACCCCTTCTAACATTTACGAGTTTGTATTCTATTAATGATTGTGTCACCTTAGGCTGTACCTTTTAAACTGAAATTTCATCAAACTTCAGTCAATTATGTATCAATTGTGGGAGATCAAGGATCTTGACCAACTGAGAGTTAGCAGCCAAGTCAGTCTTCTGTAAGAAATCCTGTCTTGTCCACATATTGTTCGCTTTTATACCTTCCTTTTATACCTTCCTTTCGATTCCCAGACATATATTCAATTACCAGAATTACCTCCTGCCAGAATAAATAGGGAGGTAGCAAACTGAACAATCACCAGAACCATGCAGAGGAAAGCTTCAACCCTCACATACCAGAAGTTTAGAATAATTTAAAACAACACTTACGTATTAGTTTATAAACAAGGTAATAAAAATAAGTAAACTGATTTCTTTGTGGAATCCTGGACATCTAAAAAATGTCCTTGAACATTATGCCCATTTTTCCAACTGGTCAGTTTTGTAGTGCAGCAGAGTTTTGGAGTCCCATTTCTGCATAAATCAATCTTTTAATTACAGCTCTGCAACTGATCTCCAAAAAATGAGGAGAGATTTAAAAATCAGTACTCTTACAGCCTTACTTTAATATAATACTCTGCAAATATTCATCTTTTAAAGACTGGAAATTATGTCTACATAACAGAAGCACACTTTTTAATCTCTACTTTTTAATCTCCACTCTTTAATCTGATTAAACAAATTTAAAAGCTGATTCCTCCTACTGCGTTTAATACTAGCACTTCTCCTAACTACTTATTTCCCAGCAGGAACTGTCTCTGAGAGCACATTCACATTATTACTCCAGGCTGATCTTGGACCAGAGGACTTGCTGTATATGCTATTTACTCAGGGACAGTGCCTAAAGCACTAAAAATGTCAAGCAAAAAGAAAAATTTATTCTAAATATTATAGATTTATTATGAACATAAACCATTGTATTAGAAACTGCCTAGAAAGGTGTCTCCACCAAAAGTCCACCTCTCAGATTTACTGGCAGTTGGTTCTATCCCGTATTAGAGGCTGTAAGATTTTATTCTGCTAGCTTTAGGGGTTTTATTATCAGACATTTTTCAGAAAAAGAAATAAATTGTTACTAGACTTGGTAAAAATAGAAAAAAAAGTTAGTTTAGGGGTCCTTCCCTGCCTAGGTCAGGGTACCACATACCTGTGCTGGTTTTCAATTCGTTTTAGGCCTGTTAAATACCAGGCAGAATGGGACTCTATTTTCTAATGTGTCCTGCCAGGGTCTTCTTTTATAGTGAACCTCTGCAAGCAAAAACAATCCACAAAGCTGTTATGGACCCCTCGTTCCAGCCATAAACACAATTTACATCCAGACCATTTTCTGCCAGTAGAGCCAACTGAGACTATTAATCAAATGAGAAGGAAAACAAGCATTTGTAGAGCTTTAAACAGATACTGTTCATCTGTTATTTAAAGCATGTCAGTATCAGAGTACTGCTCAACGTCTGAGATCACTTGTACAATATTTAGAATGAACTGTTCTTTAAAAGGAACAACAATATGAAGTACAGAAGTTAAATAATTGATGATTGGTCTGGGACAGCACGAAAGGAAACTATCTCAGAGCAAAAGGCACAGCCTTTTTCAGCCCTCCAGAGCACTATGGAAACTTGGGTGCCTGCATAGGTGTTTGCTGAAAAACAACAATAGATGCCATCAACCAAATTATGTATTCAGCAAATAACTCAGTTGGCATTTGGGGGGGCTTTGTGTAGGCTTTTGCAGCACAGGAGGCAGATGGTGATTACACTGGTTTCTGTAAAAATGTACGGAATGTTACATTAACTGGTAATTAGAAAACTCAATTTGACTTCACTTCTATTTTTCAAACAGAATACTTTTTGACGTAAAAAAGTGTGTATCTTGAAAAGTTCATAAAGAAACATTTCCAGGCCACAGACATGTTAATCTTGTGTGTTCACATTACTACAATAAAGAGCTGAGGAGAACGATGAACTATTTTATGTATTCTCTCCCTGAACATTTGCTGTTACTTGTATATTTCACAAACTGTTTTCTGACTCAGATGCACCAAGAACAAATGACAGAAAGCCAGCCTATACCCTAAATCTTTGCATTTTTCAGTCAGATATTATTTTTCAATTTTTCCTCTGGGAAGAAGTTATTTGTCAGACTTGTTCTTATTTAACCTAAGTAAATACAGCAAAGTACTCAATAAAACTACAGTAGATCGTAAAGGAGAGGGCCAGAGTGTTTTTTATTTACCAACTACTAGCTTCCTAACAAAACATACCTTTCCTTCAGTGCCAAACTTAATCCCAGCTTCCTCCAAGTCATTTATAAAGCAAAGCAATATGCTGCATGATCTTTGAATACTAAACCTTTTATAATAAGGAGTCCTTGCTGAAGCCCAAGCCCTGCATCATACAGCACACACAGGCTGCTGCATCCCAGAGCAGCTTTGCTGAATTCAGCAAACTGTTTCCAAGCAAAGCATTTCAGGATCAAGAACTTGGGGTGGGAAAACCCCAGGGGCAGGAAATACAACTGTAGCATTTTATAATTCTGTTAAATAACAAAAAAACCCCACCCAAACCCAACAATGCACCATGCTAAGAAATGCATTTTACATTTACTATAACTGTTTGTCCAACTACAGTCACAAGAAGAACAGAGACAACAGAATAAATAGTTCACTACTCCAAAAAAGTGTTAGCTGATCATTGTAGTTGGTCTCCTATACACAAACAGACCAATGGAAAGCAAACTCCTTGTGAAAGCTGGAAGTCAGCAGTCAGCCACAACCTTCAGCAAATTGCAGGCACACAACCTTGCCTCACAGCAGATCTGGATGGGAGAGCCTGGGCCTCCTGTCACAGGGCTGCTTTCCTCACTAAAGTCAAATGCAAAGTAGCTCCCACAGCTGAACTCTCACACTATAAAGACAAAGTGACAGAGAATGACAAAAGATATCCAGTAGCTTTATATCTTTCTAAAATATTAAACCAGTCTTGATTGCTTGATCTCTTTCAGATGAATGGTTTAATAATTTAATGACCCTATAACCTAAAGCTTATAAAGGCAAAAGTAAAAGAACACAACAGTTGGTGAGAACACAAATACATTTTAAGGAAAAAAGCTAAGAAATCAAGAGGTTTTAATTCTCAGCCTCTGCATGTAAATTGCATGTTTCCCTCCCCATGCCTGTTGCTGTTGATGGTATCCTTTCCCCCTCTCATGTTGATGCACGATCAAATACAAATAGACATGGCTTTGATGCAATTCCAATTTCTAAGAATACTGATTGAGAAGAATATTGACTTTTCCCCGTGTCTGGTTACAGGTTTCATTTCCACATTCAAGTGATAATGGGTTCTCTCATTGTTTTGTTTCTAATTCCTACACGAAGAACAAAGACTTTCCTATACCTTTCAAACAGGATCCCATTTTTCAAACCTAATTTAAGCAACCCCTTGAACTGCTGCAAGATTTAAAGGGAGGTCACACCTAAGACACGACCCTTCCTCTTTCTAACACACATCATTTGCCTTGATACCTTGTATCTAATTTCTCTCACTAAAATACATTTGTATCTTCATGTCTTAATATACTATTCTGCAAGATCCTAATTTGCAGAGATTTCCTACTTTATATTCTCACATAATAGACTGGCCAACCAATGTGCTGTCAACCATATTAGTGTTTTCCAAGACAAACTCAACATCTACACAACACAGTCAAATAGCCATCTTCCTATTTGAAATAGGAGGAAAATTTTTAACAATTCCACTTTCAAAGTGCAAAAGCATTCCACCAGTGAGCTGCACTCTGCCGAAAGCTAAAGTGTGACAGATGCCTTCACAGTAATTGCCAATCAGACACTACGTAGCAGCTGAAAACACAATACATCACTTTGATCTCCTGGGCCCTCAAAGTATTCACAATCAAGGAATCTGCATGAAGAACATCAAATATGCAACATTTCCAAAAACTGTCTCCACGGAACTTAAATATGATAATGTATATTTTGTTCATATTTCATAAAGCATTTCCAATCCTTTATTATGCATATGAAAGGATAGGTTTTAGCTTGCAAAAAATAAACATGAAAGATGCTTTATATTTTAGAGACACGTACGTTTTCATCGGATAACGTAGGTGAAATAATCGTTTAGAAAAGCCTGAATTGCTTTGAGGGGAAGACACTGTTACAGAACACGGCTAACTTTGTAAAAGGACTAGCCCGTTGCATTGGACCAGAGGGAAGGGAGCCAGGCGCCCAGCAGCGCGCTGGGGGAAAGCAGGGAAAGGCAGGACTCACACTTCGCAGGCAGGTCGTAGCCGCAGGTGATCTTGGCCCGTCCGGTCTCGCAGCCGCTGAGGCTGCGGCACTCGGCCAGCAGGCAGGGCCCGGCCGCGCGGTGGATGCAGCCGTCCACTGCAAAACAAACGGGCTTTAGCACGGACAGACACACGGACACTGCACCGCCGCGCCCCGGGCACCCGCCCGCACTGCCCGCCAGCCCGCCCGCCAGCTGGCATCCTAGCAGATGCACTGCTGCTTCCGACAGAATTAGTCTGGTTTTGCAAAAACATGGTGTTCAGTCAACTTCCGCTAATGGAAAAGCAAACATCTACAAAAGGTAAAATAGAATAAAAGTTTCAGTATTAGGCAAGGATCTTATTGAAGGCTCTAAGAAATTCTCACTACCAAGTATAGAAACAAATTTAATCCCCATCTAAATGCCAAACTCTCTTCTACAACATACATCTGATGCTTCTACGATTGTGCAGGTCATTTAATGTCACCCTGCTACTAAAGCCTTATATAAAAATTCCAAGAAATAATCCTTATTGATTTGAAATATCAAAAATACCTACTTCTGACCTTCTTAAATTTTTCAGTTTTTTTAATTTTCGCATTATTCATGAAATATTTTGGAGTTAATTAAAAAAAAATTACTAAAGGTTGCAATTGCAGCTAAGTATGCAAGAAAATTAGTAGAGTGCATAGATCATATTACCCTTAGGAGCCAGCAAAAGAATAAAACAAGGCTGCTGGCACAGCAATTCTGCCCTCTCAACATGCAATCCAAGAAATCATTTACTGTAATTATAGCAAAAAGTTTGAGAAAAAGAACAGAAAATAATAAAGGAAGTAGTCTATGCACAAACATATTAACTACAGTAAAGCCCTAATTCAGCAGCAGCTATGGAGTTCAACTAGAAGAAATAGTCTTCACATAAACTACAATATCAACTCAAAAGGTAAAATAAGCTCAAGTATAAAGGCTAAACAAATACTTATGGAGATAAGAAAGGAAGAGTCTGTATGAACATTGTTTCAGATTTATTTCGGATTGTATTTCAGATTTCACTAGTTCAAAGGTAGAGCTGTGCCCTGCAGCGTGTTTGCAGCAATTAAAGCAGATCAGGTTTGGAAAGCAGAGGGGGATGGGTTTCCAGGAGATTCCCATTGCCTGGTCTCAGCAGGAGCTGCAGAGCTGTCCCCAGGCTCACACGGGGACACCCGTGGCACTCGGTGTTCCCAGTGACCACCGGTGCCCACTGCTGCGGGGAGCCGGGGAAACTCCCTCACCCCAGAGGGTCCTTGGAGCCACCACGGAAGCTACGGCAGTCCTTTCTCTATTAGGGCCAAAATTGGTCTCACAGGGTGTTGAGCATTCCCTGAAGTCATGCGGCCCCAGGTGGGGAGGCAGATAACATCTTCAAATGCATGAAACCACCTTCTGATAAGTGGTAAAAACATCATTGTCCTTTCTGAGGACTTCCTATAGCAGAGCTCACATTCAGGTGACACAGTAAAATTGGATAAGCAGCTCCCGGCAATACTCCATACCCACCCTGGACACATTTTCACTGATTTTCAAAATGGTTTTTTGAAGTACTTTATACTAGAAAAAGATAGCTACAGAATCATGTGATACTGCACTTTCAATGAAGTTTTTAAAAACTGTTTATTGAAAAGACCATGGACGCTAAGCCACCAGCTATAAGCACATTGCACATTCGCTGTCCCAAGACACAAAGGCTTCTTATTCTACCCAAGCTGAACTTTTGTTATTAGCTTGCCCAAATCTCTGCTCAACAGAGCACAAGATGCTATTGCAAGAATAATATTTTGTAACCTTGAGGGGAAGAAAGAATGTTCAAAATCTATCCTGTGCTCATAATATCCAATTTAATTGTTTTTAACCTAATTACTAAATGCTTTTCCAAACCAAGCAGGATAAGTTAACCAGTATGCGTTGAAACCCCAAGCGTATTTTTATAAGCAGCACCACCACAATCTTTACCAACCTTAGCCCTTCCTGGGACACCAACACAAAACCAGCACAGACGCTTTGGACTGGCCCCTTGCAGACCTGTGATGTGCTGAAGCACCAACACCAGCACAGCCTGTGGCAGAGCAGCCGGGGTCACACAGCGGGTCCCAGCTCCCCATCCACAGCCCCTCTCTTGTTGGAAGGGTGCTCCTAATGCAAATACAGCTATGATAAAGACGGTCTATCAGTAGTTTCCTGACCTGATTCCACACCTCTGTGTCCAGCCTTTATAAGCAAAGAAGCTCCAGAAAGATGAAAGAATAATTGAAAAAAATTCAATTCTTAACAGAGGAAAATCAATTCTATCACAACCAATCCTGACATATGACAAGGAAAATGGAAGACATCTGCCAAAAGTGAACAAGTAGACGTGCATACTTCCCTTATAAAGGCGGCACAAGAGAAAATGATTGAATACTCCAGACAGGCTTAGATGGAAGAGTAGAAATTAGCATTTGATATACTTCAGTGATGGATGACATGGAAGAACGAAAGGGGGGGCGGAGTAGGAAAACACCACCAACAAAATCAAAACCCAAACACCAAACCACTCAAAACTTTCATAATAACCTCTTTTTCCTGCCATACCTTATAAATACATAAACAGAGATGACCTCTGGTCTATGTATGCATTTTTTATTTCATAACTCAATAACTCATGCTAGAAATACTCTATGTTTCTGATAATATATGCACTTCAGAACATAACTTTGATAATTCTTAAAGCAAACCCCAAGCACTGAAATATATTGCCAAATACAAGCACTCTGCACAAAGTAAAATAGTTGCAAAGGTAGAGTAGATCAACAAATCTGATTCCTCAGCCTCTGCTAAAACACCTATTAGCCACATTAATTAAGAAAAAAAAGCAAGGAAAAGGCATGTACAAAATATTTACATGAAATATTCTGTTTTCTGGAAGTGGGCACCAACTAGTAATGTCAGTTGGTATTACAGAGGCAAGCAGTGTTAAAAGGGAAACTTAGTGGAAATTACAGATAATGACAACAACCTCAGGAGGGAATAATGATGGTCAAAGACATTTTTTTATTCTGTAGTAATGAGGAAAAAATTTACATGATAATAATGGCATGCTGCCAAATTAATAGGAAAGTGAAAAATGCTTGATTTATTGGTTTCAGATATTTCATTTGTATTTTCAGTTTTCAGTTTGCTATATAGATGCTCATCTGCATTATTCTAAAAAGATCTGGAAAACATTAAACCATATCCCACTGTTCATTGTGCAACTGGCTGAAAAACCCAGTCAAATCTGATTTGGCAGCACATGACAGTGACAAGGAATTGTGCTTTGTCACTGCTTTCTACAGCCAATAAAAAACGTGATTTCCCTTTGAAGCCCTTCCTCTGGCTCATAGTGCACCTTTTTTCTACAGGCTGCCTTCCTCTCCAGGTTTGTGGAAATCACACAGATATGCTTTGGGTCATTCTCATACACAAGTGACCTGCTGTTTAACAGCTATGGGAAAGATGTGGGAAAATCCCACAGAAAACTGTCAGTCATAACTGAAAGAAATGCCATCTCTGGTCCGCACGCTGACTAACTGACAGCACCTGGGGGTAGAGAAGAGAGAGCTTTTAACTATCCTTATTGATACTGTGCTTCTTTAAATGAGTTTAAGGCTTAGAAGCCAAGCTGTTTTGAAGGGTTTTTGATAGCGTTGAGTCCTGCCCGGGGCCGCCAGTGAGGCAGCAAATTCCCACGGGATGGTGCCAGAACACCCTCTTCTCTTCTGCCCCCATCCCGACCAACTGGCTACCCCACCGTCTACCTGAGGTGCCACAAATGCTCTGAAATAGCACACAACACTTCGGCTTTTGAATGATTGCAAAGACTCGGTGCAGGCCTGCCCGTCTTTTGCAAAGTGATCCTGTTACCAGTGCCATCATGTGTGCACAGCTCAGAAAAACTGGGTTTGTGTATTTGCTGTTTCACCGTGCTTGATTGGAGAAGCACATGGAAGGGGCTTCTCAATTTTGAAGACCTACAAACATGAACCATATTTTGAGGGCTAAAAATGGCTCAAGAAACTTCAGATTCAATTAATCTCTTTAGTTTAAGTTGCTCATGCTTGTGTGAAGCTATTAAAAGTAGTAGTCTGGTTTTTTTCATGAAAAATAATATTAGCAATTTCATTGCATGCTTCCATAAGTTTCAGGAGCCACTAGGGACAGCACTTTGTTCTCCTGACAATTCAGCAGCAGCCATTAATGAGGAACAACTATTTTCAAAGTTACTGCAGTCAATGGCATTGGTTGCACAAAGAAGTCATCTGAAAATTATTGCTTGAAATACATGAACAAAAGCAGGTACCAAAATAAAAATCCTATGCAAAAGGACAGCATATTAATAACAACATGTTAAACAAAAATATGTAATTTTTGACACCATCTTTCTCCCTGTACACTGAAGGATGTTAACAGGTGAAATCCTTTCTTAATTAATTTATTAAAGCAATTGCATTTGTTCTCCAGAATTAAAGGGTTAAAGTTATATAGTAAAAAAACTAGCTAATTATTTACTGGTGTACAATATAGAACAAACCTATTTCTTAGAGAAAGTCTCTTAAATTGCAAATGAAGCAAAAGCACAGGAAACACAGAATTAAGGGTATCATGGGATGCTGCTTAAAAAAAAATAACCTCAGCAAAACTACCCTCGCAGTGCAGATGGTAATAAAAAAGGGTAAGGTAATCAAACACCACAGCAAAAAAATACAAACTCCTCCAGGAATAATAAGGCCCAAATTTCTTCTGTGACCTTGTGTGCAAGTCTGAATAAAGTGAAGCTACGATGTAAACAACATATGCAGATTTATTGTGTTACATTTCAAGAATCTACATAGTCTTTTTTCTCTGGTGCTTTTTCAGATTTTCATTTCTCATTTCCAGCAGGAAGTTCATGAGGTCTGCTTATTTAAGAAAGTCACCTGTGCTTGGTATATCTCTGAAGCAGTACTGCTCTTCCACATGGCAAATGCCACGAGTGCATAAAACCAGGAAAATGTCATTGCACCAGAGGCACTGCTGGGCAGAAGAGGAAACTGCTCTGTGCTCTGTAGCACATCTCTGCTACGGACCTCCCAAAAACGCCTGCTGAGAGGATGTGCGTGGCAACCAGAAGGAAAACAAACAAAAAAACCCTACACAAAAGACAAAAAACACCACTCCCGAAAAACCACCACAGAGCCCCCAGATAACAACCACAGAACCAGCTCACAGTGAAACCCAGCCTCATTCCACTGAACTGGTAAAGTGCCTCTGAAAAGTTCATTGGAATCAATTGCTGCCAAAATTGCAACTGCACCTCTGAGAAGGATGACAGGGGGAAATAAATCCTTTCCATCACGAGACAACAGGTGTTGGTCTAATGAACAAAGGTGGGGATCTTAAAAAGCTTGCAACACCAGATTTATTACTGAGATGGCCTCTGCCAGTGGGAAGTTCAATGAATTGAGGATTTTTAATCAATGCACTGGTTTATAGGCCTCCAAAATAATTAATTTTAAAAACTTAGCAATTATACAGTATTTCCTGGACAAAATCTCAGGGTTTAAAAGCATGATCTTAAGCTTTATCCTTAATATTCTCCATTTTAAATACAAAAAGCACAGATGATCCATTTATTTTGAGATGGCTAGATCCCTGAATTAGGTTCACATTTCATCACAATCTACATTTACAGTTCCTTAAATATTCTTCCTTTCAGAAACTCTTAGTGCCTACACCTGACGTAAGACCAAAATGAGACCTGCAAGTCTCGATGCTTAAGCTACTGATTACCTAATTTGTCAATCCACATTCTCTGTACAGTGCCTTTTTTTAAGGATCAACAATCTGAGGCTGCACAAGGGGCAGCTAGAATTAAAACAGGGAATCCTCCCAGCTCCAACCAACCATGCTGCAGAGTGAGTTTAATGAAAAGTAATAATAAAACAGAATAAACCCATTATTCCAGTATATACTGCAAGGAACAAAACTACTCGTAACAATGGCAGGTGTAAACCTTATTGTAAAGTCAGACAGGGGACACTTGTATTTTAGAGTATTGTTTAGCTGAAATCCTATAAATTTAGCATTACAAACCACCAGTAATTGCCTGCCACGGTGAAAAGTGCTGGGAATTAAATTTTAAAACCTACTGGTTGTTATAAGAGAAGGCTGTCCTTATCTGGATGCAGTTCACAGTCAAGCGTAACAAAAGCAGCTGAAACATCCAACATAATCAATGTCTTTGCCATAAACTGGCAAAAAACCCATATGGATAAAGAAATCAACATAAATTCAAAATAAAGCTCACTTACCCACGGAACTGTTAAATTTTAAGTGTGCTACATTTATTGCACAGAGCCAATTATTCTTACTCTGACAAAACACAAACCAACAGGAAACTCACAAATTTTGGCAGATTTTTTATTTTAGTTAAATATCTCAGGATACCAGAAACTCATATTAAAAATAGACAAAAAGCCAAGTCAAAGTTGTCCTGTCATGCTAGCAATGATGATTGGTAAATTCCTTCCATAAACAACCAAACAATAAAGAAAGAGTTCATTTTATCTCACACTTATGATGTCATCTTTCTTAGTCTTCGAGTGCTCTGCTCCAGTTTTGTAGACAGAGCTATAATGTCAATAGGATTCACACTTTTGTCAGCCCACTCAAGCAGCATAAGGGCTCAGAGAAACACGGGGCTGATAAACCTGTCTGAATGTCACACTTTTGGCAGGAAAAAACAGTAGGAAAGGCTCCAATAGTGCTTTTCCAGTTTTTCCCAGTCCAAACTGCTGACATTAAGGCATGTGTGAAGGAGCCGTTCACTTCCTTTAATTGTGGTAGTGTTGAGACACCTGACATGCCACATTCTTTTCCAGATGGAAAGGAGACAGCTAAGCCCTAAATACCTCCCGGCGGTGAGCGCAAAAACTGCTTGTTGTTGTTTACCGAGGAGGGAAGTGAGAAGTCTGGAGAAATTCAGGCTACTCTGTGCCACTAAGCCAAGCTCGGCTCACGCTCCTCCCAGCTTGCTCCCCCAGCTTCCCAAAACAACTACTGAGAGGGCGCAGGTTATTTTAGGTGGTACCACTCTGAAGAAATGGGTCTGGAAACGCCAAAATCCTCTCCTCAACCTTCTGGGCAGCCACAGTACTTTGTTTCCAGCTGGATACTGCACAGATTGGAAGGACAAAAAAGGTTTATCTACATTTCATTGCTAAGATGCCTGCTTTGTCCTGGGCTTTCGTTCATGTAACGGTGCTATTATTACACGACTGTCATTCTTTAGCAAATATCCACATTATTGCCTTCCAAATCTCTCTGAAGCCCTCTTTGCCACGATGGCTGTTAAGCTGTTGAAGATCTCGGGCTATTTCCATCATACCAAGCACTGCCTGGTGCACTGAACTAGGGAGTCTCTTTTTCCTCCTGCGCTCTTCAGACACATTAAGTTAAATTCTGAGAAAGACTAAAGGAACAAGTATCTAACAATAAGATAAAAAGCATATCTTAAAATGCAATGAAAATCAGATTTTATTTTTAAAAAGCTACTTACTGATGTTCTGATGTTGCAATAAAGAACACAGAAATGGAAAAACGGGTACGATTTGCTGTCCATCTGTCTCAGCAACCTATGTCACTTGATGGCCAAAGAAAATGCTTAAAAGACCAGGGCAAGATCAGAGAAAAAAATGACCAGGGCTTCCACAGAATATTCTTCCACCCTTCAGCACTAGAAAATCACAAATATGAGAAAGACATCTTTTCTATATGACTATGGCCTTGCTTTTTATCTTGAGGTTTTGGCATTTTTTGGTTTGGTTTGGGTTTTCTTTTGGTTTTGGGTTTGGGGTTATTTTTGTGAGCATTTTGTAAGAGTCTCAGACTCAAATAAGCTTTTAAATTTGTATCATCCAATTTTATGTAGTCTTCTGTATAATGCAGACAAGGAAATTAATACCACAGGTTATTCTGAATAAAGGCATATTGCTAACCTAGAAAAGAGAGAGAAAATCGAAAAACTTTCTATAATCCTTAAGGAAGTGTTTTGTTTGGGGGCTTTTTCCCCCTCATTTACAACACATACAGACAAGTGCTTCCTCTCTGTTGTTTGATGTCTATTTTTCTTTGGATTTTTTTGTAATACGTCTTTTTCTTCTCGGTAGGTTTCAGCGTTTTAGAGCCTGGCACAAAAAGACAGGAGACTGCAATGGTGTGCTGCATTACTTACAAATGTTTCAAAAATTTTAAGTGCATGGGCTGGTCAAAGCAGATGAATTGTATTAAGCCAAAATAGGTTGCATATTTGGAGTACAGTTATTAAGCAGTCATCATGCAATGATTATACAAATTTATTCACTACCATCAGCCAGCAGTTGACAGGCACAGGTCAAGGATTTAGACAGAGCAGGCTATCAAGTAATAATTGTAAAATGACTGTGTAAAAGGGACCCATATGAGAGATGCATCCTCACAGCCCAAAAGGCTGTTGACATGTCATTCCAGAGAATTTTAAAGGCATAGTGAAAATTATTAAAAAAAAAAAAATATATATATATATATATATAATGTTAACCATTATTTCCCCACAAAAATGCAGGGGGAGGTGATATAAGCCTATAAGCCTTCTTGACAGAGAACATGGAAGGGAGACATTCTCCCATAGGTCTTTGTGGATTTGAAGCCTGAGGGCTTCCATAAGGAAATATGACTTCTAATTAAATATAACTAATCCAGACATGGGAGAAGGTGAATTTTCTCTTTAGCCATAGGGCGCAGCAAGCACCAGAACACTAAACATCACTGCTGGGATGAAAGAATACATTAAAGCTTCTGAGGAAGCCTGGGAGAAGACCCTGAGCCCGGGCCAGACAAAGGAGGTACGTGGTGCAAGGTGAACAGCTCCACTTCCCTGAAAAACCCTTAAAAAGGAAGGTGGGCAGATCTGCCAAGGAAAAGTTTTCATGACTTCAAATTTTACATTCTGGACAATTTTTGTAAGCAATTTGATTCTTTATAAGAGCCATCTCTTCCCTTCCCCTCTAACTCATGCAGGTTTAGTTTGACCATGCAGCAGCACAGGATTTTCGTGGAGGTGTCTGTGATTCACCATCTGGAGAGGGAGAGGGTGAAGGAAGCACCAGAGGAAAGGCCAGTTACAGAAACAAAGCACATCAAGTGCTGGGCATACTTCAAAGGGTCTTCAAAATCCACCGGGATGGTAGGAACTCTGAATTAGGGCAGCAGCTGGAATGCACAAAGGAGTGAGACTGAGCATCAACAAAGGAGACGCTCTCTGGCTTGCTGCAAGGCTTCACAGGCTATTGGAAAACTCCAAGTTATTTACTGAGGAGCAGCTGGTTTTCTTATTTCCTGGCCCATTTTCACTTGTGCTAATTTACTTTTATCATGAACCACTGAAGGGAGAAAACTTGGTTGAGATACTTTTCAGTCTGCAATCACAGAAACATCCTCTCAATTTCAAGTGCTGTTTCAAACCAGATTAATTAACAGTATTAATTATACAAAAATTGCCTTGCAATAGGTAAATCCAATTGAACACATTACAATGTATTCTAATGGAATAAATACAAGGGAAGAAAAAGGTAAACACTAGATTAACCAGAAAATGATGTATGAACATGGTTCTTTCCAACAGTGTTTTAACACAAGCCTGAGAAGTAATTACCCATAAAAACAAATATTCTCAAATATTCTTTCCTTTTGTTGAGAGGCTGTGACAAATCATATGTGCAACACAACCAAGACAAAGATAACTTAAAAGATCTTGCCAAAAGATAACTCACAAGATCTAGGACACGATCAACATTCAGCAATGCTGAAATATCAACTGTTTTTCAGCCACGTGCAAAAATATCACATACACTAAGTACTTCTTCCCCTATAAAATCAGTATCTTATCCTGATACAGACTCACACTGTAAATCAAATGCAGAAGAGAAACTATTTAGTCTGACTAACATCTCAGATTGCACTGCTGAAACTGACAAATCTATAGAAATTATTGGAGCTATATCTCAATCCATAAAAAACCCCAACCTTCACACATAATTAACTGTATCTGCAGTAGAGGGGGCAAGCTGCCACTATCAGACTGTGCCTTCCTTTTCCATTCCTGGACAGATTGTGTCTGACAGCAGAGTTCTGTTTCCAAGGTAAATGGAAAAGCTTTATACTAACTTAAGATTGTCAGATATATTCAAAATTACCAAGTGGAAATTAAGTGACAGAATAACCATGAATAAAAGGAAAAGGAATAAAAACCCTAGAGTGTTTATTTATTTATTTAATGTCAGAAATAGAAACAAGGTAATGGCAAAGCTTGAGATAACATGCCTTCCACACTGCCCACTGTACATGAGGGTTGCTTGCAGCGCAATCACTTTGGACAGAAATAATATAAAAAACCCGAGAAGGGCACAAAGCCTGATAACAGCAAGCAACCTTTGGAGTTAATGGAAGACTGATTCCAAAAGCTGCATGGGGAGCTTCTCTGAGCTGTTCCCTGCCCAGCCCTCCGCAGGGCCACACCACAACAGCTTGTTTAATCAAATCCCACACAAGGTTTTTTAACCTACAAAAAAGGTAAACCTGTAATTAATGAACTTATTACTTATCTGAGCTGGCTGCAACCCTCCTTATGATCCATGAGTTGTGGGAAGGGAAATTAAAGTACTAAGCACAGCTTAAACTTACAATCTAATAGTTTTCAAGTAAGAAACAAGACATCCCACACAGATGGCTATATTTACCAGTTCGGTAATTCTGGTAATTCCCTCCCAAATAACTTTATGTTTGTCCTAAAACACCATTAAAGCATAGATAAGGAACAGAAGAACTAAAGAGCTGGTTAATCTGTGTAGCATCATTATGTATTATTTAGTTTAATATCTTCTTGTAGTAAATACAAAATCATTATGTGCCATTTTCTTCAAGAGAACATTGTAGTAAATTTGGTGTTGCAACAGAACCATTAAAGTATAATAGTGTACACAGAAAAATTCTACTGATTAGCAAACAAAAATATGTAATTATAGCCACAGTGTGGGACTCAGTTGGCTCAGTTTTATTGCATACTGTTCTGTAAGAGTACTTTGCTGCCAAAAATAATGAGGAAAATACGGAGTTGCTAGTTCCAGTCGTACTAGAGGTTTTTGTCTTGATTTTATTGACATTTATAAAGCGATCGTCACATGTAACAAACAAGTCACATTGCCAACACTGTGAGCTGCAGTCTGCAGTGATTAACGAGTAAACAGCATCAATTCCATAGCAACGCTCCACGGATATGGATCAATATTAACTGATTGTTTAAAGAGGTAATTCTGAACAACACTTCGGCCAAAGCATCTCAAGTGCTCTGCAGTTTGAGCAATATTAACAAAATAATACAAGAACACCGAGACATGACTTAAAAATGAAAAAGCAGCTCAACATTAGCCCATAAAAGCTGTAGTAAACATGTTCAAGTGTGTGCATTTCCAATAGATAAAAATACTGTTTTAAAAGAAAATACATATAATCATGAGTAGAAAGACTGAACAATATATCCTGTGATATTTGGTGTTATACTTAAGCCTCCATATTTTATTTTCCAGCTTTCATTAAAGGGAGGAGAGAGAATGAGATATATTTGTAGCGTTGTACAAAAAAAAAAGATGTTAAGTGCCAGTTTTAAAAGCTTGCAGAGAAGTTAAAATCACAAAGAGTTAATCTGTTTCTGAAAACACTGGAATGTTTACATCAGAGGCATGAAATTTACTGGGTTTTTAGCCATAGGTAGTTCATATCTAAACTGCAGCCTGATCCCACCATTAGAAAGGAGCAACCACTCCAACAGGACAAAGTGAGGACAGGTAACACTGGATGAAGATACCGAAGCTCCAAAGACTGCATAGTGATGAACCCTGGGAATAAATTCCTCTTCACGTCTGGCCTCCATTCTGGGTACATTTATACCACAAAATCTTTACCCATTTTTAGAAAAAGAAATAAAAGTCTTAATAGTTTATGTCAGTGGTGTCAAATGCAAAATAAAGTTCAACATAATTCTTAATATTACTCCACTCACTCTCAGAAACATACTTTTAAAAATAGCTTCACCTACTTACTTTCATAGTAGTCAAAGGCTTGCAAAAAGCAAGTCATACACCGAATTATGAGAAGAGACTATGGTGAATGGGCACGGCACTGTGAACAGCCATCTATAGAAAGGGGATATTAAGACTCATCTGCATTTTTCTATGAAAATTTACCACTTTGGGTACATCTTCATTAGCAAATACAGAGGACCAATAAGAGCACACCTGTGGAATAAAACAGCTGCTGGTGAGAACCTGTTGTATAAATGCTATACACAGTTCAGGTGCTTTTTGATGGTGGAGAGGGTTTTTGTTTGTTTGGGGCTTTTATTTATTTTCATTTTGAGCTAGGTCTTGTCTTCTCCTAGGGCTGAATGCCACTTTTCCAGTGGAATGCATTAGGGACACATTTTCCTGTCTGCTTTTACCAAAAAGAAACCTAGTTCATGTACTCCAAGGTACATGATAATGCTAAATACCAAATTATTTAGCCATGGCACATGGGAATTTCCTTCAAAAGCACATGCTAGGCCCTTACTATAAAAAGCAAGGTGAATGCACCTTGTATTGTTTTGGGTTGAAATTTATTTGAATTTTTCTGGATTTTTAGCCACGCCTGAGTTGGTGTACCTGCAAATAAAGGGGGAAAGCCCCAGTCTCACTCAAACAAAACAAATCTCTCCATTTTCAAAGCAGCAGTTTGGTACTGAGCCCCACAACCTGTATGAATCAAAGTTCAAAAGATCAAAGTAACACCTCACATCAAACTCAGGCTCTGTATCAGCCACACACAGAAGTCAGCAGGATAGGATGTTCACCCCTTAAGGTTTCAGCTGTACACAGGCACCAACAAACAACCGAGCAATGGCAGAACAACAACATTCAGCAGCCACCCGGGGTACAGGCACAAACAAGCCCTGTCTCACAGTGACTAATTCGTTCTGCTTGCAGAGCTGATGTTAAGGGTGAAGCGTGGGGAGCCAACGAGACTGAGGGCAGGATAGACAAACCCTCTCAGAGCATCAAGAAGACTTACACAAATACCCTAATCCTATAGTTCTACTTACTTCTGATGGGAAGATGGAGAAAAGTAATCCTTCCCTGCCTTCACAATATTACACGTAACATTTTACACAGCAAAGTCCTTGTGAAATACACATCTCAGCTCAAACTAAAAGTAACATGTCTGCATATGCTGATGAAACATTTTACAAGACAGTCTCTTGAAGACCAGTGGTTAACTTACAGTCCCACACCATAAATATTTCCCCTATTCCAGTACTACCACCATCACACTGTAAAGATAAGCTGGTCATGGTCCTATGGAAAGACGGTGTCTTTCCCTCTAATAAATGGATATCTTTGATTTACAAGTCTTAATATCATTAATGCCTTTTACTTTCAACATATATGCTTTCACAGAGTCAGAGAATAAATTAGGCTGGATTGGACCTTTGAGAGTATGCAGTCCCACCCCCTGCTCAGGTTGCCTTTACAAAACAAATGCATGGTTGAACTAGATCTGCCTTCCATCCTTCTGAAGTGATGAAAGTCTACAGAAAAAGTTGGAGAGCTATTCCACCATCTAAAATGTGTTTATTGTTATTATTTTTACTAATTATGTTTATGCTCCAGGGTAAAAAAACACCCAACACCTACATGTTATTGAAAATAAATGCTTTTCAATTATTAAGATGGAAGAAGGAAAGCTAAACAATAACTGGCACAAAAGGCTCACACGAAAACAGTCCCAAGCTGACACCTATCCAGTTTGGCAAGGTGCCCATTTGTGGTGATAGCAAGCCCCACAAAGAAATAGGTGTAGCTAAGGCACGAAGGAGGATGAAAGGTCGGAGCTGCCAGCAAACACAAAGCAGATGCGAACTCTCCCGTCAGGCTGCCTGGCGAGGCCAGGCTGTGATCCGTGTTCTGTAAGCGAGCCATGCACAGCACGGGCGGGCACGGGCCGAGCCCAGGGACCCCAGGGAGGGACGGCCTGAAGCCTCTCGTCTCTGAGTAGCAGCCTGAGGCTAAAGAGAGAGGAGTGGCTCCTACCGCAGCCTGCAGCAGAGACACGGGGCTCTGGTTTATTTTTCTCACATCTAGATCCTCTTAATTTTGCTCTTCCTTTTCAACAAGGTTTTATTTATAACTATCTCTTCTAATTAGAAGGCTGACTTCCTGATCTCTTGACCTGTTGCACAATATGATTTTAATTAGTCCACACTGGCATGCAAGGCCTGGAGTTTAAGTATTGCTTTGCCTGAACAAACCTATTTGTCCATTGAAATCCCTTACATAAACATCTCAACAAAAGAATTTTTAAAATATGTTTTAAAAATTATTATACAAAATTCAGTGGCATAGAGTAATGTTGCAAAGAGTGATGTTCATGACCTTCTGAAAGACAGTTTACTCTGTTGAACTATATTTCTTTCATGATTTTTTAAAAAATAAATGGGATTTTTTTTAATTGAGTACCAACATATCATTCCTTCTCCATTAATGTCTTATGTGCATGTCAGCACAGATACAGATATTACAAGAATACTTGTTTTGAACAGCTGTTTTATCAGAGAGTTTTATGTACTTTGTAAAGGAGATGGACAACAAATGGCAAAACACAGCAAGGGAAACTGAGGGCAAAATGATGGGTAGTATTTCCAATACTGTTCAGACCCTCCCTGTAGCTCCAGAAAGCCCCAAATCTCCTGTTCCCCCTTCATCCACTTCACACTCAGTTTTTCCACACCTCCGACCTGCACTTTTGTGAGTTCCTGGCCAGGTAAAAGTCGCATGTGCTATAGTGAATCTGAAATACAGCCAGCCACATGATTCCAACAAACTGTATCATGGTAGAGTCTCCCTGGATTTCCCCAGCTTAAGAGAGGCTTTAGCTCCTCTGCGGAAGTCAGTTTTTAGAAATGTTTTAGAAATCTACTTGTTTTGATACTTGCAACTCTCCATCAAACACATCTGCAAATAACCCTTAGATTAAATAATGTGTCGGGAATTAATAGCAGGTAACAGACAGCACAAGGAAACCAGAGTAAGAGTGTTTCAAAATCTGCAGACTGCTTATATAGGATGGGGCATAACCAAAGCACAAATTGATACTATCAGGTATTTCCTTTCCAGTTGGACAAGAAATCCCTGACAAAACTGTCTCAGGCTTCAAGGAGTCCCAGGTCCCACTCCAGCAATCTGCCCATCTGTGCATGAGTAAGAGCAGTGTGTGCACCTGTGGTCAGGGCACTGATGAAATACAAGAAAGATCACGGACACGACCGACAGGATGGCTCAATGAACATCAGGGACTGAACTTCCACCTCCATTCATTGGTGGAATATCGACCATCATTCCATCTGAACGTTTTCTCATGTTCAGCAGATCCCCTATCAAATATGAGACCAGTCAGTGTTGCAAGTCTACCTACTTGAAAGCAACAAAATAGCTCTATGAGACAGCATTTGCACTTTTTTTAGAGCCAGAGTTAATCACTGTGAAACTACTGAGATGTTCCCTTGGTATTTTAAATAGATACCCCAGAAAAGTACAGAATAGAAAGTGACAAGAAAAAAAGTTTAGATAGCCATGCTCAATCTTTCTCTTCTATTATTCATTAACCTGCAGGTTTTAAGGGAGAACGCAGTTGTTGGATCTTCTCAGAGAAACCTGGCCTAATTAAGTTTTAATTCCAGCAAATCGGGAGGTATACTTTGTCCCTGTCAAACACAGAGACACATTTAAGCAGCATTTCCAAAAAAGACAACGTCCCTTGGTAACTCCACAGTGGATTTAGTCCAAAATTTGGTACAACCTGTATATCATAAAAGGACTTTGTGATTCAGGAATCCAACCAGCCTCTTTGTACATAAGACGTTGGCCACATCTGCCTCCAGAATTCTGTGAACAATCAAAAATCATTGCAGAACAGCTCCAAAAGAGCCCCTTCCTTCCTCTTAAACCTCTTTCTACTTACTGGCTTCAGGCTATGCTTAAACTCAAAATGATGCAGAAGTGCTTTAATAGTAACATTATATATCTATATAACCCAAGGTTGAAAGCCTTCAAACATCAAAAAGCAGAGGAACTGCAGCAGAGGAAAGGAAGAAGTGCAGAGATTCGTATGTAAAGCTTTTTGCAGAGTACCAATGCTAGGACAAGCCAGAAGACCCAGTAGCCAGTGTCACTGTTCTCATTTCCATGGATGTATTCCTAAATTAATCTCAAGGACAAAAAAAAAAAACCGTTCCCACAATGCAGTGGACAGTAAGGAGAGCACTTCCTTGCAATACACAAGATTCCTTAACTGAGGTGAAAGCTTCCCCCTTGCTGCCGTTGGTCTCTTTAATGGTTCTTTCTCTAAACATGTTCTGGTCTTGAGCTTTACCTTGAAAGAGTTAAAAGACAAGCCCTGCTAAAACACACTCACAAATAATGTGTGTATGGGCATAGCCATCACTACAGACAATTAGGTATTCATGGCCCTGCTCCCACTCCTGCTGCAGTAGGTGTGATTGTTGTACTTTTCCCCAATTCTCGCGCTCCATTTACTTACACTGGGCCAGATCCGACACCGCTTCACTACACATCAAAACAAAACAAAACAAAACTGCCACACAGCAAGGCAGAAATGGATTTACACTGTACAAAACAAGGCGTCATTTTTTTTAAAAAAACCCGAAATTGGATACAATACACATGAGGCACCGCAGAAGGTAAATGTGGATCTCTGGAAGGTCTCTTATAAATGAGGATTCTGGGAGCATTCTCCACTGGATGCAGAGACGCTTGGGTGAACGCACAGGGCACCACAAACTGCAGCGCTCCTGCTCCAAGGCACAGGTATGGGAAAACAACAATTTAGCTTTTGTCAAACATATCCTTTTTTCAACAAGCAAACAAGTTCTTTCTAAATACCTGTGCTGCCAGTGTCTCTCTCGCACGTATAATTATATAGTCTTTCTTAAAAGACTCCAAACAGTCAAATGGCATTGTTATATAACCAAATGTGTTTTCTCTATCTTACTTTTGATTATTCAACATTAGCACATAAATTGACAGTTATTAAGCAAATGATAAATGTTATCTATTCACACAAAAAGTGCTTTACTGAATCAAAACCATTAACAGCTCCCAAGAGCATAAATGTAATTCTTTTATACTACTGGAAAGGAAAGCTACAAAAAAAAAAAAAAGAAAAGAAAAAGAAGAGATGTTATTACACTTAGGAACATATGCAGACATTCCCCAGAAGAGGCAAGTAACAGACCTGACCTAAACACAGTACAGCTTAAAAATCATTGCAAAAGGAATTTAATGTGTGTAAGATTAGAAAACATGAAATTTAATTTCTTTTCCTTATGCTTCAGACCTTTCATTATGCTTCTAGTCAATTTTACCAAGCTGAAGAAATACTATAAAATTTAAGCAAAAATCTACACTTGTACTTTTTCTTGGCTACATAATATGTATCCTTTTTCAAGCACAATGATCACATTAAAGAATGGGAACATTATATGAAGTTATTTGTGTTCAAATACTTTTCATCTAGCTCAGAAGATTCAGAAACACAGCAAAGACTGGAAGGACAGATTTTGGAAATTCCTCCAGGACAGGTATTGGTCACTTAAAGCTACAATCTAAAAGATGTCCCATGTTCCCCTGCCTTTTCAAACGGTGTCTGCCAGGGAAAGGAATTGAAAATATGCTGTGGAAAGACCAAGACTCTTTTTCTGCTTGGAGAAAAGCACCTCTCTGTGTAGCTGTAAGATATCCCTGGCCCTCTGGATGACTTCTTGACTTAGCAACACCAGAGTTTACAAAATGCCCATCAGCAACAACCAGCAAAGCCACAGAGAAAACCTTTTCTGTCAGTTTTCCTCCATCACACTTTTCAAGCAAATGAGCGATATGAGGTCTCAAATCATAAAGTGAATATCCTACAAGTATATGGTTTTCCCTAAGAAAGGGAACAGAGGTACTTCTGGCTAGTGAGACAGGAAATGTGCAAATCCCATCCCACTTTCTCGTTTAGGGAGTTCAATAAAGCAGCCCTGTATCGTGGCACACCAATATATTTTGGCAGCATTTGGAGAGATAGCACCTCCTGAGCTGTGAGTACCACATTTTACTGCACCCTGTCAGGTTAGATAAAAGTTGCCTGCAACTTTTATATTTTTCCTAGACAGACGAGTTATACAATATTGCCAAGAAGCTTTAGAACCATACAGGGTAGCCCATCACTACTGCCAAACAATTTTTTAAGATTCTATTTCTCCCTCTGTCTGAAAGGTGTTCTGGCAACTCTACAAACACTCGAGAAAGCAGCGTGTTCTCCAGCTACTCTGCAACACACATTGAGACTGGGCCTTAGAGAGCCTGACTTTGGCAACTGGCCTCTTAAAATTTCTTAAACAATTTATAAAACAACCTTCCTATGAAATGATTTTCTTTTCAGTTTCACAATTAGAGAACAAACATTCTTTTAAAATCAAGTTTCCTCCTCCAAAACTAGTCCTAAAGGAGTTAAGGTACAAAGTAAAAGGAACAGGGGAAATAAGGAAATAGGAGCACACAGTAAATATGTCAATTATTTCACCACGTTAAATATGACTGGAGAGGAGAGAAACTTCACTTCATAGCAGGCTGATTATTCCAGTAGGGCCACTTAGTCGTAATGATGGAAAGATAACACTTGTTTAACTAGTGTTTGTGAAGTATTTTACATTCCTCAGATAGAAGAACTATAGATAGGCCTAACACCATGATCATTACAGCGGCTGCTGCTCTGACTTCTGTAAATAATTAAAGGCTGTGACATTATTCTGGGTGAGGATATCGTAATGTAACATCTGGGGATGGGAGGAGCACACATGACCAATGCCTCCATCCTATATTTTATGTATGAGGAGTAATAATTTATCATGTGGTCAGAGCACAGCCGCCAAGAGGAACAGCTTGGAGCTGACAGTGCTTCCTGGAGAGGCCACGGAGCTCCTCCTGGGAGGACCAGAAGTGATCAACAAGTGTGAGAGGAAAGCTGCAATGATATTCGAGTGAGTCGACTCCCAAAGCAGTCTTGCTTTCAAAGAAATCTGTTTTGTTTACTTTGTTGGAAACTCTTAAACCAGTCCAGTGCTGAATACCTTTAGGGCACAATTGCACCTTTACCAGAAGCAATAATTAATTTTAATTACTCCTTCTGACAAATATTTTGTACACAGTGTAATATAGGTATGTTTTATTGATCCAGGAATTTTACATTTCACATTAGAAAAAAACCCCACCTGTTCTATTGTAACAACAATAATAAAAGTAGGAAAGATACAAAACATGCAACACAAAATATGCAAAACTCTTAATTTCAAAGTAGGGAGGCAACTTAGTGCAACTCTTTTTTCGGATCATTTGCAGTAATACAATATAAATGGATTTGCTTTTGCCCAAATCATTTTTGCTACTTATCTACCACATAAGAGGCAACAGTAGCATACAGTGGCAAGAATATTGGTGCAGTGGAAATAGAACAGCATGAAGAATAAGCCTGTTCCAGCACAGAGAAGACAGAGAAGTTTGGTGATGCTTTAGTTTATGAGAGAAGGCCATTATTTTCAATGGTGAGGTGATTCATTAAATGGTCTTGGGCAGACAAGTCTGTCAATACTGGAACCAAGCTATGTACAAACCCATCATTTTAATTAAGGACTTAGAGGATGGCCAGTGAGTTAATTGCCATTAAATCACATACAAAGAATGTTTTTATTTTATCTGGCATGTGTTTTCTTACGGACTCTCACAGGAGGAATGCTAAATGTAATGATAAAATGTTTTCTGTCTTTCTGTGTAGGAAGAGATTACCAGCAAGCTAGGAATTAAATTCCACTGGATAATCACTCCACAGTAGCTAATTTTATAAGGTACACACATGGCTGTATTTCACTTTAATATATATTTAATTCACTTAGAAAGTCTAGTATAAAGATGCTGCTTTAAAACATCTAAAACCAAGCATGCCATGAAAGCAGTAAAACACCATCAAAAAAACCTTGTTAATTGTATAAAAAAACTGAAGTTAATGAAGCTGGTGACACTCAGTGTGTCAAAAAGCATCTCTTTATGCCTAAGGTGACCTTAAGCCATGGCTGGAGATTGAAGAACTACAAAGACAAAAAGAAAAAGAGAATGATCTACCCTGCATGAAACACCACCGCAGAGAACCGGATATATTTCACAACCCGAGTGCAAGAAGGGAAGCAAACTGAACTGTGGTGCACAGCAACCAGACCTAGTGGTGAGAAGAAAGCTGCAGTGCAGCCCCTCGCTCAGGGCATGGCAGTCCCAGCCACGGAGCTGGTCGGTCTCTGCGCGGGCCGTTCGAGGTGGCAGGAGGGGAGCGGGCAGGAGCCCACTGCTCACAGGAATCAGCTCCTGGCCTCTGTTGCTGTCTCATGTCACCTCTGGCCGCGAGCTCCCGCAGGGACCCGGGAGAGCAGCGGTGCCAGCAGGGACGGGTCAGCTCCCCGAGCCAAGGCAGGGACCCCCTCCCCGTGCTTCCAGCGCAGGAGCTCCACCGCGCTCGCCCCTCATGAGCGCTGAGCCTCAGTGGATGCTCCCCGCCTGGGTAATGAGGAACATTCATCAAAACTGTTGTCCTGCCTTTTTCAGTACACTACAGGCTTTGCACAACTAATGCTCTTTCTGCAAATACATTTTCTTCACCTTGCTATAACGTTTGTGCATTATTTATTAACATGGTTTTTGCAGAAAACCTTCATTTAGAATGAGTAAGATCTGACTACCAGCATTGTATTAAATATAATGAGAGGAGCTTTCCACGCATTTGGGTTAGTTTCTAAAGAACTGTTTCAGTGCTTTTCTGATTCAAAGCCAAACTCTTGTACACACATCCTCCGGTATTACTCACGAACTAATTTAAACACTAGGTATAACCTAGTTTCAGTGAAAAGACTGAAATGAAGACCAAGATAAAAACTTAATACAAGCTGCTATAATGTGATGAATAGGATATTTTAGAAGAGCTTGCTAGGAAAATAATTCATATTGTGTACTAAATAAAAAGGATCATACTCTCAAGAGCTTTTGAAATATTCCTTTCCCCTTGATGAATTACAATGCAATTTTCTAGCCAACTAATTTCACTGAAGAAGATAATGACTTGTGCAAAAGGCTAATCAACTGCCAATCAGGATTCCTTGAAGCACAGAATGTCAAACACCCAAGCAAGTTTTTTACAAGTCATAAAAGCACTTAAGTTCCATATGTCATAAAACCTGTGATGAAACTCTGAAGTTGATGAAGCATTCTTATTTCTCCAGTGATATTCTTAAACAGGTTTCAGCTTTAACCAAATCTTCCATTAATATTTAGACCTATTAAAGAAGCATCATCACTACACAATTAGCTGTGTAAATGTCAGTTAGAGAACTAAACAGATTAATCACCCAGGTTGCTTTCTCTACCACGTGTCTGAATTGTCAATGTTATTTAATTTCTTCAGGAGTGGAGGGTGAGAAGGGAAACATGCTTTTTTAAATCTTCCCTTATTAGATTTTTATCATAATAGTGAGTGCTAATTTATCATGACTATTTATTGTTAATTTCAATCCACTTTGGTTTTTTGTTTTGTAGTATTCCACTTACACCTTTTTCTGTAATTCAGCAGAAAACATTTCAGAAGGGAAGCTTTGTAGAAAAACATTAATTGCCATCATCTTTTCTTCACAAGAAACATAGGTCACTGCTCTTTTATGTGTGACTAAATAGTAGTCTCTGAAGGCAGGACTTAATTATTTTTATGTAGCTTGTCTCTTCCTTTCTATTTTTAAAGTCAATAATTAATTATTTGTCTGGGCTTCTATTTCACCATCTTGGGTTTTTTTTCTGGGAAGAAAGCAAGGCATCTTGAACCTCTATTACCCACTTGATCTTGTTAGGGTGTTTTGAGTTGTGTGCATATTACACAAGCAGAATATTATCACTGATAAATACAGGAGAATATAAGAGAACATCTTTAACCAACCTAAGTCTACAATGTTTTCAAACTCCAAAAGTTTTGGACAACAAGAAGGAGAAAAGCATGCTGTCCAGTCTCATGTTCTCGCAGCCTAAAGATCTATTTCTGAAAACTCAGTACACTGGATTATCTCAGAAGACACAAGGAAAAAAAGGGTTATATGTTATAGATTACCTCAAACATTTAAAATCAGGACATGGCATGCCAACTAAAAGTAATTATTTAATTATTGGTCCTTCCACAATTAAAGACCATATCTAAATATGAGAAATTAAAGTGATCAAATGCTTTATTAGAACACCATTATTTCACCCTGCTTTGAATATCTGAGTACAGTAAATGTCTGTACTGACTGAGGCAAACACAACTGGTGCACTTCCTGGGAAGAGCTTAAAACCCAGGATGGACAAGATGTACAACATGTACTGAAGCCCACGGCAAGCACGGACCCCTCCCCTAACCACAGAATGAGTTACTCCTGCCATTTCCCGCTCTCACGCGGCACATTTCTCCTCACACTAGTCCCCTCCCCTCTGCTGGACTTGGTAGACCTGGAAAAGACATTTTGCCTCTTTTCTCCTACTCGTAACTGTTACCTATGAAGTTCAGGTGGTCTCACTACCATTGATATTGGGTCTTTTATTTCCTGGGTATGGACTGCATGCAAATACAGACCTAGAGCTGCCTGCTCCCCCTAGCCAGCCTCTTCCAGCTGCTGGCAGAAGGAATTCCTTGACAGTGGCTGCTACTGACCAACCCAAAATTCATGATCACTGCTCCATCGTACTGGGCTTTCAAAGCCTGCTTTCTACATTGGTTTGCTGTCTCTTGTCCTCTCCTTACACCGTGAGCTCTTTAGGGCTGGGATGTCTTTCATTGTTCCATGTTGGCACTGAGGGAGAACAGCAGTGCCATCGTCACTGAGCAGAGCCACCCGGAGCTACAGCAATTTTTAAAAGAGTTTTAAAACCTCCTCAGAGACATTGAAAGCAGCAGAACTACAGGATTCAAGAATTTCCCAGCAAAGCAAGGACCCTTGAAAGAACAAAAACAGTCTTGTGAGAGAAACAGCCTCAGGCCCTGCTCCTCCAGCTTGCCATTGCTGACCTCACTTTTCTACAAACTGGGGAAAAGTGTTAGAAAGGACAAAAGTCTTTTAATTGGGAGAAAAAAAAGAGATCTGGGAAGAGACAGGAAAATTATATATATATATATATATAAAAATGTATATATATATAATGTGGATGTCAACGCACACAAAATCCAGGAAGAAAAAGACATAAAAAACAGTCCTTGACAAAACCCTAGGTCTTCCTTAGACCTCCATCTGTTTCTAAAAAAATTATCTCTCAACAAAACCACTTAATGTCTTGTTAAGATTTTCACCTTCTATCTATTTATCAATTACTTTGGAACCAGTCCTTTCGTTTCAGGGAGGGAGGAGGAACAACTAAGCTTAGGTTTGCTGAGCAGCAGTTCCACCTTCTCCCTGGCCTCCCCAGTCCCCTGGCTCTGAAGGAATCCTGCAGGTGATGACAGAGTCAACCAGCCCGGCATCCAGTGAAAGGAAATGCATTAGTACAAGTTCTCAGCAGGCAAACAAGCACAGAGAGCACGCAGCTGGAGAAAGCCACTTCTGAACACTGACCTGCCCGAGGTACATGCTCGGACCTCAGGAATTAAGATCACAGACCAGGGAAAAAACGAGACTGGGGTAAAAAAAAAATGCGAACAACTCTAAAAGGCACCAAACTATAAAATCTGTTACAGCACTGCAAGCACAGTAAGACACTACGTGTTCTGTAGTCCTTGGATATTGAGTCCAAGAACATCCTTCGTCTCGCCAAACACTTGTTGAATACTGAACTATTTTAACATATCAGGTTTATTAGATCACTGTTTGGAAGCCTTTCCAAAAATACTGATCTGGCAAAGCAATTACTATTCCAGGGAGCATAGCTGAGCTGTGGAAAGCCACATATGCTAGAAAAGCTTGACTTGTTTTAAAGCAGTCAGTGGAAGGGCAAGGGGAAGAATAGGATAGAAATAACTTGCATAAGAATCCAGATTTAAGGAAATTGGGACAGAAGTTAAAAGGTTCACAAAGGCCCATCGGATGAAGGCCTATCAGACCTAATAAAATCAGACTTCCCAAGAACTGAATAATGTTCCAATCATGTATGTGGACACCGTGATTTTCCAGTGCAGAGAACTGTTTCCAGATGCTGGTACACTTTTTCAGTATTTTGCTTTTCTAAGTCAAGCAACACAGGCTTCTTCTTTGATGGGAACATTTGAAAAAAATATTTGAACCAAATACCTAATCTGTGTCACAGAATCACTGAGGCTGGAAAAGGCCTCTGAGATCATCGGCTCCAACCTTTGACCAAACACCACCTTGTCAACTATCCCTGGCACTGAGTGTCTCATCCAGTCTTTCCTTACACACCTCCAGGGACGGTGGCTCCAGCACTGCCCAGGGCAGCCCATTCCAATGTCTAATCACCCCTTCTGCGAAGAATATCCTCCTAATGTCCAACCTGAACCTCCCCTCCACACAGAAGTAAAAAAATGTGTTAAGTTTATACTGTAAATAGCTGCCTCCTTCCTCATCACCTTCTCTATCGCTTCTGTAGGATTAGCTCTGCCTGGTGTGTCCCTGGGTGGCGTGGAAGGACTTGGAGTGAAACAGAAATGCAAAATCTTTCCTGAGAGACAAAAGTGTGTCAAGAAAGAGACAATGCAAAACAATTTTGCTGTCTACTATCAGAACATACTGAAACCCAGCTCAGACTTTCCAATATCCCTGCTGGAAATTACTTGCACACAAGCAAATTAAAAAGAATGTGGTGAGACTGCTTATGGAGATATTAGAGAATCACGGAGGATTTTTTTCTTATATTTATGTATATATATAACCATGCGGTTCCTGGATTATTTTATGAACCAGCAAGTCTCAAGCGAAATCCCGCCAGGGAGTGCTAGAGTGGAAAGCAGTAGTGAGGGCTGTGATGGAAGGATGAGGGGGCGGGCTGAGGTGGGAACAGCAAGGCAAGTTTTGGGATCTGTACGGGCTGTGGGTTCTCCGCACCCATGGCACCTTGCAGGGCAGTGAAGGACCATCTGTCTGAGGGGTTTGCAGCCTGACGGTAGGGAAGAGACAAAGGTACTTGCCCACCTGATGACCTGTGACTTAGTTTTCCATGATGACGGAAGAGTAGTACCGGTTTAATTTTCCTGAGTTTATACAGCCACATATTCTCTGTCTTATTTATTAAGGCAGTTTCTGACTGCTTTTCCCATTTCTGAGGAAAATGCTCGAGACTCCCAAAACTAAAGGCTGATGCTGGAGTAAGCTTTACGCACCGGAACACAGTACCTTTACGTACAGGAAATTTTAACTTTGAAGGTTAGACAGAAATAGAGATGGTGAGAATATTACTGCTGGACCACCTGCCTTCAGAAAAGCGAACAAAGAAAGACAATTTGCAGTAGAGATCATCTGAAATCAATGGGGTACATTAACCAAGAAAAGGACACTGATTTTTCCTGCTTTTTAACCCTTGTAAGCCATTGTTTACTGTCCTTCCTGGTCTTCCTCATTGTACACATTTACACTGATACTTTCTCCTTCCATTTTCCTGTCTCCAACTCAGCTTTTCCATCAAAAGAATGGCTTTTGCCATTTTTCTGGCTCTGCTTAGGAGCATATAAGTCAGATTTTTTTGGGCAAATTTTTATTTAAAACTTTCATTTAAAGCTATTTTGACCCCAACAAAGAGGGAAGAAAACATACCAATCAAAACAAGTAGTAAAGATTAGAGAGGAATTTTTATAAACATGTGATTGTGAAATGGCTTTTCTTCTAATTTGAAATAAAAAGACACAAACCTCAAAACCTTTGAAAACAAACAAATCATGTAGTTCGTGTGTTGCAGAATCTCAAAGGGGAATTATTGCTAAATCAGTCCTGACTCCATTAATCTGTTCCTGCCCTGGCAATTGTTCTTACAAGACACACAATAGATTATTAAGGAGGGTACTTTTTAAATTGTTATTACTCATGCAGGTGAAGTATTTTAAATATGAATCATAAGCTGACACATTGCATTAAAAAATCCAGGTATCTCTATGTCACGTCTACACAAAGTAGTTGCCACTGAGATGCATTAGACCATCATCTGAAGTCTCCTCTCCAGGGGAAAGTGAAGCACTAAATTGGACAAAAAGCCATCATTGCTTTTGTGGGACAACCCTGAAAGTGCCAGGAGATGGAAGAGATGACCTAACAAGATTCGTCTTCAAAATGAGAACCTCAAGGGATTCCAAAAAAGAAGAAAAAATAAAGGGAAAAAAACCCCATTTAATATTTGAAATTTGTAAAAAAATATTTGTTGATGGAAAGAAAAGGCTACTGGGAGAAACACGATAGTAGCTGCTTCCAAGAAAAGTGATGAAGCAATTCCTCAGGAAATGATGATTTCTTCCTGTTAGCTGTCCTCATCACACAGGGGAAGAGCACAGCTGCCAGACACTGCCCAGGGCACGAGGAGTCACTCTGCCTCCCAGAGAGGCACTCAGCTGAGAAGCAAAATGTGCAGTAACGTGCTTCAGTCCATGGTGGAGATCACCCAGACAAAAAATAAAAATATCCTAATGGAGGTTTCCATTCACACCCTTGGGAAGCCTAGTCTTTTCCCATTTCCACTGAAGGGAGCCCTATCTGCAAATTATTTTCAAGCTTGTTTCTAATAACATCATAATATAAGTGAACATGCGTCACTAAGGGAGAGAACACCTCCAAAGAAACACAGAGTGTCACAGTAAAATACCATCCCCAACAGCCATAAAGGGTAAGCAAGAAGCACAAAGATGAACACATTTAAACACCAAAAGTTTAAAACAAAGCCAGTCTAAAGACTAAGTAATACACCATAGAATCATGGAAAGGTTTGGGTTGCAAGGGACCTTAAAGATGATCCAGTTCCACCCCCGTGCCATGGGCAGGGACACTTCCCACCAGACCAGGTTGCTCAGAGCCCCATCCAGCCTGGCCTTGGACACTTCCAGGGATGGGGCAGCCACAGCTTCTCTGGGCACCCTCTGCCAGTGCCTCAGCACCCTGACAGGGAAGAATCTCTTTCTTCCTGTGCTGGGACCTCAGATCTGGGTGCAGCACTGCAGGTGGGGTCTCACCAGAGCAGGGCAGAATCCCCTCCCTCACCTGCTGCCCACCCTGCTTTGGATGCAGCCCAGGGCACCGAACTAGGGTTACTTTGTGTCCAAGAAGTTTTAGAGCTGAGCTCGCTAAGCAAGTGCCAGGGAAAAATGTGACTATATTTCCCACCCTCCTAGAGTGTTTTCAAAACATAATTATCATTTCTGCCTGGAGGAATTTTTTTTTCCCATCCCAGCCTGCTATCTATACCCTGAAGCTGTAACAAGGGCCTGTGAACAGAGTTTTCTGGTTACAATGTATTTTCTAAAAGCAAAGGACATTTTCATGCTGCTGTGGGTTCTGTTTCCAGAAGTTCTGATTTACCCAATACAAAGGCAACAATATTTTTTCTAGGCTTACACGAGAGGCAGAATTCAGCTTGATTTAACAAAGCTTTTTCAGCAGTGAGGCAACATTTGGCTTCAAGTCTGCCATTCAAACAGCAGCTTACCTTTGGGAATGAGGAGTACATTTCTTTCCCAGAGCCAGGTTTTTGTAATGATGGAAAAGTTCCTGTTAAGCATTGATGCATATAACTAATTTGGACAAGTTAGGAAACACACTCTTTGCTCATTACCTGGAATTTACAGTATCTGTGGGAAAAATATCAGCTATGGCACAGATTCTCATAATGTCATCTGTGCTTCACCAGTGCTGAGCTAAGAAGTTTCCAGATAAGCTTGCTATTATCTGATAGCAATGGGTCCTCTGCAACTGCTGAACTGCATTAGGAGGAACAAAATACTCCTGAAATATTTATTTTTCTTCTGAGCAATAGCTGAAGCATTGATAAAGCAGACAGGCAGAATATAAAGTCAGAACTGGAAGGCACAGACTCTGCAACCTGAAGTACAGCAAAACTGTGGGCAACACTCTGAAAACATTTGCAAACACTTGACTTAAAGCACTTAGAGAGCAACGGGATGTTCACAGACATGTTTCATAAGGGCAAACACATATACAGTAGTTGAAAAAAAAAAGTACTGAGGTTACAAACGGGGCAAAGCAGCTAAAGATGTGTAATAACAGCAACTTCTTCTGCACAATTTCAGATACGGCTCTCCTCAGCACACAGGTTGATAGCAATAGCACTAGCTACATTGAAAATGGTTTTTTTACAGCAAAAGTATGCTCTAAGATTATTATTGTATAGAGAATCACTTGAGAGTTAGGAAATGCTAGTTGTAACTTTATGTGTATAGCCTTGATTTGGTCCCAATGTACTGTACTACATGGGTGGCTGCTTTTCCCCAAATAACATCTGCCTGACTCAGAAGAAGGAATGGATATTCTAACTACTAAAACATTTCATTTTTGCTGTTGAGCATGAGGCCACTTTTTGTTTACTTTTTGCGCAGGTGCTGCTAAAAATCAGCCATGAAAACCAATTTATAAAAATATCCTGGCAGGAGTCATGACATTTGACATGGAATTATCTGTGTGCTTGATAATGTTCCTCAGCTTATTTTCATACTAATGAAAAAGGACTATTATTTGCATTTGAGAACTGCTTGGAAACATATTTACCTTAAAAGTCTCTTTCATCTCTGAAGCAGACCATGTTCCACATGGATGCACTCTTTACTGAATATAGTTGTTAAAATATTAAGAAGTCTGAAAAGTCGGCTATTGGTTAAAACTTGTCTAAGCAATAAAATTCTTTGAGACGCAGCAAATACTTGTCCTGTAGCCAAATACCGAATCTGAACTCCAAAACTCAGAAGTGTTACAGCTATTTACAGCTAGTTACAGCTATTTCAGGAAAAGAACAATACCAGTCTTATTCTTGGGAACTAGAGAGCCATTTTACCTGAGGAATATGAAAAATGGATAAACTTGCCAAACAACCAGTGATGAATCTTTCGTTCTGCACAAATAAGGGGACAAATTCACAAGCTGTAAGAAGATGGCTGCATGCAAAGGATCAATCCACCTCTGAGGTACCCAACAGTGGTGGGTTGACCCTGGCTGGATGCCAGTGATGAGAGAAGAGAGTTGAAGACCCCTCAGTTCAGGCCATCCTTGGCCTTGGCCCTCAGTTCCCAGTGTGAAAGAGAGGAATAAATCCAGTCACTGCCATGCTTCCCCTCGTCTGGGCTGGCACTCACGGGCTGCTCAGGACAGCTAGAGATGCTCTGTGCTAAAAGCAGACTTTAGCAAATGTATTTTTGAAATAATTCATACTACAGCAAGAACTTTTTTCCTTTAAAGAGAATATGAATCATTTAATGCCCCCCAAAATCCATTACTTTCATGCACTGTAGCAAAATAAATATTTTACAAACAATGAACTTTCATCTCCCTGCCTCTGAATTCTTATTCATCTCCAGTTACAAACTGTTTAAGCCTGGTTTCTGATCTTACACAGAAAGAAAAGCCAGAAAGTTTCTGCACAAATGATCTTTCCACAGTGTGCTTGCTGTTTAAACTCAATTAAATATGTAAATCTAATTATTTGTCTCAAGTTTCTGCATATGCATTTTAAGAATGCAATATACAGAAGTCTACTTCTACAGTCTCATAGAAAAACCCACAACCAAATAAACTGACATGTGGAACAACTAATTCAGAGAATGAGATCTGCTTAATTACTCCATTAAACAATGTATACAGTTGTGAAATCTGTTATTAGAAGCCTTTTTCTTTAATCTATGCTGAATCATTTTCCAAATCTCTTCCATGAAGTATCAGCAGGTCTTTAAGATCAAGTATTGTTAGCAAATGTTCTCCTGATACAACCCATCTGTTAGGTGTTAGTGTTGATCTTTTCTCAACATTCATAAAACACTCTTTTCTCTATTGTAGATTATAAATATCAGCAACCGTGTAGAAACAGCTTTGTTTAGATCTGCCAAGACCCTCTGTCCTGCAAAATGTTGAGTATTAATTTCCAGTAAAAACAAATTGCAAAGGATTTTTAATAATTTTAATTAGTGTGTGCTTTTTAATCTCATTAAAAGTATAATCAGTAGATCATTTGTTATGTAAACATTAAAATTTCTGTACATTGAGAACAAACACAAAATTTTTATTTTACAATATTAATTAATTTTGATGTTAAACTTATCAAAAAAGCTGCCAATTTGCATGTTAGTCACTTACAGTCTTTAAACCTTACAGAGAATCTACTTAGACATAAACAGTTAAACACTGAAAGACGAAGCTAAAATAGCCATAAAAAGGACAAAAGAGGAGGAAGCACATTTTCTATGTCTGAGGCAAAGCAAACAATTGCAGTAGTAATTATAGCCCTTTTCTTTAAAGGAGACTTTAGACCAATTGTCCTGAGGCCACTGAAGGAAGAACAAGATTTAGTTACAGTGGCCATTTGATATTGCAATTTATTGCTTGCAGTATTTTCCTTGAAACAAGATATTTAAGAGAGCCAGTTGCTTGGTGTTAAAAGCTTAATTTTCAAAGCAAATTTGAAGAATGATTCCAGATTTTGACATGGCCAGTCTTCTTATTACTGCTCACATATTTTCCTTGGGCTATGAAAACAATTCCAGATTCTTTTTTTCACTTTGACCATAGCAAATGAATAATGTGGCTGTGCAAGTGATACAGTCAGAAAAACAAGGTCAGGCAATTCTGCTCTTAGGTTCTTTACTGATACCCAATATTAATAATGTTTTATTATTAAATTACATGCTTAAATATGCCTATTTAAAAATGTTTTATATGCTTTGTAAAATATTAAAATCAGAATATATTTCTGTTATTAATTCTTCATAGAATAGCCCAGAAGTAATTTTAAGAAAGAAAATTCTGTTTATGTAATGAATAGACAAAAAAAGCCCAAGTCAGGGCTGTCTGTAGGTATATGCACAAACTCACACACATTTTTGAAGACTCAGTATATAGACATGAGACCAAGATTGTCACTGGGAACCTGAGCTGCTAAAACTATACATTTAAAACTTTATGGCTGAGATTTTTCAAACACCCTATCCTGATTTGACTTTAAACATATGGAAATAAAGCCACAGTGAAGTGATCTGATGTGGGCAAGTGTAACCTGCTTCCTGCCCTGCAGTCAGGGAGAGCTGACAGAGCTTTGAGCCTCCACAGGAACAGCCTGGCACTGCACAGGATGGAATTTTTCAAGTGCTTCTGCGACAGAGGATTATGAATAGGCAAATACAGACTCATGGATATCAAAATGATAGCTCCCTTCTCTAAATATAAGATACAGCAGTCAGTCCTGCTCACAGGAGCTGACAAAACTGACAAGGGTGTGCTAATACAACTCGGAAGCAGAGGGAATATGATGGTCAGTAAATATTGCATGAGCTAGGTATGTTTCTTCCCTACAGCTGGAAGGGCTTAGCCAGGAAATTATTAGGAAAGTAAAACAACGAAGATGACGTAAGAAAGGGCATAATCAGAAGATCAAACTAAGTGAAAGGAAAATAAGGAAACAAAGAGAGAAAAGAGTAAAGGAAAATAGCAATAAAGTTCATATTAGACTGAAGAGGAGCACTTGAGAGAGGACAGATGAACACACAGCTGCAGATCAGATAGGCTGGAAGAGAAAATAGTAGGAATGGGAAGACCAGGAACATCTCCAATGTCTGAGAGCTTTGCATGCAACTGGTTTGACAGGCTCCTGCCAAGTCCGTCTCTATTCTGAGCCTGCCTCATCTCAGTGACACTGTTTTGGTAAACCCACATCACACAGGGCCGGCAGATGCAAAGCATCCCGTTCCCTCTGCTCCTCCTGTGTTATCTCTGCTCCAGCACGTCCCATGCCCTTCCTGCCAGCCACACCCAACAGCCTGACCCGGCGTCAGGGAATTCATGAGCTCAACTGCTGCGTTTTCTTCTTCATTCATCCACCTCTGTTCTCCGCCCACAACTGGGGGAGAGAGAAAAATCCATGTACATGCAGCTGCTCAAGGAACAGATGGGAAATAAGAGAACTGATGAATGTAATGCCAGCTCCTCAAACATCTCACCATTAAAATATACAAAATTATTTTGCTTGGTTTTTCTTGTCTGTACACTGGGATTAACATTTCCAGTCCGTTTGTGCAGTCTTTTAAAACATGATGATGAAAATTCCTTTAGCACCGCTAAATATCAGTACAATTAATGTCATGGCATGTTTGAGAGTAAAGGTATTATTCAAGTGGTTATGAGAATTCGTTAGGTTCTTGTCTCACTCCCACTTCTCAAATACTGGAATGAAAAAAACCCTAAAAATAGAGGGAAATGCTGATGCTGTCCATTTGAATAATAGGAAAAGCTAGATATTAGTAATCTCAGCTCAGTTTCTGACAGATAGTTCCTCAGAATGTACAGCTGATCTTGATTTTCCTTGTTGTTCATTACTAATACCAAATGTCTTGAATGTATCAGATTAAGACATTAAATAAATTAGAATACCATTTTCCCATCAAAAGTAATTAGCACATTTTTTACATCCTAGCCAGGTACTTCTCCTATTACTAGTTATTCTCTTTGGCATGCACATTGGCTGGGGAGAAGTAGTTTAGGTTTTCCACTGTCTGACAAGACAAATTTATTCCACAAGGACTACAAGCTAAACCATTTCACATATTTGTTTAAAAAAAATCAGCAGAAATCAATATGCAAAATCATCATGTAGCTGGCCACAAGAAATTCCAATGTAACTATTTCTGGCAGAATCACTGCTATCTGAATTGAGGAAATTAGAATACACTGTCGACATTAACACTACCAAAAAAAAAAAAAGTGTAAATAAATTTGTAAAGTGATGCTGTAATTAACATGGCCCTTGGGGTCTTGAGCTGATGTTCTGCCCAACTGCAGAGAAGAGTGAAGAAACTTAAAAGGCACCCAAATGCAATTTCAGCCTGACACAGCACTATCTACCACGGCAATAATAGCAATAATTTGTGTCAATGGCTTCAGAATTACTGCTGCTGAGATGTACTTTATTATGCTTCACCCGTCCTTCAGCAGACTTTCAGTGCTACAGAGCAGAAGAGGAGCTGGGTCAGAAGCAGAAACTCACTACACAAAGTCTTCCTCTTGATAAGACAATAAAAAGCAGTTACCATTTTTGACTTTAAAAAAATTCAGTGAATGTTTTGATATCTGGGTTCACTCATGCCGATATCATTAAGACAGAAAGGCAAGGAATACATCACTAATGACCCAGTTTGTATTTCCAGTTCCTGAATCATACAGGGCTTTTTGTCTCAGGTAGTAATCCAGCTTTCTCCAATTTTTTTGTCTCAGCATTTACAGCCTGGATGGTTTTTAAGCTTTATTCAACCATCTATGCAAACCAGCTACACCCCAGACTCATAGCAAGCTTGTTATAAACATTTGTTTATTCTTGCCTCCTTCCTCTGCACTTAATTTATGTTACATTTCAGAAGCTTTTAATTAGGGAGCATCTACTGATAACAGGAAGGATATGGTTTAAAAGTACAAGAACAAACTTGGATAGGAATTAAGTTAAAATAAAAAGAAAACATGAGAATGTTGTTCATTCTAACTCACAGCTGTGACTTCCTTGTACCTTTTACCACTGACTACAACTTCTGCTTTAGAGAAGTGTGGACTTTAAGAAGATAAAATCTTGTTTCATATATGAGAAAATAGCAAGAGTGCGAATTAATTTGTGTACTAAAAGGTGTTTCCAAATTGCTTCAGTATTGTTCAGAACCTTCACTGTAAATGACAGTCACGAGGTTTTGCCACACAAGTGTTTCAAACACCATTGCAGTGTGGTGTATTTCACAGAGGATAATGAGAGAAATAAAAATTAGGAAACAAACAAGCACCATTTGTGCAAAGAGGCAAGAACGGAGCGCAAATCTCCCAGGACAGAGCAAGGGCTGTGAGACGCACAGCTCGCCCGCAGCAGGCCGGGAAGCTCCTCTCTGCAGCGCTGGATCGGGCGGTCACCCCACTGGGAACGGGTCCCAGAAAACCACTTCTGATTATTGCACACAGAGCTGGGACACAGCCCCGAACAACCACCTGGAAAAGACCCAAAGCTCCTGGCTCTCACGTCTGCTTTCTAGATAGTGGTCTTGCCCTTGTTCAAATAGATTTATGATCTTTGTAAATTAAAGATAAGCTTAAGAATATACCACCCTTAATAATCAGCTCTAATAATTATCTTTAGAATAGATTATTTTAAGTTTGGTACTATTTCTACAACACAATTAAACAAACACTCTTAAAACAGAAAATATACAAGTAAGTAGAAAACTGGCCACCAGTACTTGTGAGAATACCTTCGACCTTTCCAAATGTACTTTTCTGTCCTTCTCCTCTCCTCCCTGCATTATTTTCTGTTTTATAACACGGCTGTTATTTGTCTGAACCTGATAAGCTCCTGGGACTCAGTTTGACCTCTCAAACGAGATTCCAAAAATGTAGCCATCACAAGAAATCAAAATAGTGCATCCACAACAAACTAGTTTAGAAGTTGTGCTTATCACAAGCCTTTTTAATTATCTTACATAGCTTTGATTCCTTTCCTTAGGGTACTAATTACATGAGTGTATTTTGTTTCTTTTAATGTTATGAAACAACATCCACTTTTTCCACATTTTCAAGCAATATTCTGCGTGCACACTACTTTTAAATGCACAACATTCAATTCAAGCCTTAGCAGTAGATTGGCTTTAATCATCTGAAACATGCTATGCCATCTCTCTAGTGTCAGAGAGAAGCCTGACTTACTGGATAACCTAAATCACACTACAGCAGGTTCAGTACATCAATTACCACTTACTTTTCAAGTTCAATTACTGCTATAGAAATATAAAATGTTGGAAAGTGGGTTGAAAGATGCAAAGTAATTGCTAGGGGTAACAACTTTGAGTTTTCAGACCAGTTTACATAATTTGTCATTATTTTTTTGTCTGCAAATCAATGAGTAACTAAACCAAATCAGCCACCAGTGTTTCACTGGAGACATATATCCTTCACTGTCAGAAGTTAAGGTGGTATAAATGGTTTTTGATACATAGATTTTTATTTTCTTCAGGAGCTCTGAGATTTATTTACACAAGAATAGGGAGGCTTCTGTTCAGCTCATAACCATAAAATAAGCCAATACCCGACTGTCAAAACCCACAGTTGCAGACAAAGTGATACAACCAAAGAGAGTAAGGAGTTACTGTGTGTTAGTCTTCAGAACATAATTTCTTCAGCTTCCCTATTCATCTGTCCTCTTACTCTGTCCACAAAACAAAAAAGTCCAATACAAACGCCTGCTCAAACCAAGCCTAGTTATTTTTTTCACCTTCAGCTGAAAAAGCTCCAATGCTAGTCAGAAAACAGATGTACTATTAGCAGCCACATAAACTGGAATGTGTATTTAAAGAAGGCAAAGGGCTTCTCACATCCCCTGCCTAACTGTATGTTTGGTTTGGATCCTTTGCAATGCCAGCCTTTACTCTGTGGAAATGCTTATAGGCTTGTCCAGCTGACTGAATGCCAATGCTTCCAGGTATGCAAGCCTGCAGAAATCACCCTGGGCATTTGGTGATTTCATCCAAATAGTTCCAGATAGTTTGCACATCATTTATGTAGGCTATGGATGTGAAAGATTTGCTTCTATTAAAATGAGCATTTTCACTTAGAAAATGCAAACCAGCTATACTCTTCTTCTCAAACTTTTCTTCAAATGACAGGCACCAAGAAGATGAAAACCCTTTGGTTCATAGGGAGTGAACAGCGTGCTCCTGACCAGTTCAGACTCTCCAGCTGCCTGGGATGTGACATTCTACAGTCAATGAAACAGGCTGGGTAGGAGCAAATGTCCTCCTGAAGCATACCTCACAAAACCAATGGAGGAAAACTATTATCTTGGATTAAGAGTTTTCCTTTGTGCTTTAATCACAATAGTAAAAGGCATCCCCTACCCTTTCATTTCAGTCAAAAGCAACTAAAAGAGGCCTTAAATTAAGGAAAAAGCAGGAATTAAGAAAAGCTGTGTTGAATCTACATTTCACTGAAAATGTTTATAGGCAAGTGTCATGTAAGTTTTGCAGGTAGAAGCCCTCCACCATGCAGACACAAATAAGGGAAAGACTGAATGACTTAAAATCAGTAATAGCACAGTTCAGGAAGAAGTTCAAATGTGATATTTCCAGAATCAGATCTACAGAGTGTTGAGTGCCCTCACCTCAGGCCACATTAGTAAAAGTCACAGGAATCCAATAACTTACCAAACTGGACCCAGAAAGAATGAAACAGGACACTTCAGTGCCATTTATTTTTCATTTAAAAACACAAACCAACAAGCAAACAAACAAAAACTACCACCACCCTGAATCCATTCACCTTCCATCATTGGATACATACAAGTGGGAGAACCATCTTCCCAGCCCTTGCACAGTGTCAGAAGCATAAACACTTCAAAGCTTTATACTCCTCAGTATAGCAAAAATGCTACTGGAAAGGGAATTTTTCATCGAGCCACTGAACATAGGAACACAGATTTCTCACAGAAAGTGCATGGCTCATTTTCCTTGGAAAAGAAATGTATCATTACAGACTTCAAATACAAAATACCTAAATGCATTGCATAGTTAGATACTATTACAATTCCTACTCTTTCATAAGCAATGTTATCTAAAAGGATAAAGTCAGGGTTAAAACCTTCATTTAAACTAATCAGAATAAATATCAATAAAGGCATCAGCAGAAAAAGGCATGCCAAAAATAATAGAAAAATAGCGAAGACATAACAAGCAATAAAGCTGCTTAAAATCTTGGATACTGATTTATCCTGTGATGCAGCACAAAATACTTGAAGGCAAAACAAAAAATTCCACTTAATTTTCATGTTTCAACTGTATCTAAATGTAAACACTGGTTATCACTGCTCCTGTGACTCCTGCAAACAAATGATTTTGAAGTCAGTTCTTTGCTTTTCTTTTAAGGAGCTATCTGTGCTAAGCTGGAACATTCCTGAAAACAGAAATGTGTTCGGTCAGGGTAAAAGAGAGAAACGATACAGCAGGAAAGGTTCTTCACGCCCAGCTGCTCCTGGGCACTGAGGCAGGGTGTCCCTGCAGACACAGATCAGGTGATGCTGCCGGGACAGGCGCCTGCATTAGCAGAGTGCGTTTAGATGACACACTCACAACAATTATGGCTACTTGTTATTGCTACCAAAACTAGCAAGTTAGCCTTCTCTAACAATTGTTATTTGTCTTAAATTTCCAAGGCCATGAACACACCATCATGTCTGGCAAAACAGTAGAATTATCCCTTTGAAAAATGCAAGCCAAAATTCGGCAACTGATAAGGGAAGCATTGCTCAGCCAGATTGTTCCCAGCTCTGGCTGGTACTTTGTAAACATTCATGTCAGGACCCTTCGATAAGCCTCAGCCTTGGGTCCACTCACTGATTATGCAGCTTGCAGTGCTCAGGTGCTGACTTTTGCTCAAGTTTTCTCTATGTCTGTGCATTGCCTGACTCAGGTCAGCAGTCCAAAGCATTATGGGCTGCCTAATGTACTTTTGCTCTTCAAATAAAGCAACTGAAACACTCAAAGGCAGTCATTAAAAAACAGGAAAGAAAGCAAAGAGGATGACTCTAAATCGATTATTAAGTCTGACCAACAAGTGGTGCTTTTTTCCCAAAATCTGAGGTATTGACAAACTGATGTCCTGTATGCCATGACTACATTGGCTGTTGGGAATCATTTCTCAGATTCAGAATGCAGTGATGCATTGAATCATTTCCTTTAAATTCCTACCACTCATTGCTTATTATGATGACACAAATTTGGACTGTAAAATGACCCACTGTAGGCTCATTAGTCATGCTCCTCTTTTGTTCAAAGATGCAGTGGGAATGACTCTGCACACAGATTGAAGAAGACTGCTTTTAAGAACTGTCCAAATACATCATAAAGTCTTACCCTCTCTGGTTTTATGTCTACCAGTGGTCTTGCCATTCTTTACCAAAATTAACCTTGATCCAAGTCATTTGTTGCTACTATGAGTGATTTACCAAACATTACTATAATATGCAAGATGTATAAGACATCACATTTGTCCAGCTAATGGCCAACTTAGGTTTGCAAGACATTTTCTCTCTTTCAGTATCAGCAGAGTAAAGCTGAATTAAATGAAGCAAGAGACATGAAGCCTCTAACCTATTTCTGTAAATTGTACCAAGCCATTTAACTCTTTAAACCAAGATGATATTTTGTGTGGACTTTAATTTCAGATCTCTGACAAATTTCTGAAACAGGCCACTGCATTTGGTTGGAAAGTCTTTCTATTTGGGAATAATCAATTGCATAATCAGTAACTCAATTTACAAGCCTGAAAAGCCAGCACTGTCCCATTTTTCTTAGAAGTTATGCATAGTAGTGGTAAGACTCAGAACTGTAGAAGACTTTGGAATTCTCTCCTGATGTAGAAATAACTGCGTTCTGGCCAAATGAGAACATTTTTAGGCACGTGTCTCTGCTCACACATTTCTCTCTATTTGCTACCAAAACCAGATTGACTTGGAGAGAGACATGTCCTGGTTAGTAACTTGATGGCCAATCTGAGTACACAGCATTTTAACAGCACAACAAAGGGTTAACACACATGCTGCCACCAAAGAAAATCAAGAAATACAATCTCAAATGGCAAAACATTGCTCCAAAGAGAAAAAGGACTGAGTACAACTTGAGCAAAGTTGTACAAATTATAAAATATTCTTCTAGCATCTTTGAAAGTAAAGTAGAAGAAGCGAGAATAAAGGGGTTTAGGTGGTCTAGTGCTGATCATCCACCAACACCTCTAAGGGCTTTTGGTAATTACAGAGATTTCAAGTAGGAACAAACACCTTTTTTCTAAACTGCTGAGCACATACAAATGGGAATTAACCATTTACCAAGACAAGCAATTAAGACAAATTAGAAAACAGTTTCATGTGCTTTCTGCACCACAAATACCTTATAAATGCCCTTCAGTGACCCAAAAAGTGAACAATAAGCCTATGTTAAAGGCTACTGTCAGAGAAACAAAGAGCAAAGATACGCAAGCTTTGTCTACACTCATCTAGAGAAACTCAGCAAATTGCTCTGTCATGCATCTTGTACCCTCCCCAGAAATCATGTGAACCTTTGCCCTTTTGCCCTGACAGATTAAATCGAAGCATGAAGAAGTAGGGTCTTAGCCAAAGAATATTACATTTTAAAAGCTGACCTAAGCTCTTTTTATTTGCCCTTTCATTTTGATCTCATGATGATGTTTCAGTAATTTCTTCAGATATTGAGTTCATCAATCTCTAACCCTCTCCTGGATGTATTTTAGGTTTCTGCATTTCTTCCATTTCGGGGAAGGGCAAGGTGTTTTGCACTTTACAGACCAACTGTAATAAAAGGGCCTACATGATTCAGGAGATCAAGAATACTTAGTCATAAAGAAAACTTGTAATCTGGATTTCTCTCACCTCTCAAATTATTAATGTTTTTATGCACTACGACTCAGAATAGTACAAAAAAAATCATTGCTTAAATACTAATTTTGAACTTCCATAAAATTTATTCCCAGGGAAATGATGTGGGCAAGCACCTCTTTCACCCACGTACCCACCATCACTCTTCTTTAAACAGCTGCATTTAGCACTCTGTAATCAGGTGTTTGGCTTTTCCTAAACCTCTAAAACTGACACAAAAATTAATGACATTTGACACTGTGAGTGAATAACAGCATAAAATATGATACTATTTTATCTGAAATTAAAATTCCCGAGTCTGCTACAGTTACCTTTTAAATGGGCCTCAGCTTTCGGACCTGAAAACTGGGGGTGCAATCCACACAGCTCAAGACTAAAAACTGAAACACTGAATCTCCTAGCTCATCACTCCCAAATTTTTGTAAGGCCCAGTCATGTTGCAGAGGTTAAAAAAACCTGGTTGCCTCAATCGAGCTTTAAATAGATGTATCACTGTTAGCAATAGGAACAAAATCTGGCAGACAGTTGAACTACTCTCATCCCTTTCCAAAGGACTGGGGTTTGTAACACCATTGCAGGAGCTATCAAAATCCTTGCTCGGGCGATTTGACTTGTGGAAATGTTCAATTCGTATAAAGCAAATGAAAACACTTTAACAGAGAAAAACATTGTAGAAATAAAAAAATATCAATTTATTAAGCAACACAGCAGAGCCAGAGTATATAAACTCTGAGTTTTTATGCGGGACACACTCGGCACTAAGCACAGAGACTGAATTTATGTAATTCCCAATGACTAAGAAGCTAATATCTCTTCTTTCTACACAATGATCTAATATTGCACACCATCATCCAAGTCTTCCTGACAAACTCAGAGAAAAAGCACATATATTTGTACACAAATGATCAATATTTAGAGACTGCATAATTTCTTCTCTCTTTAAATGGGTCTTCCTAGAAATTAGTCATAATTTAAACTGACACTCCTGCAGAAAAAGGATTTTTTTTTCTGCAGATGGATATAGAACATGCAAGACCTCTAGATACGCTGTTTTTTAATTTTTAATTAGAAGACTCAATTTGTTTTCTATACCATTTTTCATAGATAACAATATAGAAAAGCAGTAAAGCAATATTCCAGATAAGAGAGGAGTTAAATTTGATTCTCAGAAAAACAACATTCATACAGATTGTTTAAATCTGCTTAGTAGTATTTTATGACCAAATCTCTCAACTGAAATATTCACTGACTATGAATTCAGGACTGCAAGACATTACTCAGCTGTTAATGAGCCCTTACTCTTAGATTTAAAGACTGAGGAAGTTCCCAACAGATACCCAGAGAAGACAATGCTAACACTAAAATTTAAGCCTAACACTCACAAAGAAAACACAAAAATGAAAGATAAAAAGGAGAAGAGGGAAGGACGAGTACTATGGAGGATACAAAACATAGATGTTTTCAAGCCTTCAGCTTTTGGACATGAGTATATCTTTGTAATATCAATATTCAACACATAAGAACAATATTTCTCCAGCACCTAGGTCTGCTACCGCCCAATCAGCTCTGGAACACACCAGCCTGTTGTTGACACAACCCAAGAAAAGGGTATTTCAGGGCAGTGTGGAAATGGACTCGATTTCACTGCTCCAGCCATAACAAGAGCCTGTGTTTCCCTCTGCAAACTCAAAAGTACTACAATGTAACACAACCAGCATATTATGGCCCGCAATAGCAATTTGTCTCTTACTTAAAGGCAATTGTTTACATCAAAGAACCTCCCAGAAGGGTTTCGCATACAAGTGATCATCTGTTAACTGAACTAACATTATTAGCAAAGTTATAGTCTATTATCAGAATATCTTTTATTATGATGCATGGGTTAGCACCTCATACTTACCAGAGGACTGTGCAAAATGCTTCTATACTCACTAAAATAAAACCATTTCAATTACACAGAGAATGTCTATATACTCAGACAGAAGCTAAGAATGTTAATTGTATGCATGCCTACAGTGATGGCTGAGACATGAGCCACTCCTATTCCATGCCCTGGGCAGCTGAAGAAGAGTCCCAAGGTACTCCTCTGCTCCTTTATGCTGCTGAGGACAACGAGGTGTTCATGGCCTCACGTCCCAACATTGTTTATCAACACACTTTCCACTATGACTTGATACATTTTATACAGAAAAATTAGCTTGTTAATATCCTATGAAAATAGACTTGGTGGGCCTGTAGGTATTGGATTTTATTTCATGGCAAAACCGTGCTGAAGATGTGGATGGCTCTAGGGATGATCCAGACAAAGCATTCCAAGAAGGCCACACTTCAGATGGTTAATGCAATTATGGCAATCTCCTAACTCCCCTCCTTATGCAGCACCAATAAAGCTCAATTCTATAATCTGACACCTCCTTTGCTTGGATGTCCAATTAAATAAATCAAAATAAGTGAAGGACTCCTCAGAAACTGTTGGTTTTCTACCCAAAAAACCCCCGAAGTCTCTCTTAATATGCCGATGTAAATAAGGAGATACTGTGTCAGACAGAATGGACAGAAATTAAGAACAGACCTCAAGAAGTCATCCAGCTCATCACCTCATGCTCTCTGAAGCTACTTAAATATGAATGTTATCCCTGCCAAATATTTGGCCAATATTTAAAAAGCCTTTCTGCCTATACTATTTAATGGTTATGCAGCTGAGATTTCCTCCTAGTTTTAGGAGGAAATCTCTCCCCTTACTACAACTTTAAGCTGTTATTTCTGCTAATGTAGCCACCAGGCACAGAAGACAATTGATCACTATTCTCTTTTATACAGAGCAAATCCAAGTCTGACAACCTTTTCTCAAAGATCAGGTTTTAAATATATTTGAGTTTGACACATTTCTCTGGATTTTCCTCCCTAAAACTGCCTGTATGAGAAGCGAACCGAGAAATACGGGATGCTAAATGGCATCTTGAATCCTTTTCTGGCACAAGAAAGGTATTTCACTTTAATCATTCAGACTTCTGTATCTTTAAAAACCCAGGGCCAACCTTCTCCAATCCCTTTGTAGCGGCTGGATGTGTGGAGGTTCTAAGACATTTCAGACTACAGGAAAACCTTTAGAAGCCAATTAAACTCCATATCTCTCTTGTACTGGGGAGCCCAGAACTGGACACAGAATTTCTGATGTTTATATACTATTTATCATTCCTAAGCAAAGACACGGGCTAGACAGCATAGCACTAATTCTGTATTTTAAAGAAAAGTATATGTGGAACTTTGACAATGTAGCTGAAATTTCTAAAATGACAAGTATTTCAGTTACTCTGCCCTTGTTCATTTATTTGAGGGCAGAGAAAGCTTTTTAATTGCCATTAAAAGACCAAAGGCAATTCCTGCAAAGTCCTCTCTGTCATCTCAACATGACACACACAAATCACCTAACAAATACTTCCTTCTCCTAGGATTATGAACCTAATCTAAATGTGCTGCTCACAGATTAGGTCTAGGCCATATTATTAGATTCAAAACCAAAGGGAGGCTTTTTTCTATTTTTCAAAATGAAGGAACTAAAAATAAAAGTGAGGCTGACAGGCATTTGGTTGAGTGAACAGGCTCCCTACTTATCAACCCCCAGCCCACGGAAATGCCCAAAGGAAGAGGGATAAAAACATGAAAAAAATTATCATTCTGGAATCCCAATATTGTACAATATAAGAGAGATATAGTGGTCAAAACTGACAGGAATTAAGTATTCAAAGGCAAAATATATGCAGCAGAGATATAAATCTCTTTTCATTTCTAGAACTCGTAATGCAAAGAAGGATGAAATGCATCAGTAAAAAGACAAAAATATTTAAATCTGTTAGAAGGACCAGAGTTTTTATCTTCACCAGATTTTATATTTGACACTTTAGAATAAACAAAAGAACAACAAAAAACAAATAAAACCCTTAAACAAACAAACAAACAAAAGGAACACATTTCAGCCAAAAATATTCAAGACGTTTGCTAACACGTCTGGACTATTTAATCTAAGACTGAATCATAACAGCTTGGGGGCAGGGGAAGGAAAGTAGACAGAAACATGGACTTGTGGAAGTCCTAGTTGGGAGGGTGGGAAAATAATCCAGGACAAAAGAGTTAAGAATTAGAGGTTACAAGCAGGGAGGCCTAAGCACTCAAATATTTTAGTGTTAAATTACTTTATTCTCAGTTTATTTTACCTACATGCAGCACATATAAGAACACAGCCTCACAGTGAAATCTGATGTACCAAAAATTAATTTGCCCCCTATCTTTAAGTTAACAAACATCAAGAGACTGATGAGAGGAAACTGACGGGACTCAAGAGAGCAGAAAACCGGTTTTTGTTTTCCTGTTGCTTTACATGCAAAAGTCAGCAGAGAACAAAGCACCTTTATATTTACAGTATGAAATACTGTATTTCATAAAATGTGATGCCTGAAATAATGGAGGCACTACAGACTTGGTCAGGTCCAAGTTAGATTCTGAATGCAATAATTAGCTTTTTACAAAAGGAACTCATTTCATTTTGGTGAAACCACAGAAATATTGGGTGTTTACATTATCTCCTCCAAAGTCTCATTTCCTTTTCACTTATTACTGTACGAGACAGGAAGTTCAAATAACAAAGCCGAGATGCATTAATGAAATGGAGAATTACTTGCTCTTTGTTATTTGCAGCACTTATGGACGAGACATATGTGTACGCCAGAGAAACTTGGGTGAGCATCAGCACTCTCTTTACCTTTTAGGACTGAAAATAGATTACTCCAACAGAGATGATCATATGTTTCATGAAGTGTTAAACACTAAAGTAAGGAAATAGATGCGTAACTCTAAGGAAACCGTTACACACAGGAATTCTGTATCTGCTTTGGTCATCAAAATATCTCTGTGGAGTAAAAGGAGCAAGTTATATTCCCTCCCCGTGTTTCAAGGGATGTCTTTATTTTACACATGGCACATTCCAGACTGGCAAGGAAGGTACGACTGCCATCTTCTTAATATGCCATATTTATTTGAAAAAATGTACTATCCTACCCAAAGGAAGTTCAGCACTTAGCACACAGCCAACGCAGAGAGAAATTCTCACACATCCGAACTGTCAGGCAGAGCTGGGGTTTGGTTTGCCTGTTCTTGTTCGTGAACATCAGTAGAGAGCCACAGATTTCTTAAAAAGTGCCACCAAAATGTGTCAACAAAATGAAATGAAAACACTGATCGCTTCAATGTCAGTGATGCTTAAAGGAAGTTTAAAAATTACTCCCTGAACCAGATTTCCAGAGATCCAGGCACGAGACAATGATCTTGTGCCCAGAAAGGCTGCATTGTCCTGCAGCTTCCTCCCAAAAGGCCTCCCCTTCATGCCGTGATCCAGCAGCAACCCAGATAACGTTTAAGTACTGGACATAGTCCCTTCCATCTTATTCATGTCTTTCTTCTAATAAGAACCCAATTTCCTCTCAGACCATGCCAGTATCTCCCCTTTTCCCTGCTCTGTCCATGAAGCAGTGAAGGGGAAGACACACAATTCTCCCTCGCTCCGTCTCGAGGAAATCAGACCAACAATATATCCTTGAGTGTTTTCTGGTATTCATTTATGAATTATCCTCGCTTCCTAACTAATGTATGTTGATATATGGACACCACCATCTCCATCTGAAGAAATCTCAGTGTTTTGGATTACCACTAGTAATTCAAGAAGTGCTGGGAGAGGTTGTTACAAAACTCAAGCAGAAAAGAGCAGAATTCAGCTTGGGTTCCATGTCAGCACTGAGAAGACAAACCACTGAGGAGTAGCATTATTTTGCTCTAAGATGAGTTGAAAGTGTTTTTTCTGACCTTTCAGAAAAACTCAGAAACTTGGCTTCTAGAGAAGGAATAAGCAAACAAAAAGGTCCACCCCGAATGCTACATTGTTCTGAGACTTCAAAAGATCAGGCTCATGCTGAGTAGCTTGTCAGTCACTTTTGTGTCCATACATCACTTCAAAATACACCATAAGTTCTTTGGGGGTTTTTTTGTGTTTTGAAGTTCTTGCAAGTCCCAGAAGTTGAGATAATTTTACCCAGCCAGTCTGAATTTTTTTTAATGATGTGTAATTTGTGGTAACTCATCCTTCATGCAGAAATGCAAACACAGCTCAACCCTTTGCAACTGTAACAGTTGTCAAAAAAGCGAGAGCATGAAAACTGAAATGAAATTTTCTAAATTCATCTATTTGTGTATACAAACACATTTAGATGGACAGACAGATACCCACACTTGCCCCTAAGGCACAGAAAGCCAGAGCCAAGGGATTCCCTAAGCCTGGGGCCACCACAACCAAGTGACTTGCAGACAATTGAGCGATTCAGATTCACTCGTGTTTTTAATTCTCACATGTTCAGCCCCCTCTTCATTGGTGTTTCTACCAATACAGGGAAAAAACTCAATTTCATATTTAATATTTAGGCTGCCTTTGGTTTATCGACTTGCATCTTTCACAGCTTAAAACCACTCATTCTTTGCTCCATTTTCAGACCCAGAACTTTCAATCTGGCAACATCCAACCGGGTCTCAGCCAAACAAATAACAATTAGTTGCTATTTCTCAGGTTTCAGATGCCCTAACTGCAGGGGAAAGAGCTATGGTTGAGCTTACAATCAACTCAAACCCACAATTTCAAAGGAATTCAAGATTCTAGCATATATAAAATAATTTATTGTTAGTAGTGGCTTGATGGCAATAAAAAACTATTATTTTTTTTCTGCTACAGCAATGTCCTTAATCAGAGAGTCACTTCTGAACATGTGTGATTAATGTGCAATAGAAGAAAAAAAACCCTGCTTCCACCAAAGCAAAGAGCTACTGCTTAGAAATGCAATTACTACGCCAAGACTTGTTTTAAATAGCCTCAAATTTCTAAAACAGACTCCAAGATTAGCTCAGATATCACACTGCATTCATGCTACAACATAAAAACTGATTTTTAAGGTTGTCTTATAAAAAATCCTCTTCTGAATTAAAAGGAAAAAACTACTCATGGTACCTTATGCCTCAGATACTGAAAACTACCTTTCAAGAAACACACATATATTAGGAAATCATAGTTGTAGTAAACAGCACCCACATATGGCCTAAAAACTGTGCAACATGCCATCTTTTTTTAGGGTTCAAAGTTCAAAATTGTAGAAAAGAGCTTTGTCTTACAGGAGACTGCAGATTCCCTAGCACTGTACATTTGACTCTGTAAATAATACATTGCAGTGATGTCAGACAGGGAACAGCAGCACAAAATGGTCAGCCAAGAACAAACTGTGGCTGGTTGGGTCTTGGGGGGATTTATTTTGAGAGAGAGAGAGGGCATTTCTGCTGGAAAGAGACCTGCTAGGATTCATATTCACAGGAGCAACCTCTTCCATAGTATAAACATGCCAAGCAACCAGAACCTCTGTTTAAAGCTCTTTTTTGCTAAGTTGAAACCTTCTCATGGCCTAGGCACACTTTGCAGCGCCTGAGATTTGAAAAAGACAGGCATACCCAAAAAAAGCAATTAACTTCAGTGCACATGGGGATTGTTTATCTGAAAACTGGTCCTTCTGGCCAACAGTTAAACAGCAGCATTCTGCTCTGTGCAAGGGCAAGGTCAGAAAACTCTGCCAAAGGAAAACAAACTAAGAGAAGCAATGGTGAATAAGGTTCAAAAAAGCCATTCAGAAAGGTGATTTCTGTGTACACATTCTCCTACAATGACTACAATCTTCTTTGTACTGTAGGAAGCTTCGCCTGGGCATTGCTGTGGTGCTGAATAGGAATCAAACTGTACATCCCAGTATCTCATCTGAGTGTGTAATCACTTGACAAATCAATCAGCACTCACTTCACTCAGAAATACAAAGGGGCAGATTACCTCCTAGTTCCAGGGGGATCTGCAATCAGGGATTGTGATGAAAGAGCCCAGGACTTTGCCTGCTCCTCTGATCTGCCTGTTCCGCTTCAGGCAGCTCCAGCAGGATTCCAGCCCTATCAGTGTCGGGACTAAGAGGAGGCACACCTTTCCCTCACCTGGCTTTTGAAAAATTCCAAAAGGCAGCCCAGGAAGGGGAGGGGAACAAGAGCCAGACTCGGTGCCCAGGTTGTGGTGCTGTCCCTCTCTCTCTGCCCTCCAGCTGGAGCTGAGCACACGCCCCACAGCCGGTCAGGGAGGCACCACCCGCCCTCCTGCCCCGCCGGTGCGCGGCAGCTGCACAAGGCAAGGAGGACAGAAGGCGTCTGCCAAGGAGAACAACACTTTTTCCACAGGCTTTCCACTGTTTCTTCCTGAGGGAAGAATCTGCCTCGTGGATAAGCCAGACACAAAGCAAAACTTCCAAAACATGAAACAGTGCTTGAGAAGAAAGAGAGGTAAAAAATCCTGTATAATGGAAATAGAGCTTTCTCCTTGTGCTACCCAAAACTAAGGGGCTTCAACCAGAGATCAGTTCAACCCTGCTGCACAACTCTAAATCCTGTCAAACACAAGAACTTAAGGAATTCACTGAAAATTCACTTTTACATTGCAATGGGAGAAATAGCATTTATCCTTAATAACACATTTTCGCAGTGGAAAGACTGGCTTATACCAAACCCCAAGTAGTCATTAGAGTGTCTGCAGAGATTGTGCCATTTTCCTGCATGTTTCAAAGCCAGTGTTTGAATCCAAGGCGCTCCAGTGCTTCCCAAAGGAATTTTGTAGCAGGTGGTGTTAATAATCCCCGAAACAGGATTCTCTTTGCTACACCAGCTAAAAGTTCAGGGAAAAGGGATTATGACAAAGCCTTCACCTGACCCAGTAATGCCTCTGTCATTTGTCACCTCTCATGTCAGTTTCAGAATAAGCAGGTATAACGTTTCAATCATAACACTGCAGATGTACTTCTACACTTGCCAAGGTTGAAGGCTAACGTGCTCTTAGAGAGCCATTCTCCTGCAGGAAAATACATGGAAATTAGAAAGACCTACAATTCTACAAGGAGCTGCTAGTTTTCTGGAGGGCTTTTACAAACCCCCTCTCATCTGTTTAATCATAAAAGGGAAAAAAAAAATTCAAGAGAGAGAGGGAAAAAAAAGGCATGGTGAGGTAGAGGTCAAACCAGAATGTCTCCAGTGAAATATCTCTGTGACAATTTTTTGAAGTCACCTTATTGAAAGTAACATCACCTCTTGTCTTAACATGAATGCTTTCTAATTTTCATTTATGTTGGTTGCTCATGCATTAAAAAATGTCTGGGGGAGCAATGTAACATCACATAAGGAAGTGTTGAAAGATATGAAACCTTTCTAATATCTAAACCCAATGGTACAGATACATCAGAGCCATTATTTTGTCATTAAAGCCCTATCTTTATAATAAATTAAAGACCTTTGGACCCATATTATACTCTGGAGTTATGTAAGTACATAAGCAAAGCATTTCCCTATTAAATATGTACTTTTCTAAATTGCAATAAAAATAATTTATTTCACAAGGGACATTTACCAGACACATTTTAAATATACAATGCAAATTCTTGGATGTTTTTCCATAAATATTTAAGGTGTAGAGGAAAAATATATCAGATATTGAATAACATTAATTGGTATTTTAAATTAATTCTAAACTATTCAATAGATTTTCATACTTCTTTCATCTTTTAAATGGCACTTTATCACTTTAAAATGCAACAAGATAGGTATATCCACATATTTTAAAACAACTCCAAAAGGCAAAATCACTGTAATAACAGCAAATTTAGAAAATTAGTGCCTGGAGATCTAATTTACTGGTGTTTTTTTCAAAGGAAAATCAAAGTTTTCAGAGTCATATCAGAGATTTCATCTTCAAGTGCTACTGGCCATAGCTAGAAACATTAATCTGGAACACCCTTACTCTGATTTGTCTACAATAACCTGTGAGAAGACCAGAGCACCACTCTGACAAGTGTCAAAAACCCAAAGCAGCATACATTCAATTTAAATAAGACTAAAAAAACTACAAAGAAGAACTGCACAAATCATATACAATTGTATAAGATTTTAAAACCCTTAATCCTTTGGCACTTGAGAGAGATGTTTATTTAAAATACTAAGCTATTGAGAAAGTACCTTTTTGTGCTTTAGCTCTTCATAAAAAAATCCCCTAATGTATTTTCTAATGCATTTAACTACTTGTTTTTAGCAGATACAGCATGTCAAGACCTGGTCCTCAGTGAGTAAAGCAGAAGCTATTTTACTAGAATCAGACTTGTGTTTTTAAAGAAAACAAGACATTTCAGGAATTTTCTTTCCCAGTCCAATTTACTCCTGCCCACACTTCCCAGTGCTTGCAATCCCACACTCCGATTTCCTGTTCCTCCCACTCCCTTTCACACACTCAGAACTATTCTTTTCCCTGTCCTTTTCAGCCCATCTCCCTTTGTCCTTCCAGCTCCATTGCTCCTATGAATCCACCTCTCCTCCCACTTCTGCTATTTCCATATTTCTTTTAAAAGAAAACAAAACAAAAATAAGTCCACAAAGAAAGTCCCCCTTAAAAAAAGAAAAGGGAAATAATCCTGAAAATCGAACCTCAGTAAAGCCAATGAATAACCCTGCAACTGTACCAAGCTCCACTGATTTGTATGCAACATTAGACTCTGTTATCTCCTGCCTTTTCATTTATTTGGACAATAAAACAAACAAGTTAAGATCAGAGATTGAATTCAGTAGGTCACTTATTTGATTTCAGGATGCAAAGATGGATGGCTGGAGGAGTTTGGGTGGCTTAAGCAACTACTGAAAAATAAGCCAGACAAAATTAGGCTTCCGTCAAGGAGATGTAAGATCCTTCCTAAACTCATCGTCTCAACAGCACCCTGGATTACTCACATCTTACACTACAAGCAGCACAACCTGGAGGGCCGCAGTGCCCGGGTGCCACACAACCATCATCCACCATCTGAAGACACATTTCTGTCTGGAATAAGAACTAAGCTTTTCCCATCTTATTGGTTTAAGCAGAGTGTGGCTTCCCCTTTATCCTCCCCTCTCTGGCTTCTCTACTTCTGCAGGCGCTGGGATCAAGTACCTATATATCAAAGGACGATTGCCAGGGAAAGCAAAAATTAGATTATAATCAACACAGAGCTGGAGCCTCAGTGCTTACGCTCCTCTTATGGCTGCTATCAAAACAAAAAGTGCTCCATAGGCCTGTAAGAGACATTCAGCTGCACATACTCTTGTCCCTTCACAGGGCAAGTGTCACCAGCCTGCAATGAATAGTGCAAATGCACCTGCACAGATTTAAAAATTGAACCTGAAGTTCACATTAATAATGGAGCACTCCAGGTGGTCTGCAAGCTGGGGCCGTAATGAGGAACTTTCACTGACACATTAGTTATCAAATGCTGAGCCAGGTCACTACACATGAATAAAGTGATCTCCCCAGAAAGATGAAAGGGGAATTATTTTTTTCTTTTTAAGAGAGATTACACCAGCCTTCTGGAAAAGGTCTGAAGAAAGACAATGTGCTAAAACAGTTAACTTGATTAGACTGGAACTGAATAAAACACATCAAGAGCTATCAAAGGAGCAGAAAATTATTCTGAACTGTATATGCAACAGTGGCTAAATCCCACCCGATGCCCTCTGAACCCCTGCTGACAGCAGACCTCTGAACTGGGATTGCACTGCCTGCAAAACCAGTGGAGGAAATGGTGCTGGTCTCCAGTGTGGCTGCTGGGGGCACAGGGAATGTCAGAGGTGACAGCAGCAGCCCTGGGAACCGGGAGCACCTTTCCCACAGGCTGCCCCCAGCTCTGCAGGGACAGCCTTCAGCCAGGCCGTGGCAAACACAGGCAGGAAAAGCAGGGTCTCCTTCAGCCTGTAGGAGATGGAGCTGAGGAACGGCGGCAGCAAGCAGCTGCACACAGAAGGCAGGCCACTCAAACCCCAGGCATCCCGGCCCTCCCTCGCGGAGCAAACAGAACCAGGACCCAGAAACAAGAAGGCAGGTCTTAACCCTTACAGACTTTTCTAAATCTTCACCCCAGTGCCTCACCCCGGGGCAAAATGAGTTTTAAAGCTTTGTCTTCTGAGAAAGAAACACCAGTTATTGTAAGAGGGAGCAAAGGAGTGCTGGATTGCCCACTCATCAACACGTATTGTGACTGTACAGGAGCAGGCTGATGAAATCTGGAAATGCAGAAGGAATGAAAGAAGAGAGCAGGATGGTGCCCTAAAACTTGGCAACTCTGGGTCTGTTCGAAGTTCTCTACGTATTGTAGTATTGCTGTGAAGCACTGGAACAATACAATTATGCCATAAATCAAGTTCAGTTCAGACTAGAAAAGCTCTTCATCTATTTCACAGATGGATATAGTACAAGGACATGGAAAAATAAAAGAAATCTCTGCATTTTGTTAGTACCTAGTCCTGTAATCAAAGCCAGGAAAGCTTTTACTGCTTACTACTCTGCTTTTTCATGAAAAAGGTATTTCAGTGAGATACCCAGAGATATAATAAGAAATATCACCAAATACAGAATAAATCAGTCAGTTGTTCTTCTCATAATTAAAGCACTATACAGAAAAAACATCTAAGTAGTCCTATCAATATGCACAATTCAAAATCAACAGCATTCAAGCATATTCACAAAGATGAACATATATGAAATCACACCAGCTTGAAAAAAAAAACAAACAAACACAAAAATAAGTCGATTTACTGCATGACTCTGGAAACTAAATGTAAAGCTCTCCCTGAGAGAAAGCCAGTTCCCAAGTTTATGAAGCTGTTTTAGCTTAATTGTTTTAAGATGTAAATGTAAAGAGTGCAGAGTGACATTCTTCACTAGGGAGAAGAACCAAAACCAAATAATAAACACAGTTGCTGGATCTGAAGCAAGCTGTTCACTGTCCTGAAATAATATAACTTACTTAGACTTGTTTTCATGCTGAGAAGCTGAAGAAGCCAAAGTGCTGCTTAAGGGCCATTTGAGACACTTTTGCACCTAATGAGGCCACCATATTTTTTGCAAGATAGTGTTATTTTCTTTTATTCCAAGCACCCCTACATGGAAACTGATAACAACTTCTGAAATACCACAGCCTGTGTGTTATCACCCAAATAAATCATTGTATTTCTGGGGGAAAAAACAGGTCCTGGAATAGGAATAATGGAAAAATGAATCCAAAAGCCAAAAGCATATAGGAAGTAAGTGGTAAGTTTTTATTCCCATCAGTGTGCAGGCCTCGATGCCAGATAGCATTATCCTGACACTAATCTGAAGACCTAATCCTGATACTAATTTGAAGACGTCTATGAACTAACACTAAACATACCTATTCTAATATTTTTTAAGTTCATTTTTAATGAAACCTGACCACTAACTCTAGCAAGCTGCTCACAGAAGTCAAGCTTACTATTTTTCACATCACCTGAAACATGGTCTTCTGTCCCTAAGAGGCTCTTTCTGAAGAAACAGTGTGTTAGCATTCATTACTGTAACCCATTGATGTATATTTTATTTGTGGTTTTAAAGTTTTCAACCAATTTTCTTTGATGCAATGCATAATTAGTAGTAATTAAAAGACTACCTTAAAAATTGAAGCCTCTGAACAAATTTTGTGATAAACCATCAAAGGACTGGAGTTTGAAGTAAAGGCCTGAAGGAGGATAAGAAACAAAGTAAACTTGAAATAACTTAGGTCTCTAAGAAACATGGCAGGAGTGGGGGAAATATCTACCATTAACAGCACTGGAAAGCCTAATTTTAAAAAATTTCAGACACAGCTTGTTTACCTGGATGTAGAATTAAACCAATGGATACTGTCATTCTTGCACCAGAATAAATTGGAACTTTTATGTTTCTATACTGAAAATGGTTCAACTGTAAAACCACACTTCACAGCTCAAGGCAAAATGATCCCACAGGATCCTTACAGGAAAAGCAGAATATTTTGGTTCACTACCAATGACTTGTGGTCCACGGTGGGCTTAAAATCCTTCTCCAAATGAATCCTTGAAAGGTAGCTAAGAGAAGGAGGCATGCAGGCAGCAGGCTGGAACTCGTGTACATACAGGACACACTTTTACTAACAAATGGATAGTTGTTCACAAAAGCCAAGAGGCTGCAAAATGCTTCTGTGCAGACAATTTTCTTTCATTAGTAAAGGGAATGTTGCATGGGTGCCTTATGCTTTAGAATAAGCATGCCTCAATCATTATCTAATTTTTCTATTATACTTAATGCCAAATTTATGTAAATATAGATTACTAATGAATTGCTAGAAGCTAGAAAATACAAGCTTACTTATTTTTACTTACTAGATTAAAACAATTGCCAATCTGCAGGTGGAAAAGTTTACAGCAATTCCTGTTCACTTTATTTAAAAATTAACATTATCATTTCAAAACCTTTCGAGAGTCAATTGACTCCAAGCACACTCTTACATCATTTCAAAGCTCAGATCCTTGAGCTTTAAAATAATACTTGAGTTTATTCTTGCAGGCAAAGAATTCTGCTAAAAACTCTTTCAAAAACGTTTGAACAAGCATTGATAAAATGGTAGCAAAAAAGTTCAGAGAGCCAGGCTGGCAGTCACAGAGGCATTTTTACACCAGTGCTCCATGAAATTCAGCTTCAGACACCAGACCCCTGCATAGTTCAGACTTTTTCAAACAGACAGGAGCAGATCTGTCGGAGAGTGTGGGAAGTCTGCCAACCCTCAAAATCAACAGTATGGCTGGGAAAGGGAGCCTGAGCTACCGCAACACCTGAAACCAAAAATGTAGAGCTCATAAATGGTTCTGAACACATCTAAATTAAGAGCAATGTAAGTGCTCAGTTCTCACCCGTGTTTCCTATGTATATCAGTCAGAAATGCTACTCCAGCTCCTTCAAACAATCAAGTGCTGTAAGCACTTTTTTCACTGGAAAACTGAAGATACAGAAAAAAATTGTTGCATAGTACAAAGATAAAAGGCTGCCTTCTGTATTCAGCTACTATTAACACTTGCACCTGGTGGTTACATAATTAAATACAGAAAACAACAATTGTACCCTAAGAGAAACTTAATTAGATTAGGCATGTAGTAACAAATGCAAAATTACCATCATTAGTATGTCAGTGTACTACAAATGGAAATGCTTAAATGCCAAGCCCACAGCTCCCATGTCTGATTTATTCCCACAGATGAGGAGGAGACAGCGATTTGGTCCCTTTTGTAATTTCAGGACAACTGCATCCAGGTGAGATTTACCCACAAAGGAGCAGGCAGGAGTACTGCTGGCATCTCTTTTACCAGAAATTCAGGTGCACTGTTGTTGACAGATGTTTTGTGCTACAAAAGCAAAACCGGATTGGACAGTGTGGAACAAACTAATGAGTCTACAAAGCTCCTGTGTGTCCTGATCCCTTCACAGGCACCTGCTTTGCTCGCAGATGAGGCACTGAATGAAATGACAGCTTCTCCCCCAGCTGAAAGCAATAGGAATCCTTTAATTTAAGGCTTAAAGCTGTAACAACCACTAAAAATATATAAATTAAGATTTCAGGGAAAATGTTTCAATGGCATGATGGTATAGATAGTGATGCACTTGAAAAGATTGCCTATGGAAGCTGCAAAGTAGCAGTCAAGAAGATGAGGAGTTCTAGAACGATCCACCAAGAGTGACCTAAGCAAACGTGATACTGTCTAAACTAGTCTTGCTTTCCCCTGATTATTTATAGAATCTTTTCAAATAGCTGGAATACCCTTTCCCAGAGCTGCTAAAGATCAGCAGCTGTGATGCCTGTGTGCAGAGTCACGGGAGGGAAGGGAATGATCTCCATGGTTATAATCAAAGTACTTTTCCAATTGTCTTCTACCATCTTAGGGGGAACTGTGCTCACAAATCTTCAGATCCTACCACCACAACAGATCAGACTTGGTGAGACCAAAGCCAATCATGAATGTCACAAACTTGTGATCCCAAAGGTTCTACTTCACATCAAATGGACATGCCACTGCAAGGTTGTAGTTCTCTAAATGCCAAGATACTCCAATTTGTTAGGAACTACTGTGAGCTTAAAATGGGTGTTTAAAATGCTTCATGTATTTAATCAACTTCCCTCAATTATTAAACTACAATACTCCCTGAGTTTTAGGGCATTAATTTTCCCCTAAAAATCTCTAAGAGACCACAGCAGCCTTCCTGGATAGTTCATGCTTCTGAAATAATTTAAACATTACCTCTGGAATTGTGAAGCCAAACAAGTCTTGCTCACAGTGTCTACCCTGGCAGGACAGATATTTAACTAAATCTAGCACCTAAAGCTACATATTATTTAAACGGCTTTTACGTAAGAGTTCCAGAGGAGACCTGATCCAACTTGTTCAATAAGAGCTATTAGGATTTAAATTACATAAATGAGGAAAACACCTGACTAAGAATTCAGGTTGTTTTTAGAAAAGTACAGCCATATCCTTATCCTTCTTGGCAAACCTGTCATCAGGTGAGTGTGAACTCTGCCATACTTGTGCTGCAATATTAAAATTTGCAATTTCCCCTCCCAAAAGGTAAAAAGCCCTCCCTTTATTAAGAAAACCCAGAGAAGCACTAGGCAAAGTTGTGGTCTGACATTAAACTTTACCATGTAGTCAAGAAACAAAAATTTGAAAATTTAAAAAATTATGGTTTATGACCTTTTTAAGGAAAATCAAGGCATTATGGGGTATAGATAAGATTGTTTCTGGAGAAAACTACAGATACATAAGGTTACCCAGCTGTGCAGCCATGAAATATTTTTCCTGAATAAATAAGGAACTATAGCAACCAAGGGTACCATGGCCTCACATATGCTGTAATAATGAGACATAATGAAGGGTCTTCTGGGAGCTCTCCCACTACTGCCAGAATTTTATAGCATCAAATTTGGGCACTAATTTTGAAAAAGACAGAATCCTATTTAATATCTGATGTGCATCGGTGCTTCTTTCCTCTATAATGAAACAATTTCCTCTAAACATCCACGTTCTTTATGTTGGAAAAAAAAAATAAACTGCTCCTGCTGAGTCAAGTCTCAAAGGGAAAGGAAATAATATCTCATATGAACTTCACAGTATTTGCTTAGTATATCTTATTTGCAGATATCATCTTATTTGAATACTCATATGTTTGCAATGTTACAGCTCCTGATGAAAAACTGACCTGTCAACAGAGTAAATTTCCTTCAAAACTCACACATGACTGTTATCTCTACCTGGTGTTATTAAGAATATCCCTTTTTTTGAGACTCATTCCACCAGTTATCTACGTATAAACTTACACATGTAAGAGCTCCCGTCTTATTTCATGGTGAGGACACATGACTTTTCCTTTCTGTAAAAAGTGACTTGAAATAATTGTCTGAATAATCTCCCAATTTGTTGTCCAGCTGCCGTTTCAAGGGAAAAGTTCTCTGCTGCACCTTTTGTTCCCTGCAAGGGCAGGCAGTCCTGCCTGCAGCACTAATTGCTTGTGAGCCCAGGGAAGGGGCGAAATTCCACCGCAGCTGGGTTATTTCTGGATTGAACAGCGCCCCATCCTCAGACAAATAATCCCCATGGAGAAATTACTGCCCAGACATCAAGGGTGAAGAAATACAAAGAAGGGAGTAACACCAGGGGTTTTATCCTTTTACAGCAGCAATACCACCTTCATTCCTAAAAGCCATGCAACAGCAGACAGGGTGACCACTGTGGTACAGTTGGACTGGATTAAACATTTTAAATCAAAATTGTGATGGAAACATAAACAAAGATGACAAGCACCACTCTAGGCTTTTGTAAACTTTTCCTTCACTTGCAGTAGCTCTGAAATTGGCAGTTCTCCTTCATTTGCCTGAGTAATTAATTCATTTGGCCTGACAAATTACTGCCTGCTAAGAACACTTTTCCCTTCATCCCAGCACAAACTGGTGAAAGGAAGAAGTGGCACTACCTGCATTTAGAGGATGATGATAGGACTGAAGATGACAGGGACTGGTGACTAAAGTTGCAATTAGGAAATGGCACAAGAATAAAGCTGGCAATGAAAGGGCACAGCCATGCAAATTCAAAGAGAGAGGATCTGGGAAACTGGCCTGGGACTAAAACGAAACCATTCCCAGTAAAGAAATTGGATGGATAGCCAGGAGCAGAGAGGAACTGTGACTGGCTAGACATGGAGGCTTGTTTTCAGAAGTGAACATTAAGGTAAAAAGTTAGGAAGGGGGCAGTCGCTTCCTGCACCCCAAGTGTTTGAGGACACAGTCTCACATTACCACCTGCCCAGCAGCAGAGGAAGTTATCGCTCATCTCTTCACCTCCACACTTGTTTCCACACCCATCACTCCTCTCTCAATCAGCTCGCTGCTCCTTAATCACATCAAAGCACCTTTCTAAGACCACAGTTTGAAACTGTCTAAGTAAAAATGCTCCCTAAACCAAATTCCTCTTTAATATGTAAGTTTAGGCTTGCAGTCTTTGGAATGGATGAGAATAAGGGAGTAGGAAACTGTAAAATGCAGGTAGTGGCACTGGGAACAAGAAGCAGAGAAGGTGAGAATCTCAAGGTGCATTTCAACCTGATGATTTATAATCTGGTGTTACATCCTAAGCTGATATACAAGTTCCAATCTGAAGAATCAATTGGAATTTATCAGACCTACTTTTTAAAACAAAAGTGCTTCCATTTCTTTAAATAAATCAGCCCCCTGCTGCATAGCGTGGGCCTTAAAATTAGAATTCTTACATTAATCTCTGGGTTTGGTTTTTTCTTCTTCTTCTGGTGAAGGTAACACCACTGTTTTGAGGAAGACAAATAAACTACCTATGAAATCTTTAATTTACTTATGAAATCATGCACCAAACTGGTAAGTACCATAACAAATACTGGTTTGCAGACCAAACTTGGACTACTCAACAAGTAAACCTTGGGTTTGCTTTGAGCGAGGAGGATGACTGAGATGATGTTCCAGCTGGAAGAACAGTGAAGTTGTACGGTTAGAGGCAATATCATATACATACACACATGCATAGAGACTGCCAGCCTCCAGGCAACTTGAATTTTGGCACTTCCTAACTTTAAGTACTTGGATTTGCACCTTAATAACATTCTTTTAACATTGTGTGTGTATAATGCGCTCATAGATCACTCAGCCAAGACATAATTGATTTAATCAACCACATTTCTGAATTATTTGTGAAGCTTACCCGAGTTTGCTAAGTTGCAGCCCTGCCCAATAAAAATTAAAGCAGATGCCTCTGTGAAACCCAGAGAAAAAAGCTGATAATGTAAAAGGAACAGACTGAACTGTAACAGAAGTGTGACAAAAAATATTTTGTTCTTTGCTACTGTATATGTAGCCAAAACTACAACACTACAGATCTGCCAGTCCAAATGGCAAAACCATGATTCTGAATTTTAAAAAGAAAATCAGCTTTAAAAGAAACTTGAATTATGAACCCTATGCATTATGAGGCATTTACATAAGAACAGGGAAAAATATGTAGATTAGGTGACTTTGTAAAGAAAAAACCCCAACTATTCTACACATAATCAAAAGGCAGCATTTTTTGTAGGAGAATAATTGAAATTCTTCAGCTGTTGAAAGAGGCTAGATTTGATTGATAATAAAATCAGATATTTTCTTAATCCAAAAGACTTTTTTTATCATCAAATATTTTAAAACACTTTGTTATTAATACTATACAAATTAAAATCAGAAATAAACAGTGTTTCTCTAACTACATGAAGAAAAGGCCCAAGTAAAAACAGTGAATTCTGTGTATTTAGAATTATTAACGGTGGTAGCCTCAAACGCATCACATTTGTTCTGTACACAGATTTTATCCCCTTAGTGTAGAACTGTTTATCTAGCAGTACTTATTTCCAGTTGGTAGTCCTGCCATTCCCTTAGAGAATTTGCTGTATCACCAATTAAGGTCTAATTGTCAGAAAGTTGCTCTCAGTAGAGTATGTTTTCCCTTTCTTCAAACATCATCCTGTTTCTACCAATGACACTCATACAAAAATTAAAATTCCTCTTCCTTCCAAATAGGAATCAAAATTCCTATCTGCAAAACTGATCTGGGTTTTTGCATTTTTGCTTTGCCTTCAGAGAGCGCTTTCTTTTTTTTCTCTTTTCTACATGGACCTTTTGCAAAACATACTGTTTCCTAGTCTCATTTTCCAACTGGAAACTGGAGAAAACATTACTTCTCTGTTCACAAAGTAATTAGGTCTGTGGAGTATTTAGACTCTGTGGTAATAATGCTCACAGAAACGTGGTTTTACCATGTGTTTTCTTTCATATCAACACCATCTTCAGCAGTTACCAGCCCTGATCACTTCACATCTCAGGTTACTGTTTCCCCACTACGTTTGGTTTTAAAAATTAAGTCTAAGTTGTAGGTACAAAGTCATTCAGGCTAAATTTGAAGCCTTAGAAAGGGGAGGGAGGTTTTTATTTGTTTCTTAAATCACAGGAGCTGTCTACTTTGTAGTTTTCTGTATGTCACTAGAAAGAAAATTAGCAACTCAAAGGTGCATTGCCATCCAATATTGTAATTTTAAAAAGATGAGCAATTGCAGAGACAGTTGTGTGTGCAGATCTTCCACTAATGTTTCTTAAAAAGTAGTTCCATGGATCTAAGAGTTTTAAGCCTTCATTACCAATCATGACATTTCATTTTCTGTACTATGTCACAAGTTCATTCCACTTCACACTGTCTGATACAGGGCTCCTATGGCTGGAAGGGAGAAAAGCACACTGAAAACAAAGGAGGACAAAGCTTTCCAAGACTCAACTATCTTGCCATCTACTCTGCTGGAGATTTTCTTGGCTTTTGAAAAGCTGCATGTTATAATCTGTAGGTGCTTTGCTTAGAAGAAAGAACTTTGGAAAAATGTGAGCAGGAAAGAGCAATTCATAAATGAGTAGTGAAGCTCTGTGGAAAGAGCAGAAAATTTGAAATAAAAGGTGAGAGGTGAATGCAGACCTGATTTCATATTCCTTCATTCTTTGCAGCAAGAGGAGAGTTGTAAACTCTTTCTGTAATATCTGTAATTTCAATACTTGGGTTTTCCTTGGCTCTGTAGTTTAATCCTGAGTTTTATTCAAAATTGTCTTTGAAAATACAGTGACAAAGAAGTAATTGCTTTCATTAGAAACAGAAAGAAGAAACTATTGTAAATTCTTTTCATAACAGGAGGTGGGGAATTAAGGACGATGACAATCTCCAATCTCTGGCCTTTGGGGTCAGTACATCAGCAGACAGCGGAACAGAGATCTTCTCCCTCCTTCTGGGAGGTTTGTTATGTGATGTCTGTATTCTCATTTTATTGGACATGTGCACATGTTTAAAAGAATACCCAACAAAAATCAGCAAACAGCTGGTGCCATTTTTCTATGCCTTCATGCTCACACCTGTATACACATTTGATATAGAAATTAATGAGCTTGGGGTTTAGAGATACTTTTAAGGAACATTCTACTGATTAAGGACTTTGTTTTGTATTTAGGCATACCAGCATGAAAGCTTCAGTAAACAGGTTGATATTCAAAAGTGCCTCTATGTCTTCAAGTCAAGTACCTCCATCACTCCTTTATTTCACTTCCATTTCTTTTAATACCCCGTTTAAAAACAATTATAACAATTTTAAATGTATTAAATTGCATTTCGCATTTTCCTCGTATTGTAGCCTGGTCCTCCTACAGGACTTCCATTCCTGATTCTCCTCAGGACCAGGAAAATAGCTGGAGACCTTACCTCTGAATAACAGATTTAAAAACATCACCACTCCCTGTTTGAGCCTAGCAACACGCCTTTCCTGCTGTGTTCGCTTCATTCTTACCTCAGCAAAAGGGACACTGTCGAGATTGTTCAGCATGAAACTGAACAACTTTGACAGATGTCCCAATTTACAGATTTTTCTTTAAGGAAACCAACCAAATGCTTAATTTTAAAAACCGTCTTCTGTAGACTGGCACATATATACACTGCAATGCTCAACCTAACTCTATTCTCACTGCAACACACCGTGGTGTGCATCACTTCCTGCACTGCCAGCCCGTTTTCCCTTGGCACCTGTGCCCCTCATCCTCAGCTTCGGGAGGAGAGCCTCAGCAGAAGGTTCCAAAGATACTGAGCAGCACCTTGTTAAATGAAAAGATTGTGTTTCCTGCATACAAGACACATGTGAGACACACACGTATTTGTCTGTATGGGGGAAAAGCGTTTGACATTTGTAGAGCACGTTGCATTGACGGAAGAAACACACTTAACTGCCTCATACATCATGTGATGTCTGTCATGCAGGGAAGGTTTGTGATCTCTTTCCCAGATTTGCAGCTCTGTCCCACAACATGAAACTAAAAGGAAAAAGGCAAGAAATCCATTCCTTACATAACCACCTGCCTTTTCACCTTGGATTTTTATCAAGAGTGCTTCCAATTTTCAGTGACCATGAACTAAAGGTCCCAGTCTAAGAAAATTAGGCCCTATTTTTATGTATTTATTTATGCACACACATGCTAAATCTGACTTTCTGAAGAGACTGGAAGATCAAGTCAAAAACATATACAGTGACATGCATATATATATATATATGAAAGTCACGTATATAGAGAGAGCAGGAAGTGTGTATGTTCATGCCTTACTTGTGAGTACATAACCCTGTAATTGCCCCATAATGAAATTAAACAAAATGAGGAGACTCAGTGCGACGGTCTATCTGAGACAGAAAGAGACCTCACAATTAAGTGGGAGTTCGGAGTGTTGTGGACTCAGCACTCAGTAGCTGATGAGTGAAAAATAAAACATCACTTCCTAATGCCCAATTAAGACAACGCAGCAGCAACGTTAAAAGGCTGAGGACAGCAGTGAGTATGACTGGATGCACTAAATCTCAGATTATCTCCATGAACAAAACAGACAGTCATGTGTCTGTATCACCAGATGGAACAGGAGCACCTCTTTAAAGAATCACAGGCTGAACATGTATTTAAAAAAAAAAAAAAATCAGAAAAACCCAAACTGATCACATAGCTGTATCAGCTCCCATAAATAGCAAAATATAATTTATTTATTTTTAACTAACTGCTCGGAAAGAGTAATTAGCAGGATACAATTAGGCAACAACTGAGAAATACTTAAAATCAATCCAGAGACTTCCTGTTTATGATTATTACCCATAAGATTGTATAAAAAGACTGGAGAAAGGAAGCTGCACCCTATTTAGCCAAGGAGCAAAATATATATCATATTTTAACAAAAACAAAAAAGAAACTAGAGTAGAGCAGGCATTTTAAATACAGCCACAGCAGTTTATGTTAAGCGTCCTTTGAAATAAACTGTGCTTATTTACTTATAGAGCTTCCATCATTATATCTCTAGATGCACTATAAAATGGGAAAACCCACTAATTTTCGTCTAAAGCTGAACTAAAACTCCACTGCAATAACAAAGGCAAAACCAAACATATATACACAGATCAAAGAAGCAAAGAAAGAGAGAAAGAAAGAAAGAAAGAAAGAAAGAGAAAAAGATTTCAAGAATAACTAGCCTGTAAAGAAAGACTTTGCTTGCATAGGAATTTTGAATTAATTCTATAAAATATGTTAAATTACTGAGAAACCTACTTGCTTTGATCTGATACAACAAAAAGCTCATGAATAACAAGATTTTGGGCTGAACCAAACACCTTGGAAGGGTTACAGTCTACCCTGAGCTACTGGCCTACCAATGGAACTATTACAGCTGTACAGAAAAAAATACAAAAATATTAAAATTTCAATTGGCTGATGCACTGTCACAGTGGGGGAACTTGTGGATACAGCCCTCTCAAACCCACTCTATTTACAGAGATGAAAAAGAACAGCATGCAAATAGTAAGAGGAGATAACCCACTTTAACAACACTACAGAATTGCAGCAGCAATCTTCTAGCAAAAAAGGATTAATCAGCAACAAAGGCAAATGGCCATTTGCTTTAAGTTATCGCTTCTTCTCATGGTCATTATTCACTAGGAAAATCTTTGTACCTTCATAGCCATTATCTCAATACCTAGGCTATGATGATGCAGTGTACAAAGCAGCTGAAAGCTTTTGAAGGTAGCTGAAATCCCAGATGAAGCACATTTGTTCCATGGAGCCATTTGTTGTGAGCACACCCCAATCTGACAAATGCATTTGACATGATACAAGAACATGCCAACAGACTGACATAAAAAATAACACAATAATAACACTTGTTTTCTTGACGAAAGAATCCTGTCAGAGCTCCTTTCCAAAACTCTTTCTTCTCCCTCTCACGGGATGCATTTCGTGTTATGCGCACATCATGCACAAATTTGAAATTTGGATTTAAACCCCTGCTTTACTTGCATTTGAATTACGTAAATATCAAACCCAAGCCCTGGGAAATCCAAAACAGAGAGCATCTAGTCCTGGTTTAGAATAAAACAGGCTTGTCTTCTTCCTGTTACACATTTTGGATGGGGGAGTGTAGGGCAAGTCTGGTATTTAAAGTCTTCTGCTGTTATATTGCTACAGGGTGCTGCTCTGCAACTTGTCTCATTCCTGCCTCCAATTTTCTCTTGTACAACTTTCACTTCTCGGTGTCATTAATATTCATTCAGTAAATTGGTGTCAAGTTACTATTAAGACAGTGCAAAACCTCTTCTTTTTTTTTGCTAGAGATTTAACTATCAGAAGATGGCTGGACATGGTGAGTAATGTACCTAAGACACAGCCGTGAGAATAAAAACTTTATCCCTGGCTAAGGGGAGGAATGTCAAGATATTCGTGTCAGCTGCTCCTTCCTGACACTACTGAATGGATAATCACTGGATTTTTTAGCTCATTAGCTCACAGTTAATTGACAAATAGACAGGGGTGCTTGCAAACAGCAGTTGACACATCAGAAGGGACACAACTCCAGGATAAAAGTCAGTCTGCAGTAATTTCTTTCGGGAGAAAACACTTTGTCACTATTATAACGTAACATAGATATAAAAGCAGAAAATCCCACATTCAAAATGGAGTCTGTGCAATAAAGTACAGAGAACCCCAGCTCCCTGCTGTGACCATGAACATAAGTTCCCCATGCCATGAGAATTACTTAAAACTGTGCCTACAAACTGTATCTTGGCAGGGTGGACAGGTAGGTCTGGTCTACATTTAAGATATGCTAAAATACTTATGGCTATATGGGAATTAACTTTTTTCCTTACTTGCAAAAGCCCTAGAAAAAAAAATAGCTACACTGGCCAAAAAAAAAGAGAGAGATGGAGAGAAACAGAAAAGCAGACAGATCTTCTGGGGCAACAAACTTAAACTGGGTCCAAACAATGCTTCCAAGAGTAACCTGTCCTCTCTCCGAGTTTGTAAAGACAAAATTACCAGTTTGAAGTACAGACCTGAAAGAAACTATGCTCATAATAGGACACACTAAAAGGTGATTCTTCTTTCCAAATTCTAGCATAGGCAAAAAAAATCTTACAGAAGGAAAAAAATCCAAAATTAAATATACCCTCAATTTGATGTCAAAGAAATCAAGCCAATACAGAAATCAGCATGCTTCAAAAACGTGATTACAGTCAGCAAATCAAGTACAGGAAAACTGAACCATGAGGAAAATACCAATACTACGTGGGAACAGCAGGGCACTATATCCACAAAAACCCCACAGACTACCCAAAGCCATAAGGGAGGACAAACCTCAGCTCTTGCTTACTTTGCTTGAACAAAGTACATAAAATCACATGCTTTCATTCCTTGACACAAATGTAAGAGAGTGTAAAGACAAAAGATTGCCATGCAAAATAGGGCACTTTGATTTCTCAAGTCAAAATTTCATGACACATTTTTAAAAGAGCTTACTTTTTCTCAAAATACCAAGTGTTTTTCTTCACTCCCTCCAAATGCAGGTAACTGTCTTAATACTTTTCACCTTTGCACTGTTGAGCATAATAGGACGAATAATACATAATGCACAAATAAGTCATAATGCTCCATGAGAGTTATTAGCAGTCAGATGCTGAATGCGTGATAAATCTAGACCTGAAAGTGAAATATGCCTCCTAATTAAAAATCAATTATTAAAAACAGTAAAGAATGAAAAAGAAAAAAGCCTCACTCACCAAACTCATAATGAAATCCTAGAAACTTCAGAGTTATATTTGAAAAGCAGAAAGAAACCTTCAACATCTATATTTAACTAAAGACTCCATTGTGGGTTTCTTGATTTTATGATTAAACAGTTCTGTGAAAAATTGTTTCTGGTATCTTTTGTGCTTTTATCTCTTCATTCCAAATGGTCATGAAAATGAACAGATGGCATTTAAATGGGGAATGCAAGAACAAACCATTATTCTGGCTCTTGGAAATCGAAGTACAGGGATGCCCTGATGTGGCTCTGAGGTGAGGCAGGGATGAAAAGCAGCCCCCAAAAACCACCAGCCCCTGAAATTGCAAGCGAGTGCACGATGTTCACCCACAACGTTGCCCATTGGGTTTCTTAGCAGGTCTGTTCCAGAAAAGAGTTTTAGCACCCAGAGAAAGTAATTTGTAAACATTAGATCAGGATGTGCAAATAACTATTTCCAATTAATTTGTGTTTAGTTATGAAAAGATTTCAAACATAGAACAGCTGAAAAGAAGCTCAAAATCACAACACCTGTTGCATGAGCTTGAACAAGCAGAAATTTCCAGTTTTCATTTTCTCTAAAACTAAGACATGTATTCATACCTCCAGCAGTGACAGAGAGATTAAATTAACAAGCACTACCGAGGAGATCTGAATCCCATTATTGGAGAAACTACATTGGTATTATGCATTATCATAAATATTCAGCATCTGCAATCAAAAGAAGGCTTTGGTGTTTACGTATATAATATAGTTTTAATAATTCACTACCAATATTTCACGCAGAGTGCTACTGTCACTTCCTTCTGGATAAAATAAAAAATACACCCAGAATTTAAAAACCACAACTATTCCACTGGGAATGAAAAGTTTCCTTCTACAGAGAAGTGCCTGTGGCTAGTAACAAGCCATTTTTCCAGAAGCCACGGGCTCCAGGTTCCATCTGCCTGTGGCAGGCTGCCCAGGGCTGCCTCCATCGAGTGCACCCCTGAGCGGGCTCCAGCCTGCAGACCCCACACACCTTTCCCTTCTCCGAAACACGCAGCCCTTGCTGCCTGCCCAAAATGTAGAGCATTTCATTGGCAATGAAATTCTCGGGAATTTCCTTCAGAAAACTTGGAAACCCCGAGCGAGTGTGCTCTGGGGACATCAGCTGCCCTACCCATGGGTAGCTAATGGCACCTCCACAAATGCAGCCCCTCAGCCATGAGCAGGCACCCTCTAGGCCATAAAACTGTCAGATTTGGTATTTTGCCTGTACCACAAGCAAGAGGGTACATGGTTATCCTTCCACCAGAGATGAAAGATGTGGGACTGGGGCTGTGGCCATGGGGGCTGCAGCAGGAGGAACCCACTGCGTGCCCAAACTCCAACTGCCACAGCAGCTTCCCCACAGCCCTGAAGACACTGATGTTTAAAATGGCAGTAAAAGCCCCAAAGGATGTTAGGGCAGGAAAAGGGAAGGAGGAAAGGAGGGAGGGAGGAAAGGAGGGAGGGAGGAGAAGAAGAAGCAAAGGGGCAGCAGCACCAGCCCCTTGGGCTGCCATCACCTCAGCCTACCATGAGGGGAGAGAACAAATTTTTAACTGCCACTTTTAACACATAAAACACAGGGAAAATCCCAACTTGACCCACAGCACAGGCTCATCCCATCTGCTGCAGAGGCAGAACCCCATTATCAAGGGCTACACTGAACAGACACCAACTTCTGAAGTACAGTCCAGCTGAATAAATAACACAGAAAGTTAATAGCCAAATCCTTTCAGCAGCAGCAGTGCTCTGGGAACCTGATTGGAATTTGAACATTTGCATTGATTTTTTTTTTTTTTTCGATGCTACCAGCTGGGAGCAAGTGCTGGAGAGGAGGTACAGGAACAACTCTGCAGGAACAGGAACAGCTAGCAAAGGATTAACTCCTACAGGATTATCTTTTAAACAAAGAAAAATTTGGTATACTGCAAACAACTAACTCAAATCAAAAGAAACAGATTAATCCAACAGGATTAACAGGTAAGGCTGCCCTGTACTTCAATGTCCAGACACACAGCTAAGGAACGTGAATGGTTTTATTTAGATTATTTGATTTAGTTGTCAAGCACCTTTTCATGGTCTAAAATAAAAGCTGCCTGTTCAGTTAGAACAAAAGCTTTGACGACTTATCCTGCAGCCTCACAAGCAACAGAGATCGCCTGTCTTTTTACAGAGCCCTTTCCTTTACCCTTACATATGTAAGCTCTGATCATCGAGTTCTTTTAACTCCTGCCAGGAAGGAAGATTAGTTGCTGCCATTGCTGCCATTAGTTGCTACATTTGAGATTCCCCTGGGGTAAATTAAAAAGCCTAAATACTTAAAAACACAACAGAGCATAAGGCAGTTCAGTTCCTTTATGTTTTAGTCAGCCTCATATACGTGTAAGCCCCTACTCTGATCCAGAGTTGAAACCGAATTCAGAAGCAGTCGCAAACCTTTCCTCTTGATGATAGGAAAGATTATGAACTTTCATGATTTTTCCCATCTAACAAATTTATATTTCCAACTTTTGAACTTATCACATATTCTTTTATAACCACCTAACCTCTGCATAGGTCCAGCATATACTTCACGTTTATTTGAGAATGAATTAAGCATTAAGCAGACTCACCTCCTCCACCTCCAAGAAGGCTGGAATTAGCTGCAAGAAAAACAAAAAGGGAATTGTGAGCATTGAGCTTCCTTAATACACATGGAACCAAAACAGAAGATGTTTCACAAGAGATTTTCCATTGTTTCAGTAACTTTGCTACGCTTCCCTTACCCGAAAACATTTAATGCAAAAACAATCACTTACTGTAAAAGACAATCACAATCTTTACCTTTGCAATATCTTTGAAAATGCAAGCTAATAAATAAAACAATAATATTATTATTAAAGCTAATGCATTAAATAGGTTATGAAATTACAGTCTTGCATTTATAATTTTATAAACCCTATACCTTCATTCTTACCAAAAAAATTTAAAATTTTCATTGCAGAGAAACTTAAATGAACTTTGATGCAACTTCTGATTATATCTCCTTGTTTTCTGTGCCATGGGACCTTTGGGGATGACGATGAGAAATCCTGGTCCCATTGATGTAAAAGGGTTTGTGCAATTGAGTTGGGATTTCCCTCAGCAGGCTTAATTGACTCAGCACTGTAACCATCCAGCTACCCAGGCCAGAACTTGATAAATCACTTATGGAAAGCAATTTTCAGAGCATGGTGATACAAGATGGTCCTTCAAATTAAGCTAGCACAATTGGAGTCATGCCAAATATTTTTCTTTCACTGCCTAGGCAGAAACAGAAGGAATGCCTAAGCTTCTAAACCTCTCCTTTAGACGTGTGGGAAACAAATCCTTGTTCTATCAGAATACAGACAAAACAAAGTAAGAGCACAAAGGAGAGCCACAGGTATTTCTTATTGTTTCCTGATCAGTACAGAACAGATACCTCAAACCATGTCCTGCTCCAGGACAAGGGTATACAGCAAGATACACAGAATAAATTAGCTGTTTTCTATATGTTATTGTTTACATGATTTTCCTCTGCTTCCTCAATAGAAGTCTGTAAACAGTAAATTCCTTCTGTTGGGTTTTTTTATCTCTTTCTTCAGACTTTGATACAAAATTGACAATTATCTTTGTTTTCTTCTTTATCAGATATTCTACAAACACCTTTGACTTAATATAAATTTTCAGCTCAAACATTTGCAGCCAGCTTCCCCTGACACTGCAGTGAAACTGCCTTCATCAGAAAGCCAGATATTCCATCAAAGTACCACAGCCAAGACCTGTGATTTTTAAAAGTACCTCTACATTACTTAAAATGCAACCTTCTTTAAAGAAAAAAAATGCAGCTTTATATCCAGCATAGCTGACCATATCAAATCAAAGCAAATTAATTAACTAAGTCAGTTACTCATCCTAGAATTAGATGTCCTACAGTCACTGAGGAATCATTGAAACCAAGACCTAGAGAGATGTTCTCGTGCATTTTTCTCATCCAAGGCTGGTTCTACTACCCTGGAGCACTAGATGAAGGAAAATGGGACAAAAAATCCTTGTTTCTGAAACAAAGTAATTTGGAGCCATTTTCAAAGTGCTTGTTTGGCAACACAGAAAGGTTAGAGCAACAGGCACAAAATGGAAAACTTAAAAAAACAACACAATTATCTATATGTGGTGAACACCTCTTAGCTATCCTCTCTAAAGTGCTAGCAGGGAACAAATACTGCCATGTATATATTGCCTTTGACAAAGATATAATGATTTTAATAAAAAATGTTGCAAAGAACGTCAATCTTGCTATATTTACCTATTCTTGCCCCAACTGAAATTCACTATTAAACAAAGAAACAAATCAAAACCAGCCTCACGTATTTTTACAGCTGCTTCTGAAGAACTCCTGTAATGGGTAACATCACTTTCCCTGCAGTAAAAGGCACTTATCTGCTATAGAAATCAGCAGAGTTTTTATCAGAAGAAACGAAGAGGAACAAAGTGTCATCTACTTCCATGAGCCTGTTATTCCATCTTATTTTTTTGGCACTGGAGAATACACCTACAATTAAACTATTCTAATCCTTACATGAGTCACGTTCTAGGATTTCAGTTATTGTGTTTGAGAGACTTGAGACACTCAGCTAAAACCTGCTACCAAAGTTTCCACTGCTAAAAAAGTTTCTTTGGATACCCAGCCAACATCCCCATTGCAAACTTTCATTCAATGGCTTCTCAGAGAATTATGTTTCTCTCATTAAGTTTTCCTGACAATGTTCATCTTTCCAATACTTTCCAAAAACTTCTTAATAACATATAATATGAGTCAGCACCACACACTTCTCTATAGAAACAGTAAAAACAGTTCAAATGTATTTTTGGCTGCAATGCATCTACTACAGCTATTGAAAATTCTGTAATAATTCACAGGCACTCTTTTTAAAAAAATTTTTGGTTGCATAATAGAAGGAATATCAAACCATTTTCCTATGATTCCAGGAAAGAACAAGACTGATTTATATTTAGTTTCTTTTCTAGAAAGGTAATGTGTCAAAAAGCAAGAACTCTTATTTTCATATTTTTCAGACTCTCCCTGAAAGGTTCAATAAAACACTCGTCTCTTTCCATAATTGGGAAAGTCTTAGCGCTACAGAAGTAACTTGTCACTTAGCACCTAATGAACAGTCTCCCACCCAGAGGTCAGCACAGCCCCGTGGCTGCAATCACATCGTATTAAATTTGAGCGAGCCTGGCCTCTCTTCTCGGTCCCTCTGTGTTTATCTGCAGCTGCATTTTGCCCGTCAGCGCTCCCAAACCACCAAGTCCTGGAAGACACCTTGGGAGCTGCTGCTGCTGCAGAGGTTCCCCAGGGCAGCCGTACGAGCAAGCAGCAGCGGGCCGCAGGGAGCCCCCAGCCCCGACACAGCTCAGGTCCCAGCAGGCGACCCCGCAGGCCACAGCAGCGCGGCCCCTCTGACCGGGGGCGCCCAGCCTCAGGCAGAGCACACTCCGCGCCCGTGCCCGGAGACGCGGGGGTGCCCCAGCCCTGCCCGGCTCCAGCCCGGGCTGCACGCGGCTCTCACACGCCGGAGCCACTGGAGGCTCTCCCTGCCCGCGGCGCGACAGCTGGAATGGGACGATCTCTAAGGCCCCTTCCGAGCCAAACCACTCCATGATTATATGATTTATGACTGCACATTGTAAAGCCATCTTGACTAACCCCTCATACTTATTTCTCTTTTCCAGAGCTACACAAGATTCTCAAGTCATAGGAGACTTGGGGTGGGAGGAAACAGGAAGACCCAATTGCTACCAAGTTACCAAGGCAAAGAACAATAAAAGAAAGCAAACAAGAGCAAGAGGGGCTCCAAAGAAATGCGAGATAAAGGCTCCTTGCACCTCATTTATTTCCCCATATCACCCTTTCAAACTGACCTGCCCAACCTGTATGAAATTGCATCCTTAAAAACTACAGTCCACAATAGATTCCTGGGCATTAACTCTGAAAATCTACTCACAATACAAACTTGAAATATTATTTTAATATATACAGAGTGTTCAGGCAGCCAGCAGACTAAGGACTGCCCTGCCAGACTGAAATACGACACACACTGATAGAGCCCCATCCAAAACATCATTGGCGATGGCCCTCAAGAGGCAGCAGAGGCGAGAGTTCATCTAATTTTAAATATTTTTGCCTACACCAGTAACATAGGCTTCAACAACAACAACAACAACAAAAAAGCACATATCTGGGGACCAGTTCTTGTGGTGTCCTTTAAATAGTGGCTTAGTGGCTTCACAATGACACAAATTACATCACCAGAGATTCTGTGCAGCACCACTACTTTAAAAGGAGACTTGAATGCCGCATTTTGAGAGATCTCATCTTCACAGTCTGTCTCAGCAGAGTGAACAGAAATACATCTAGAAGTGATAAGATGGCTTTCAGCCCTTTAGCTCTGAGTTTCTTTTTAATAGGGACACTGGAACCATTAGCAGAAAAGGTGTTCCTACAAAGTTCAGGCTCATCCCTAAGAAAAGATCCACTCTAAAAAAAATCACTTCAATGAAAATACGGTATCTAATCACTGAGGATAATGATTTACCCCTTAATGAGATGTTTATGGCCCCAGATTCCACACGAAAATTCAGTATTCCAAATGACTTAAAACCTCAATGGACTAGATATATATGCTTTTTAACAGCACCAATCAGCCCTACTTAAGAAACCCAGTGAACACTGTGTCTGCTGTACCCCAAGAATTCACATCTTGCTTTAAGAAACAAAATTTTTTATAAAAACTAGTGTGGGGAGAGAAGGGAAAAAAAGAGGAAAGGAAAGGAAAGGAAAGGAAAGGAAAGGAAAGGAAAGGAAAGGAAAGGAAAGGAAAGGAAAGGAAAGGAAAGGAAAGGAAAGGATTTAAAGAAAGCTTAGTTGCTCATTATGGAATACCCACAACGAAAGCTCAGGTTACTAAAATGCAACACATACATGTTACATGTAAAATGTACAAATTTTAATAATCAATACACCATCACATTTGACAAGTAAGAACTGAACACGAATGTTTTAAATCTCAGCCTTCTTAATGAGTTACGCTGTATCACTTTTTTATGTTTTGACTGAATAAGCAGACCAGAAGCTCTGGTGGGGTATTAATATTTTCCCCACTGTTTTCTTTACATCAACATTCTTGCCAAACAGTAAGGTTATTTGAAATTTTGAGGAAAGCAATTCAATGCTGAAGAAGTTCACCTCAAATGAAACTGAAAATCTTCCTGCGCTGCTAGCCAGAACATACAAAAAGTGAAGAAGGATGTATGTAAAGGCTGGTTAAACAGGCATTTGCAGGTACAGAATTATTTTTTCTGCTGTCAGTTCTCAGGAATTCAGAGAATAGGAAAGATGTGGATAGCAATTTTTGCAATGTCTCTGGAGATAACACACTTTTAGTTTTGCTAACAACATAGCTGAATAATTCTGGTTACTTTTTGTTGGCATATACTCATCTGACAACAATTTAAGAACATAAATTCTTCTGGGAGCATGTCTTTGTCAAGTATTAATGGCACTAGTAACTTAAATTGACATCTATGTCATGCAGCCATGCATCTGTCAGTATAATAAAAATATACTTTTAAAAGATTAGTTGATATCGTCTGACTTTGGCAGCAGATGTTTGAGCTTATTTTGATGTAAAAAAGATTGAATATTTTTGTCAATACTTTCTAATTGTGAAATTTATTCAAGAAGACATCTTTATAACTGGCAGTATTGTAAGATGCAAGACATTCTATTGCCTCAGACACCATTTTTATTCATCAATAAAACATCATAAGAGGCAGCTGGTGAGCAGAGTAACAGTAATTTATGGAATGGGAAGCAACATTTCTTCTACGTGTTCTGTGAGACAGCCTTACCTGTCACTGCATTTTGTTTCATCTTCTCTCAAGAAACCAGGGAGAACAAAGAGGAGTGAGATAACAACTGCACCTTGTACATCCAAACATTTTTAACGTGAGATGTGTTTGGGTGCCTTAAACTAAAAAGCTTTAGGCTTAAAGATCCTGAAGTCATTTTGCAACAGGTGTAGTAAATAAAACAGTCACCACTCTATTTAAAATGCTTCCCTGCTTACAAAGCCACAGCAATCAGGACAGGTAAAATAACATTATAACAACAGTCTGGGCCAGATTGGCAAAGTTGTGTCAGTGGCTAATGATGCAAAGCTGAGTCTACTGGAAATTAGAAAACCACTAGGCCTACAAAATAAGATTGACTTAAAACACTTATGTAACCATAGCCCAGAAACAGCTCCAGAATATGGATGGAACAATTTACAGAAGATTTCTACAAACAAGTTGCTCCTCCCCAGGTTTGCTTACTTTTAATGTGTGATCAAGAGCCCATCTTACTCTCAATACACATTCAAAAGACTTCAGCTTCATGTACTAAAAATCTCCTCTTCTGCCCACAAAACCCTTCTGTAACTAGAAGGAAACATCTACCCAGTCTCATTTTATTGTTAATAGAAAGTACCACCTTCAAGCTCTCTTTCTAAAAAGCCAAGATCTCTAGAAGCACGACAGAACAGTTCAGCTCATGAAGTTTCCATCATCTTGGTTCTATCAAAACAGATGATGTGGGATACTACAGAAGGGACTGAGTTTTCCACATCTTTCCTTTTTTTCAGATACTTAAACTGCACCGTGAAGTCTATCCCATTTTGAAGACAAAAAACAAAACAAAACAAAACAAAACAAAAAAAACTAATGGAAGGCTTTGTGCAACTAGAAGCACAGGTTTTGTATTTGGAACCAATAAAATGGCTTTGTGGCTCACTTGTTACAACCTATGATGTTATCTTCCCCACTCACAAATTCTGTACAGAGAACAGATTTTTTTAAACTAAGTTTTGCTATTTTTGCAAATAAAGTAGTCATTGTCTCTAATTTCAAGAACGTAAAGGGTATGTCAGAGGTAGATTAAGGGGGAAAAAATAATCATCATACTAGTAAGTACTCTGGAGTTGATCCTGTCAAGGAAATTGCCGTCACAACATTTTGAATTCAATAAGGCAACAGTAACTGCCATAAGGGCTCAGTTATTTTTCTTCTTCTAATACATTACCAACTCAAAACATGATGTGCATTTATGCAAGACGGTTATTTTTAAGAGCTATATATTACTTCCATTAAGCTTAATCAGTCATACGCAAAGCATCTCTGAAATCTGATGTGAAGAGTAAAAAAAACCCCACCAAATGCACCAAACCCAACGCAGGCAAGGCAGCAGTCAGCAGCATGGGACAGAAATCAGCACACAGCTATCAGGATGACATTTTCAACTTGGCCTAATCGGAGGCATAGCTTCAAAGCAGAGGGAGCAAAATGACAGGTTTTTTACCATACAGTAAATTGTTTTAATGCAGGGTGAAAGAAAATTAACAGAAATTGAAGTTGATTAACAAATCCTGAGAAACATCCATGAGAAAAGGTGTTTAGCCCAGAGTACTTCCTAAATGCTGCTGTATAAACTTCCATATGGACTCGAGTTTAGGCTCCAACTTAAAAAGAAGCCTAAACTTCGCAGTAGCCTGAGGACTCCGCCAAAATTGCTTCTTGGTGGGGAAGTCAGACAACCACAACAAAAAATGTAACTTAAAAGAACATCCCAAAACCCAAATCCCAATTTGTTTCTATGAATGGTCCCAAACACAATTCCACAAAACATTTCCAGGTGAAATTTTTGCAAAAACAGCAGTTCACACTTTCCTACCAATAAAATTCATACTCTTCATACCCACCCAGTGATATTAATTTCAGCTAGACAGGACCATCTATTCCAAACCAAAAGAAAGGAAGTGAGGCAAAAGGAGAAGGTTTCCTGCAAGTGCCTCAAGAAGGACAGTTAGCAGAACCTGTTAATGAGACTGATGTCATCCTTGGGAGGGAGAAGATGACAGAGCTGTTGGATCAGAACCTGCAGTTTGAAGGGAAGGAGTCAGAAAAGGCCAGAAGTGTCTGGTCAGCACAGAAAGATCCATGGCCATGTTTTGTGTGAGCCCCTTTGCAGAAGCCGTGCTCATTTTCCACCTTCCTCTCATTTTGGCAAACATCAGAAGAGCATGAACCAGGAATAATTTCATTCTAAAACAGAGGGTGATAAATTGTCACACACACTACCAGATAAAGGGAAAGAGATGAATTAAGATTTCATCCATTTTGTGCATCCATTTGTGGTTTGTTTAGCCACTTAGAAGTTGCCTTCTAGATCATGTAGGTGTTTAACAATCTAGCTGAGCTGAAATGCAAAGAAACAGGAACTTCTTTCAGGGCAGGATAACGAGGACAAATATATTCAGGTCTACTAGAGCCCAATCTTCATCACAAAGTTTAGGTCATTTGTGTGGTTTGTAAATGTAACATTAAAGGGAATCAGAGTGCTGCAGTATATAATTAATCCATTTAAGTAGAATCATAATCAATATTTAAAAGCCTATGCAAAATAAAGTAAGACATGGTCCAAGGTTCTACCAGCACAATTAGAAAAACAGTTTTGGTAGTAATTATTCCAAAATAATTAGTGAAATTTATATAACTCATGCATCTTTCCAGTATCCCAAAGGAACTATAATATGTTAACCGGAAAACAGGAAAAAAAAAAAAAAATCAGAGTGAAGTTCTTCAAGTTTTCTTTGCTTTTGTCTTTTCAAATTACAGCCAGCTCTGAACCTCATAAAGTCTACCTCTATCTTATGAGCTTTTTCCTTTAAGTTTAATTTTTAAAACTTTAGTATGGCCCTTGTGGTGTAGCTAATCACTAGGTTTCATTTCAGTATTTTGCTACAAAATAACTGACTAATATTTGACTTCTCTAAGGAAAATGTCAGATTGCAAAAAGCTACAATAAAGCAACGGTTCCCTTCTGAAAATGAAACAAAGTTAAAAGGTGAGAAAACCTAACGTATTTCAGCCCTGAAATACTAATATTAAACATTCAGACTTCAGAACAATAAAAAAACCGCCTAATTTGTTATGAAATCAAAGACCACTGCAGAAAAGAAGCTACCTGGGGCCCTGTCCTGCCATTTTTCCACGGAGGAACCAGCAGGAAGCGTTTCCCTGTGGTGCAGACACATCCACACTGCTCCTGCTGTACTCACAGCCAAACCAAGCCAGGGCTCTCACGGCTCCAGCTGCAGGGCGACCTCAGAGGGTGCATTTTCAAGTCAAAGTAGCACATGTCCACACTACTGCTTTTTCTTAGGCTATTAACACTCATGAACAATTCAGTTGAACAAAAAGAAGAAAAAAGGCACACCTGATGTCCTACAAAACAAAAACAGCCCTGGTGTTTTGGTTTGGTTTGTTTTTTTTCAGCTACACAGACAAGACTTCACTTGCAACTTTTGCCTCCAAGTTAGAGGAAGGCAAGGTGTTATTGCACTGCTTTTGCAAGAGCAGCCTGGAAGGAAGATTTTGACAATGAATTACAAGCTCCTGCAAGCAACTAGCACAGACTTGTAGGAGCTGAAGAGCCTGCAAAGCACTGAAGTCGACTTTAAAATGTGTCCAACTGGGTGAGTGTAACATGCTCTGCACATGATCGTGTTGCATCACCTCTCTAATGATCCTTTCTTTATATAGCCTGAAATTAGAAGCAGCTCCCACTGTGGTCAGTGGGAGCCACATTACAGAAGAAACAGAGAATCTGGTTATGTATTTTAAAGTCGGGGGGGGTGTTGTTTTCAAACATAGGCCCAAACTGTTCCTATAGGGCTAAATATTTGTATAACAACAGTCATATATTTCTTCGTAAGGGAAAGTAGAACTTAATAGCCTCAGTATTTCAGTCTAACCAGGAATAATGCATTATGGTGAAATATGGACTGGACATCATACACTGCCCCTAAGAATACTGTCCCAAATACTTCTATATCCTGCTGTCAAATATACTTATCTATATTTTATCTTAACTGTCTGTTTCAAAAAGGTATCGCCTAAAAAAAAGCTGGAGAAGACCATAAAAGACAGTAAGAATAAAGTGTAGCCATCAAGTTACTCTCTCAGAGACATCAGAAACTGCCCCTTTTATGATAAAAGTAAGTCAGCTTAGTCAGGTCGATCATCCTCTCTATTTTACTGCTCCTGGAGCGTACAGTCCATGACACATCTTAAAATGGAGAAACATAAACTAAATTTGAAAAAAAGATAGTAAAAAAAAATACTGTTAGCTTACCATTTTCACATTCCCTGAAAACTTTAGAAACTCTATTCAGGAACTTTAAAGAAAAGGAAGATCACAAATAATCAAAATGATAGGAAGGCCTGTAGATATTTTCAAAGGCGTGATAGAGCCAAGAGCCCAGATGAAATCCCTGGCAATGACAGATTTTAGATTGTGTGGGACAATTCTTTGTTCTTGTCAGCTTGTGGAGGGTTTCTAATCTTTCCGAGCTGCAGATCCTCATGGTTGGTGATTGATCTCAACACCCATCAGATCAAGCCATGCTGCGTGGCTGCTTCCCCACCAAGCAGTGCCCTGTGCCCCCATTTCCCTGGCCATCCCCTGTGAACCTGCTCCGTGGGCTCCCCATGGCTGCCTCAGAAATAAAGCAAGGAGTCAATTTGCTATGCTCTTAAGATGCCTCTTTAACACTAAGATTACAGGCACTGCTTAATGATAAAGGAGATTAAAGCTATTATCCAAAAATTTGCAGTAAACAGGCAATGCTGTTATAAGGTTGTGCATTCAAGCAGGTAATATCTGGCAGAAGCAGCATTAAGGCTTTGATGAAAAATTTACTGAGGTTATGCTGGACAAGAAGCTTTCATTTTCTGTGAAGCACAACAGGAGGGCAGGATGTCGCACTGTCAACCCTGATAATGCCGTGCAGACAGAAAAATAATCATCAAGTTGCAACACCTAATCAGTAACTTCATCATACAGGCACCAGTGGGTCATCCTTAGAATTTCATGTCCTCGCTTCCTGCTAATTCCGCTGGTCAATTTAGATATGGAAATGTTGCCTGTACCCAGCAGGACTCAAGCTACCTTGTCATGTAGGGCTATTCCCAGTTAGGCAACACATTTCCATAGTCCAGAGGAGACCAGGCTTTTGGATGCAGAACACGTGTGGAAAACTGATTTCCCCAGGCAGGATGGTGACAGGCAGGCACTGTCCGTGGCAATGTGGGACATCTGTGTTTTGTGAACCCGAGAGATGATGAGAACTCACCCTCTGGTGGCAGAGATGCTTGTGGTTAATTTACCACCATCACCACAAGCACTTCCACCACAAATCCTTTCAGCCATAACCACTACCCCAAACCGCAAGAACTGCTCATACTTGCTATTTTTGCTACTTCTTTTTTTCATTGCTTCTAGTTACAGTTTGCCCAATGATTCAAGAGTAATATCAGCACGTAAAACAAATATGTTTGCCCCTTTGCCTGGGCCACAACTCAATCACAACCTATTTTGTGAAGTCTACAAAATATTCTCACTGAGAGTTTCAATAAAAAGGACTGTAGCTCCTGAATCAGAGCTTAGGACTGAGAACAAGAAATAAAAATCCTACAAACAAATTCTACAGATAAATAAACCAAAGATAAATTGGGGAAAGCTGATTAATCACTTCAAAGTATGCTGCTCCTTTTTTGTGCTGTTACTGAGCATTTTTAAAGTGTTGCTTAAATAAGGACTTCAATGCTTTTGGTTTACCAATCTTTCTGTAAGGCAAAAAGAGAGACAAATACATGCAGCTCAAAAGTCCCACTGGGATGAATATTGGATCAAAAACCAAGCTGGTCCAAGTTGAACCATTTTTCTCCAAAATGCTGCGATATATGCAGTCCATCTAGAACAACTTTCTAACGCCTTGCTATCAATAAGATGATATTTTAATGAGTTATTTTTCCTTCTATACTTTACCTCGAGGAAAAATAAAGATCTTAAGAAGCTCCAAGCTTTCACATAGACCTTTTGAATCCAGGATTAGTATGTAACTCCCAGTGGTCTATTCCACATCTAGGAAATACAAACAAGGATGCTATAATCTAATCTGTGCAGAGCAAACACTTCATTTCACTGTTCTAATACTGCTGCAGTGATTTATGAGGTAGCTGAGTAATTCTGAAAAATGCACTAAGAAAACAAAGACAAAATTAGGCAAAGTACAAATGTTGTTTATATGAATACAGAGACCAGTAATGTCAAAGGATATTACAGGCATCTTATGCCATACATAAGCACATCTGTGAGGCAGGTAAAGTACGTTTTTATAGCTGTTCAGAAAAGAAAAAGATGAATCATCTTTTATAGCTCCATATAAAATTACTTTTCTAGTGGCAATTAATAGAGAGAGGCCCCAGAACACCAGTCACATGCTCTAATCATCAGGGAGAAATAAATTATATGACAATAAAACTCCCCAAACTTTAGTGAATTTGGAAAATTCTGTTTTCTCTTGAAAAGCAGCCACATCAATCACACATTCTATATGCACATTAGCAAAGAGATGGCTCGGTGGAGCTAGAGAAGATCTGCTGTCTCCAAAGCATCAGGCAGGGAGATTGCAGTCCAAATCCCACAATACCAAACACCCTGCCTAAGTGTATGGTCACTGTTTGCAGGAAAAGGTGTCCCGTAATTTCTCTCACATAATGCTGATATCATGCCTACCAATATCTATAAAACCCACCAACCGTCCCAAAATGTTACCAGAACATGTTAGAGGCAGCAAAACCCACAGTGGTCTGGCTGGAAAAAGGGACTGCACTGGAGCACAGCTCTTTTCTTCCCCCAAAGTCTCAGGCAGTCTTTTCTTTATATTTCAAACAAATTAAATCTACTGCAATTAATGATTATAGTTTTTCCTTCAATCAGCCCATACTCCTCTAGGAAATTAACTTAGCTATTAGGAGCCTAGAGGCTGGAAAGGAACCTAGTTAGATGAGTTTTACCTCCTCTGCATTGCCTGTGTAATCAAATGCATTTTCCCCACCAATTTAATTCTAATCAGTTTAATTACTGAAAATTACAAAAAAAAAAAAAAAACCAAACCAAAAAAACAACAAACCCTTACTTCTTACACCAGAACAAAGGAGAAAAGCTACACGTGGTAGCAGAAGAGAACTGGGCGACAACACTTTGACACTGCACATGAGGGAGAGGAAATGACCAAAAATAAAGACAAATTCCAATATTCCTTAGACAACAGCTTTTAGACTTAGGAGGTGGAAGTAGCAAGCTACAAGCCAAGAATAAAACTCAGCACAGCCTACTTCCAAGGTGTGAAGCTGGGGGGAGAGTTTATTACTTCAATATTGCAACACCTTAATTACACGTGACTTGTGTAAATCCACTGAGTCTTAATCTGTATTTCCCACTCAGTGTTTTGGCCCAATATAAAAGTCTTTTGCTGTAATATAAAAATAGTGAGATGAAAGGTGTCTTAAGCAAGTCTTTTAAACACACATGGCACTATAGAGATATTTAGAGAGAAAGTACGTATCCTTCACTTGATTTCCACAGCAAAAGTATTTCTTGCTATTATGAAACTCCCTATTTAAAAAGAAATTATTTCATGGTATGTTCCTCTTAGGTCTTGCCACAAGAAAACCTCCATGCTGATCAGAGCAATGAAAGGTAATATAATGTTTTTATTTCTTTTGAAATACCCAAAACATAAAACAAATCCATTCTTACATTGTATCTATTTTCCATTTCTCATTTCTCCTCTTTGTCCATAATGGCTTTGCTGTCTACTTCACAATTCTAAGGACCTCAATCAAAGCCACTTTAAATCTTCTCCATCCAGATGACTAATCCCAGTAATCTCATTTAAACTGCTAGTTTACATTCTACTAATACCGCACAGCCATCTGATCTGTGCAAGGAAGGGGTCGGAGCAGGCTGGTGACTCTTACTAGAAGACATTGCAATTCCTGCACAAGCAGAACTGTCATAAATCAAGGATAGGAGAGATAGCGGCACTTACAAGTCTAAAAAGATTGGAACATGTTATTTTATTTGTGCTGAATTCACCAGTCAGCCAGCCCTGAATTTGTAATGTCCACTGCAGAAAAGAGAAATTTTGTCTCACTACAAAAATTGCAGTCCTCCAAAAAGGAAACTTGTTAAATCCAAGGCAAGTTTTTAATTAATTATGTGCATGATCTTTTAATAATGGAGACTGGGGGAGCCAGAGGGTAGAGAGAATACCACAGGAGTATCCATAAGCATCCTGGAATATGCAGAGAATCACGGAAAGGTGAACTCTACAGACCTTACTAACAGGCAAACCCTGCATGTTCTTAGAGAAATGTCTCGTGTCCCTTACGAAAAGGCCCCTCTGCCGCAAGACAACAGAGGAGCTTTGCAGCAAGTGCCTCTGTGCCAGGATGGCTGCAGCCACGCAGCCTCGAAGCAGGCCCTTGGTTCGATGAGCTGCAGAGAGCAGCAGTATCTCTGAGCAAACACACACCACGCCTCTGAGCCTACAGGGCTCTCCTGGAGGGACTGTTTGACCAAGGCCGAGATGGGAGCTCCCAGCGTGGAGAAGCCTCATACTTATGTTTAATTCAAGTCATTTATTCACCACTTTTCTTCAAAAATGCCTGGCCTTGAACATTTTAAAGGCTCTAATGGGATCAAGCGTATCTAAAAGAACAATAAATCTCAATCCAAGTTCGAAACGACTTCTAGACTTAGATAAGATGTCTGCATATATCCTTACACACTCCCAATTGTTTTACCCCAACCAATTAAGAGGGTATTTTATAAAACCCTTTCCCAAGTTTTTCCTAGACTTTCTTCTCTTAGAAGATGGGGAAAGCTGCAGAGAAGTACTTCGACATTCCTGAAGGTTCTGACTTAATTAAACCTGCAGTGAATAAAATGGGGAAAGAACTCCAATATTCCAGAAGCATGGATCCTACTATTAGCAGTAACTCTTACTAGTTGATGACTTTTTTTTCTGCTCCATTCACAGTAAAATTTGGTTTTCTCCTGCAGGATCAGCAGTTAGAAAACAGAGGAAGAAGAGAGGAACAGAGGAGAAATAAAAAGCAAACAAAAATGCACATGAAAAAAACCCAAAAAAACCCAAAGAAACAAACAAACAAAAAACCAACCTGAAACCACACAAAAAAACCCAGCCAAGAAACAGCCACAAGAAAGCACATAATGGCAAGACCATGACATAAGATTTGCAAAAACTCTCTCTCTTTTTTTCCCCCCAGAAGATACACCAATGTAGCTATACTTTAAATTCACATTATGCATTTTAAGTATACCTTTATGAGGCTTTTAAAAAGAACTATGTTGATAAAAGCTGCAACAGGTCATACAAGAAACAGCACAAAAATCAGTTGTGTTAGTGGGGGATACCCCCACCTTCAGCAGGGGTCCTTCTCCTATAACAAACTGAAGAAGACTCCAGACAAACTGCATCTCACATGGCAGGATCAGATAACTGCTAAAAAGGCACCATTACTAGTTAAAAATTAATCTTTAAAGGAATAAAATTGTATTTGCTTGAGGCATCTAAAATAGTACTTTAAAATGAAGAAAAAGAAGCTCAACTGGAATTGAAACAGTCCACGTTCGTTTACAGGATATTAACATCTACTCTACCTCTGCCATTTCATTGAAGCTGAGATGTGAAGTGTATAAAGTCTGGTGCACAAAAACAGCCCTTCATACAGACAAATTCACCTGTTGGTGGGCCCAAAGGATGCTTGAGAAGAATGAATGCACTTAACCCGCCTTTCCTGTTCTTCAAAATCAATAATTCTAGAGGACGTCCTTTTGGAGGTTTGAGTCCCTTTCATGTAACCCACGAAGCTCCCGTGGGGTCCAGCCAAAGCTCAGAGCTGCATGGAAAGCTCCCATGCCACAACTGCCAGGCGGGTCACTAATGACTAAACAGCCAGGCTTAAAAAGATTAGATTCCCTAATCTGAGAAATACTGTTGAAGCAGAAGACTGGATAAGTCCTAAGCATAGTTTCAGAAAACAAATCTTGCAGCTCAGCAATTCCACTTTTTACGGTAAGGGATGTTATGACAGCTCCACAGTGGATTCATATTTAAATAGAACTTAGTCCCCTTTTGCATCCTCCAAAACATCCATCACTGTAACTTCAGCCTTTTCATAATTTAAATGAATAATCTTCAGCTCCTAAGTACGTCTTTAGTCTGTTTTGACAGACAAAATTAATACTTCTCACAGTTACTGTTGGAAAGTACTAGAAGCCCCAGTTATCAGATGCTTTGACCTTCCCCCTCCAGCCAGTTATTCATGCTATCAGCCAGCTTTTCCAGGGGTCTCCGTCCCCAGCACCCTCGCCGGGAGCAGCCCAGCCCAGTCCAGTCCAGCCCAGCCCAGCTCAGCCCCGGTCTGCCCCGGCAGCACTTTGGGCATCCAGCTCCACCTTTGGCTCCACAGCACAGGAGCTTTGGTGCTCTTAGAAACAGCGTCTGCCATTAGAGCCGAGGAAGCGTTTGAACAACCTTTCTACTGACAAATGTCCCAATGCCCGCAGTGGGCTCGAATGAACCAGCTACAAGAGAGAACTGTAGAGCTATTATTGAGAAGAAAAAAGTTCTACGCATCTTTATGTCAAAGCCGGATTATTTGGGTGTTATTTATTTATTTATTTATCTATTTAGGGGGAAGTTTGTGTGATTCTTGGGGCTGTCCTGTGCAGGGCCAGGAGTTGGACTTTGATGATCCTTGTGGGTCCCTTCCAACTCAGAATATTCTATGATTCTATGCATCCTAGTCCTACTAGTTAATTTTAATCTATGCATCATTTCTGTCTTTGAACTTCTGACCTACACTGAGCCTAGAGATCCAGTGAAGGGGAAAAATAAGACAACCCCTATAAGGCTCAGTTCTCCGCTTTCCCAAGTCTCTCCAAGTCCCAAGTCACAAACCGCTTTTCTAGCCAGTAAAAGAAAATTAGTGCAGGAAGAGCAGTAATGTTTTTATACTGTTGCCATGGTGTAAAAGTATTATTCCATACAGGAACTTTCACTTCATTTGTCATCAAAACCATATTCAACAGGTAAAGGCGAAGTAGAGGCGTGGGAGGCATCAGACCCTGACAGCCAGCAGCCTTGAGCAGGGCTGATAAAGAGCCAGCAGGCTGGAACTGAATCATGCATTACTTCCCAAGGTAATTGATAAAATGGTAAAATTGGTAATACTGGTAACTGGTAATATTGATAAAAAAGGTTTTACCAATATTAATCAAGATCCTTGGTAAATGCATTAAGTATCCTTTATTACCACCATCTATTTAAAAATGGACTACAACCATTTATGAATGGTACTGAATTCACATGTGAAAGAATTTTGTTTAATAAATACAGTGAAAAAGAATGACATGTTCCACTTTAATGGACTGTTTAAAAAACTCACCAGAAGGAACAAAATCCATGAGAAAAGATGCAAGACATTGTTAATTCATGGAATATCTTAAAGTCTGAAAAGTATAAGAAAACTTGCTGCATCCCAAAGAAATCGTTTTTAAAAACTATCATCTTTCATTTTGTTAAACAAGAAATACTTTGAGAATTCACTCAGCTGCACTTTAAAAAGTTGTAACTATAAATTCTGCATAGTATCATCTACTTATTAAATTCATCAAACTGAAAAAAATATTTATTTCTTTTGATGAAAAAGAAAACTATTGAAACATACAGCAGCTTTAAAAACTTGCAAGAACACGTATTTTTTCCTCTGATATTCCTTTATTCTTTCTTTCCTTTTATTCTTTTTATATGACTGTATAGATATCTCTAGAACATTGGGTTGAGATACTTTTATTACTATTCAACCGCCTAATGATTTTACTTTCCATGATTTACACTTGGAAGAATGTAATAGCAAATACATGTAATGACAAAAAATGTTTGCTAAACCGGCCAACTGCAACTAATGCTGCTGAAACCACATGGGCAGAAAGCAAATTGGGAATTGGTAAATGACAGTGTTTGGAAGATTAGATTTCACAGGGTGTTCACAAATAATAATTTACCATAATGTGCTGCTCTCCTTGGTTCCCCAGGTAGCCATCAGTCTTTTTAGAAAGCAAGTTGGATGTAGCCACTGAACTTCCCACCCTGTGGAGCAAACTCCCTCTTTCCACTGACGGAATGAGGGATCCCGCTAGCTTCAGACCCACAGGTTTACAGCACTCACACCGTGCATACTCCAGGTTGGAAATCTGCACTCTGGAGAAGATTAAGAGACAGCTGGGAGCAATTTTCAAGATCTTGAAGCATAAGAGGCCCCAGTGGTTTGGGAGCAGATCAACATGTCCACTTTGGTACGATACAGTCAAACAGCAGAGTAGGGAAGCCCAGGCTTTCACCCACAGTAACATCCACACACAGATCCAGTGTTAGAACTGCAGTGAGTCCTTGGCAGAAATGCACAGCAGGTACAGTGGGAGGATTCCAGCACTCAGCAGATACTGTCACAAGTGGAAATGCATCAGAGGCCGACTCCAGTCAGGTTTGCACCCACAAACACAAGTTAAAGTCAGCTTGTATGAACACAAATTTAGCAGCTGTATTTTCACATTGCTCATGACATCTTTCTGTCCTGAGACTCCTGACAGGGATTGTCTTCTACCACCATTTCACCCTTCCATGACTGCAGTTATGTTTAAATAAAGACAGTTGCCAAAAAATCCACAACCTGTAGTATTTAATTGAAAGCAATCCTTTGGGAACTGCTACTTCTGAGAAAAGAAATAACCTTGAGGCCAAATGAGGCACTGTTATCAGGGGCAATAAGCACAGTTTGTCCAAGATTTTCTACCAGAGACAAAGATCTTGTCTCCACGATTTTCTTTCATCTTGTCTCAGTTCTCATGTCTCTGATAACCCACTCATTGTTTCCCTCCCCCTTGATCTAATCCCTATATTTCTCCCCTTTCCAAGGCTGTACACATGACATTTTCTCACAACCACTTCATCTAGAGGTACTTCTCCTTTCTTTGGTTCCTCTCTCAGCTGCTTCCTACCTCCCCAGGTTTATGTTACCCAACCAGTTTATTTTTCTCCTCCCCTCTGCCCCCCCGCCCCTGCTCTCCTGAGCTGCCCTGTGCCCATTTGCTATCCAGCTTTCCACTGACAGATGACATTTTGCCTTTCAGTTTCAGCACATGCAGTTTCCAGTAACCGGATTAAAGGGACTTAAATTAGAAAGAAGGCAAATATGTAAACAAGCAGCTATAAGTGCCTAAAGCAGGTTTCATTCAAGCAACATCCATGTTGAGAAAAAGCCCCTTTTTTTCATTGCCTCAGTAAATATTGCCTTAAAAGCTTCCCTTATTTTCTGTCTTTCAGGGTCATCCTTCAATAAAGACTCCTCAACATACTTCTGGGTAAGTCAAGAAAAAAATCAGATTCAAATTAATTTATCAGGGCTTTCTCTTGAGAGGGAATGCAGCTGCTAACTGGAAAACCTTATCTGATAGCCTGGGAGTTAAAAGGTCACAGGAGACTAGGAAGTAGCTGATTGAAGAATAGCCATTATCTTTTCCTATGCATTATGGTAATTTCTTTCTATCAAAATCAAAACTCTTAAGAATATTTTACTGGACACCATATTGATCATTTAAAATTTGTCCCATGGTGTCTTATAAACATTGGCAATATAATTATGAAACTGCAAACAGAGATGTGTTCTGGAATCATAGTACTTGCTGAAAAACAAGTATGTAAGATAAAAATGTATATATACACACTTATGATCAGATATTAAGGCATTTTTTCAACAACTCAGATGCATAAGCAAAACTTTCACTTACCAAGATTCATCACAAATATTGAATTATTAAACAAACAACCTAAATTGGATATTGAATACCAAGCATTACCACAATGTGGAAAAAAAAACCTTGCTTCCCTTGAGACTAGACAATTTAATCAACCTACAGGAAAGAAATACTGGAAAAGTTAAATTTAGTGCTCAGTGAGTAGTATTTTAACCTCCCTGTTTCAGCAAGATTTAAGATTTGTCTCAGAAGAGTTATCTCTTCTCAAATTAACTTTACTCTCCCTATCCCTTTTTCTAGTTGTTTATGCAATTAACAACAAATAAAGCCACAAAATCCCATATCGAAATTACGTTTCCACTGTAGTAGGTCAAACAACAACCCTCCTCCCGCCATTAACTGAAAATTAACTTTTAGATTAAAGCCCCAAGTTGTTTTTTACTTATGACCGTTTGTCTTGATTTTTATCCTGTATTTTCATGATGGCATGCCGATGGCAACTTCCAGGTTCTAGCCACAGAAGCAGACAGCGGAAAGCAGAATTAACGATGGAATTGGAGGCTTTACTACATAAATTAACCTGCCAGTGTCCTGCCACCTGCTCTACAGGGACTCCTCAGGGGTGAAGTTGGGCTCTGTAACTGTGTGAGGTTAAGATTATAAGCGATGTTTAAACCAGAAGTTTAACACTGTAATACATTATCTGGAAAGCAGAGACCGAGCAGTTATATTTGAAAAATAATTCCATCTAACAATCCTTAAATAGGAAGGTAAAGAAAATACAGAGCACTTAACAGTGCAGATCAAACCCTGTAGAAAATGGCACGCACAGTTTAGCTCCAGGAAGGAATATGGTCCCTTCAGCCACTCTAAACTGCCCCCAAAAGCCACAGCAGAGCCGGTGTGTGGATGGCACTAGAGCTTGCATACTCAAGGGCCCAGAAGCTCTTCTGAAGTAAAACTTGAGCAGGTCTTACTAAGATGGGCTTACAAATTGTGATTATGGGAGAAGCTGTCAGACTTGAAAGGGAAGTCCTCAGGAGGCTCAGTTCAAATCCACCAAAGTAGTTTTACTTCATGTGGGTGGACATAAAATGGCTATTTTTTCCACAATGGGGAGACTAAAGATACTTCCCCCTTACCTGTTCAGAAATAAAACTGTTGGGATACCCTCCACCAAGTGCCACTTGCGAGAAAAAGGAGACAGCCTGGGAACAGCTGACACAACCAGTGGAAAACTCTGCATTTCGAGATAGGGCAGAACTCCCTGCGCGAATTTCCAGACGTTGACAGCAAGTCATGGCACAGCGTGCTCTGACTCCTGCTTTGCACAGCAGTGCCAACCCTCACCGAGTGCCCACAGCACGAGGGACAATACAGAAGTCATGTTTACACAGCGTTTGGCCCTGAGTCATTCCTTTATAAAGTTTAGTCCTTCCTCAGCACAACTCTAATGGTAATTGTTCCCTTGATATGGTTTGTGTGCTGCCCCTCAGGATGTGGAAAAGGTAGTCAGAACATCTCAAAACTAAAAAGACAAAATACTGGCAAACTCACTTTCTCATCCTGTTTTCTCCTTCCTAATTTTATTAATTTTTCATAGCAAAACATGGCAATCCCAAGTATCCTGGCCTCTGAAACACCGACAATGCTCAGAGCCAGAAAGAGCTGTAATGAGGAACAAGCCATGCATAAAAACGTTACCAGTAAAAGGTTCACCCAGCCCTCAGCTCCACCTGCACCAAAAAGTATCAGGTTTAGTCAAATCTACAGAACAAAGAACAAGCATCAATTGTGCCTGGACTGCTGGAAAAAAACTAGAAAGCTTTAAAAGTTCAACTGTAGTTATTTTTGTTATTGTTGTTCCTGTTTTACAGCATCAAAAGGGGAAACCCTTGGAGTCCTTGAGACACATCATCATTGCCCGTTTAACAAACACAGAAAGATGCCTCTTGCATCTGGCAACAGCAATGAAACAACCTCAGTGTTTTAAACAAAGGTTAAATAAATGGGAAGAAATAGCAAAGCATTAACTAAACACAGTGCTTTACGCATAAAACCACAGACAACAGAAAGCACTAGCTGGGTGAATTCCTGGCTGATATATTGACTCTCAAAAAGCACGGCTTTAAAGGCTATGAATGTCTAAACCACTACCTCTGAGAGGCTTAGAAGGTCAAGGACCATTTCTCTTAATACTATCACAACAGCCTCATCCTTGTCGATGGAAAACCTGCTGGTTGACTAGTCAGACTAAGGAAGAGATGCTCAGGTGCAGAGCAGGCCCAGTTTTCCAGAAAGAAAAAATATTGTGGGCCAAAATAGGGGGTTTAGTGTTTTTGTTGGTTTTTTTTTTTATTTAGATGGAGGTACAGTGACAGCACATTTCTTTGGGTTGCTTAACCAAAAAAGAATCCTATGCTAATATCCTCCCAGGCAATTCCAAAAGGAATACAATTTCTAAGAATTTGCAAGCATCTTTATCTTAGCAGCCATGTCAGCCTTCCTAGGAAATGCTACTGTATATGTTGGTTGGTTTGTTTTGTTCTTTTTCATTTGTAGCTTTCCTTTCTCCTTCAACAAGGAGAGAGAAAACTTCTTGCTCCAAGGCAGGAGCAAGAGAGGAGCAGAGCTCCTCTGTTTTTCTACACTTAGGGTACTGGATTGCACTGAAGGACATATTCCAGAAGCTATGCCCGTAACCATGGTCAAAAGCCTACTATTTAGAAGTATTTACAATATTATTTTAAAAAGATTCTCTTGTTATTAACATAATGCACATACATAAAATAAGACAGTGGAATCCAACTTGGGTACATAAAGAATCAATTAACTTCAGTGATTCATTATTTAAGAGTTGTTATATGAGTTATCAACTAAGTCCCATCACAATCAGTGGAACTTTATGGAGGATACCTCAGGATTATCCAAAGTGAAGTTCAGAAATTTGACAGAAATTAAGAGTGCAACTTACACACATAAATAGTTAAGAGTTTTCTACACTCCAACATACAATATGGAAAATATGCCAGTCAATCCTAAATTCTCTCTAATTAAAAGGAGTAAACGCTGATTGCTGGAGAATGAGCAACTTTTATGAACAGATATTCCCCCGTACTTTCACAGCCACTGAGAATGATTATTCACACAGACAATTCTAGGAAATCTACTTCAGCATCTTTTATTATGGACTAAATAAATAACCTTGAGGCCAAATGAGGCACTGTTATCAGGGGCAATAAGCACAGTTTGTCCAAGATTTTCTACCAGAGACAAAGATCTTGTCTCCACGATTTTCTTTCATCTTGTCTCAGTTCTCATGTCTCTGATAACCCACTCATTGTTTCCCTCCCCCTTGATCTAATCCCTATATTTCTCCCCTTTCCAAGGCTGTACACATGACATTTTCTCACAACCACTTCATCTAGAGGTACTTCTCCTTTCTTTGGTTCCTCCCTCAGCTGCTTAATCATGTTGAATCTATGCTCTGCAACAATGGAAAAATTGTTAACAACATTGTCTCTAGAGAGGGCTGGGTTTGGGTTTAAGACCCTAATTAGCTGGGTTTCAATCACACTATTTTTTGCTGTTGGCTTCAGTGCTATCAGTTGTAATTAAAAACATAAGGTATTACAACCTGCCTCTACAAATCAACTCCTAAATCATTGCAATGCAAGTCATTGTCCAAGTATATATATCTTAAATATTACAAGTGTTAACCAAGCTTCATGGGCAATCATAATTCTCCTCTGATTTTTCTTTCTAAAGCAGCCTTGCCTTTCCAATCCTGAAAATATAATACTTAATTGCCTGTGTCAGACTGAGTGTCGCTGCTGCTTCTGTGACTAACTAGAGCTCTAAACAACTCCATGCTCATAACAGACTGCCAAAAATTGATGTGGAAAAAACCCACTCAAAAACTATCGCTTACAATTAGAAGAATCACAGCCTTCTAAGTGCAACCGTATTCCCTGCTCCTCCACCAGGAAGAGAAACCCCTGGGACAGCATCTAGGGACAAAGCAGAAGACATTTTCACCCTTGCCAAGTGCTGCTGGACCATTGCGTGCTGCCTCCAGGCTGCCGTGGCCCAGAACAGAGGGTTTGTTCCCCTAATTCAATATGGTGAGGACCCAAACAAACTCTGCAGCCTCCTCCCTGTCCTCTCCCCATGCTCCTTGTTCAGACACACGTCTCTGCAGTGTAAGGCCCAGGTCACGCTGCACTGTGCCTGTAAAGCAAGCAGGGATTCTACGCAGCTTCTTTAAAATTTCTAACTTACCCAATAAATTTGCAAAACTTTGAAAATTTTGATGGGGTTTGATAGGATTTTTCGTAATCATACTGTTGCAATACTCCAATGGCTGGACAAATACAAGTTAAAGACCTCCATTCTTCCAGTTCCATCCAACACTTCTCTGATTTACAGCCACAGAAACTGAGAAATAAAATGATCCAAAAGCCCATCCTTTCAAGAAGAGGGGAAAGGAAATTGATACCTTTTCTGCCTCTACAAATTCAGGTCCTCCAAAGACAGAGGACCAGTACAATGGAGCAACTGACTGAAGTAAAAATGAGGCTCCATGTACCATTTATTTCCAAAGGGTGATCCAGTACACATATTTCATACTTTTCAGCAAGGCTTGTCTGGCAGTAACGTGGAGGCTCATGGGGAGTTTTAAGTCCATGTTGCTTTTTACATACAACTTCTTACTGGATTCTGTTTTAACCTGCCCCCCTGCAACTGCCTTTTCCACGTCCTGCTTCCAGGAAATGAGTACTCCTGCTGACAAGCTCGTGTCCGCTAATCTCAGCTAAAAAAGACAGGCTGCCACTTCGCACAGAAGCAGCAAAACAAGATGTGAAAGGTCCTGCCCTCAGGAGAAGGCCTTGTTCCTCCCCTTTCCATCCACCAGCCTGGGAAGGGAGCAGAGCAGCCCCAGCCCCAGAGAAAGCACTGATGCTGGCATGGGGCACGGAGAGCAGCGATGCAGGGACTCAGGGACGCGTCATCGGGAGCAGGGAATGCACGTCACTGAGGAGAACCAAACGCTCTTCTGAGATCTCCCCTCCAGATCTTCCCACCTGTGCCTTTCGCACCGGCCAGAGCATGGGATAAGAAACAGCCTAACTCCCTTCAACCCTCTGTAAGAACACAAACTCAGAGGCCCTGCCCTGATCTTCCTTCCAGCATTCCTTCATCTTCTTGTTGAAACTCAGCCTTGTTCTGCAGAGAGGAAGAGACAACAGCCAGACATGATGGGTACATGACTGGTCTGCTGACTTCTTCCCACACATCACCATGGGATTTTTCTAATAGACTGTGTTTTCTGCCATTTGCAACGGACCTTTCATACATGGAAGATGGTGTTCTGCAAGGAAAGACCATGACAACTGCAGTACTCATTCAAAGCAAAGACCCACCTGGCCTGAGATCCTGCTCCTAACAGAGGCATGAAAAGATGACCAAGAACAGGATAATTGAGCACAATATTCCCAAATACAGTTACTCTTGCTAATACTCCATATGCCTTCAAGCTGAGGGAACTCCTCAATTGCCTTTAGTTTCTAAATAATCCCCAGTGACTTTCTCGTCCATGAACTCATTCAGCCTCTCTTTAAACCATAAGCAACTGCAATACTGTTTGGCAACAAGTTTCACATGCCTTGTACTCATTGCACAGCAAGTCTGGCTCCTGCACACTCTGAGCCTGGCACTCGCTCTATTTATGCAGGTGTTAGAAGTTTTATTTTTTTATTACACTTCTTAATAACTTATTCAGAACATAAAATGCTTACAGTCCCCAGCTTTCCCAAGCTGTGTTCAACATAATGACATTACATCTGCACACCAAAACCATTTCAGCCAACCATTTACACCATTAATACCAGTAATTCACCTTTTTCATTCTTCACAAAGTTTGGGGAACATTTGTTTCTTTAAGTCTCCAACAAGGTTTGCTGCAGCATCAATCTCTCCAGTTGAGAGAGGTGGGGAGCATTCACAGGATTTCGTATATCCCTACCCAAAATTCCACAGAAATGAGCTTGTCACTGACCTTCCCTCAGTAGACTTTTTTGCTTTGTGCCTTACTTATAGCAATTATGTTAAAGATACTTTCACATCTTTTGCATTTGCAGTTTTGACATAAGAGTCTGCTTTTTCATTTCTAACTTGCAGACCGTCAATGGTGCAGGCCTTCTCCTGGAAGGCATCACATGCAAAGTGTGCAAATGGAAAAACCTCCAGAAATGCTCCACTTAAGGAAAGACAAGTGAGCCTGAGACACCTTCAGAAGAAAAAAGGCACTAAATGTAATCAGCCTAAATTCTTTCAGTACTTTTAAATTCATTAGTATTTCCAGGTAGTGCTACAAGTAATGCTGAAGGGCTCTTGGGGAACAGAGGATCTTGGGTAAAGCAAGTATTTGCTGTAATTTGATTCTGATGAGAACAAAATAGATGGAATTGTCTGGAATATATTTATAAGAGAAAGACTTTACTAATCACAGCTTTTTGACCTGATCATCCTGGCATACAAGGTATGCAACTTATCTCTATAACCTATCCTTTAACTGATGACTAAATGAGAACAAATGAATTTGAATAAGAAAATTTAACTTAATTTTAAAAACTCCTGGTATTTTCCTATTGCAGGAAACAAATTTCATCTGACAGGTATGAGGTAAGACTTTCATATACATAGAATTTTAACATATTAAAGAACCTTACTTGAATATTTATGCTCAATTTTAGACATGAAACTTGAATAATGGCATATAAAGACAACTATATTTCAATTAAAAAATTAATTTCTATAAATATATTTTAATCTGTGCAACTCTTCTTCACGAATAGCTGGTGCCATTAATATGCAACTTATTTTGAGTATATAAAATATTCTTTATATTCATCTGTACAAAGCCAGAATTCCTTGTTTAATCTTTTGAAAAAAGTCTATGAGGATTTGTCTTTCCACAAAATTTCAGACCTATCAACCCCTCTGGCAAAGTCAATGTGATGAACACAGTTTAAAAATCCATTTCTATTGATGGCATCTACACCTTTTTTCAAAGCAAAAATATTCCAGTCACCAAATGAACTAATAAAAAACAGAAAGAAGCATGTTAATAATTAAAATTTATCTTGTGAGTCAAACCAAGACAAACAGTCTAATCAACCAGCAATAAGTAAATAAGAATTACAAAAGTGGTGTGCCTGTTTAAGTTATGATTTTAGAGTTTCCTATTAATGTTCTGTTCAGGAAAATGAAAAACTCAACCCAGTCCTCAGAGCCCCATCCTCCAGTCTTTTGCACAATACTGAAACTCAGACAAACCCAAGATTCAGATTGCAAAGAGGCAGATTTCTTCTCTGCTGTCAACACTTCTGTATTTGTGTTGGTTGGCTTGACTCCTTGATCTCCAAGGAATCGTCCTGAAGACTACAGGCAGATACACAACCGGAAGAGCAAAGAATATTTAAGCAGCAGAATTGCTCAGTGGGAATATGTAGGTGTTTGTCTGCAACATTAAGATTCTGATGTTGTTTTATTTTCAAGCTGCTTTCCAGCCTGAACAGGTTAGATTTAAAAACAGGCCTTAAAGCAGCATGCTATTTCAACTGAACCGATGATTCCAATCATTTAATGACTGACCAAAGTTCTTGAAGTTTTACTTTTAGCATTCACCTGAAAGTAAGCAAAGCAAACCAGATAATTTTATACTGCACTTTTTTTTTTTCTCAATACATGTTTCTTGAAAACAAGAGAGATGTTGATTTGATCCCAAAGCAATATTCAGCCTGTATTGTGTCAAGCAGGCACTTCTCCCCTGATGGATGGTCTAATCCATGTTTGAACATCTCTGACACTGGAAATTAGGAAATTCCTTGCTCTTCGTGGTTACCAGCGTTTCAGTGCAAATCCCTTCTGATATGTGTATTATACCACAGCAACATCATTCCATACGTTCTACCAAAAGTCTTCATGATACACTCCCAGATTTAAGAGGAGACAAGCTTTTGTGCCAGAATATTCATCTGAAAACTGATTTCTGACATCCAGTGCAATTTATATAACATACACTTCCACTGCAATGTTTGGGATTAAAAATCAAAGAGGGAAAAATACTGTAATGCTTTGGAAATTACCCTACCTTCATGCAAGGGTCTCTGACTACAGATTAAATGCTGTTTTTTTCAACATATCTCTTCTGATCCCACTGCATGTCCTTTCCTGTTGGCACAAAGGGTCGCAGTGTCACACCATATATTTCAGCCCATTTTCACAGAGATTGCAGACGGCTCTCAGATGCAGATGACTATGGCAACAAGGTGAAAGAGAGTTCTAAGTGTTTACCTACAGTAGACCTAGTGTCCAGTTAAGTGAAGGGACATCTTCCAGCTGAAGTGGAAACCCTGGCAAGATCTGTGTCAGCCTCATGGAATGGCATTACACACCTACAACATTTGGGACAGATGTAATCAGCAATATTTTTCTTCCTCTTTGAGTCATTTCCATCATTAAAAATAACTCCGAAAGACTGTTTTCTAAATTAATTCTTCAATAGATTCATCACAATAGATGGCTTGTTCACTCCCAAAGACCAGCTTCAAGCAAGGGAAAGACAAACAGCAACAGTGCAGTAACCACAGATACAACATCTTGGAGTAACCCCTAAATTGGAAACTCGGGACAGAAAAAAGTACCACAAGTATTAACAGTGCTAACTAATGTCGATAAAATCCATCAAACCTGTCACATCACCTTGGAAATATATTATTTTGCTTAGAATCCAAAACTTCTTTAAGTAACACGGTTTATTGCCTCAAATGCTATTGTAACACCTAACCAGCAAATGCTTCTATGATGCTTTGTAAAATGCACCTTACAAGGTCTGAACTTGAAAACGTTAAAATCAAGATTACAATCTTTTATCTGACTGCTTTGCAGAGACTAGAAATCGTCTGGAATTTTATTTCCTGTTATGCCAAATATCCCACATCTAAATCCCTTCATATTCTGAGGTGGAAAAAAGCCAAAAGACAGTCACAAGCTTCTGCAACTCATTTTTGGAAAAAGAAAAAAGTCTTACTTTTTAGTTTCAGTGTAACATTTTGTTCTAGTTATACATATATATATTTTTAATACAAGCTTATGCTAGCAAAAATCGGAACCAGGAAGCTGTTTTAGATCCAAACATGTCATGCTAAGAGTGTTTTGGGTTTTTTCCCCTAGAGGCAAAAATTCCCCATCAGCTACAACTTTTCCATCAGAACTTAGCATTTCATCACACAACATTCTCCTAAAGGAAAAGCAGTCCACCAGTCCTTTAAATTACAAACAAGCTTCCAGGCCACTGGAAAACCTGTTGACATTACTGTTAAAGAAAAGAAAAGAAATAAACACCTCTCCTGTCTAACATAACCCAATCTGTTGAATTTCTGTTCAAGGCATTCTGGAGTTCAGTAAAACAGTTTCCAAAGGCCAACATTGGAATGAGTATTTGTGCCTCGAAGTTACTCCTTCTATTATACCTAGGATACACACATTTGAAAGATCCTGCAGCCTGGTCCCAGTAGGATCAGCCATTATATTGTATAATTTCTTTCCATCTGTAATTCAGTGCATTAGGTAATGAGCTCTGGAAACTTGCAAAATGTTTTTTAAAACTGCTTTAAATCACATTAGAGACAACAAACAAAACTGAATAACCTGATTACTATTTTACAAAGTATTTCCATCAAATTATGAGCCTAACAACCATTTCATAGCTTTGGTAAAAATAAAAAATTATGCAGCCACAGAAAAAAACCCAAGACCATAAAACTCTACTGCATTTTATTTGGCTTATTTTTTCAGAGCAATTAACAAGAGCTACACAATTTACAGGTACTTAAACACAACTATCACTGCATAAATAGCCAACATCACAGTTTCACACCGTTGACAATAATTTCTATCCCAAAAGAGATATGATCCAATCTGCCAGTATTTGCCATTCAAAGGATCGGGCATACCACTATATCTAAAATGATCCTGAAAATGTAAAGAAAAAAACAAAAACAAAAAACAAAAACCTAAACTTGTTTTGTTTTGTTACACAGCAGGGAAGAGTTCCGAGTTTACACAGCATTTTCAAAGGAAGCCACCATACAGTACTTCTTTCCACAAGGCCATCTGGAAAAATCCCTGCCCTACAGAAGAGAGATCTCTCAGTGCCCATGTCAATTGTCAGAGCACATGAACTCTCCGCCGCTGGAGCTCCAGGCAGGCACTTGTTTTGATGCCGGGAAGGCACTGGCAGTGAACAGCTGGAGACTCCTGAGGATTGGCTCGCTCCGAGGGCAGCCCCCAGAGGTCCTGGCAGGTGCCAAGCAGCAGCAGCAGCAGAGCCACGGCAGGGAGCAGCTCAGGGAAACCTTCCTGCAGCACCCCTGCCTGTGGAAGGGCCACACAGCCCATGTTCTACAGCCCTTCGCTTGCCATGGCTGCAGCCCCCAAAAACCTTCCCGGAACCAAGCCCCCCACAAAACATGCAGTGGCATCCAAGTAAAGTCAGAGCTGGTGAGGCGTTTGAGAGTTGAAATCTGGAAAAACCTAGAGGTGGATGCAGCCTGATCCCAGCCCCTGAGCTCTGATCCTCAGCAGTGATATCGCCTAACAACTCAAAGCCTTGCTGTTTCCCGAATTCTCCTTTTCTTCAATGCTTCACCTTGGTTTTCTTTATAATACACAACCCAGCAGCCTTCTAGGCAACAGCCCTTCAGCCACAGACATGTTACCTGCAGTAATGAGATCCACAACCTAAGCAGGGATTATACAGAATTTCTGTTCATGGTTATTTTTCTCTCACGGCACTCAGGATTTTTGGAATCGCTGAAGTTGCTCTTTGTAGCCTAGTTTATTTCTGATCAACCTTTCTCCTGTGTTAAAGGGAATTTGTCCAACAGTGTGGTCACAGTATCACCACAGGGTAAAGCTGAGCTGTCACTCTTACTCCTAGTTTTAGATCTTGGTCAGACTCAACCAATGGGACACTCACTCACAGCACACACCAGAAATTTTACATGAATTTATGCTGGGGAAGCACTTTTTAACAACCTTATAATATTTTGAAAACTCCCTTTGTGCCAAGATTGTTCACACAGAATGAGAGCTTCTTTCTGTATATGCATGAGCCTTGGTTTGTGTTTTTGCAGTAGCTGTTCCTGCATTTTAATGCTTTATAAGCCTTGTTATGAAATGTCTTGTTCATTTGTACTGCATGTACCTTTTCTTCCCCTTCTTGGAAACCACATTCCAGCTCATCTGCAGGAATGAAGACACCCACCTGAACTCCTCCCCCCCAGCCTCCTCAGTACAGCTTTACAAGTTCCCATCTCACATTTCCTCAATTCTGTGAGAAGGTGACAGTCTCTGCAAATAACAATTTGGGGGCAAGCTAAAACTCTTGATTTTGTGTACCCTTCAACAATTTCCTAAAACCTGTAACTAACACACATTTCTCTGTAAAGCAAATACCACCAGAAAACTAACTTTCAATTAAAATACTCATTTTCACAAGGGATTTTTTTTTTTTTTGCAACTTATGCTAAAGCCCTGACCATTTTATTTCTGATATCATGATTATGGAGTGTGAAAGGCTTGAGGTACCTCACATTTTTCAGTGGTACTGGCCACTCCTTCAGACAGGCAGATCTTTGGAAAAAACAAGGAAAACGGGTAAAGGAGAACCCTAGTCTCTTTTAATAACCTTCTTGCAACCAGTCCTTTTAACTCAGCTCACTCTTGTATGTAATGTTTGGGGTAACAGTATGAGCTGCACTGTCTGCAGGCCAGCACTGGCCCTGCCAGGCCAGAGCACAGAGACTTTCCATTACAAGATCCACAAAAAATATGAACCTTCAACAGCTCCTCCCTTCTCTCCTCTTCATTCCTACCCAGGCCATACCCATCCTTGTTTTATGAAGGGGATGATTACATGCCTCATATTTTCCACTACAACTTTGCACTACCAAGCAAAGTTATCCGATTCTGAAGGAGGTCCCCCTTCTCATCCAAGGAAAGGGAAAAAATCCTTGATAGTTGGTACATTCTGCATCCCTTTGAAGCATCTTATTTTACAGAAATATGTTATTTCCAACCAACCCATTCTTATTGTTCATTTAGAATACAACCAGCTTTTTTACTGCAAAATAACACTTAGTGAGAAACAGTCCTTTAGCAGATTTCATTCTTTCGCTATTTTTCGCCCAGCTCGAATGCATACACACAATAAATAAGCTATAATTTTGGTTCTAAAACAGCTGTCATCTCATAAAAACTTGCTGCTCACAAGCAATGTTTGTTGCACATTCAATCCTATGAGGATATAATACACATAATTATGCTATTGTTATTAAGGCAATCATAACAGATAACATATGGACTTTAAAGTGGCTTTGAGAACCATTTTTTAATAAACGCAACATCACTGACACATTTTGGAAGAAAAATCCATTCCCTAAACTGCACACTATTGGTAACATATATAGGTTACTCTTTTTGGGGTGTTTTTATGCTGTATGTACTGAGAGTAACAATACAACTCATAGCTTCTATTGAGATCTCACTTTCAAAGGCTTTCCAGACTCACTGCACATCATGTTTTTAATACAACAGTGACTGCATGCCAGAATTCAATGCTCCTGCAAATATGCCAACTTGTAGCTACTTTCAAAATGAGCTGCTCACTAGGAATTAGTGCCAGGGTAAATCAATGGCACATTCAGCTAGATGTCCCAGCTCTACGAAATGAATTATACGCTATATACAGTCCTTTTGTACATGTCTGTCTTTTTTGCATCTTTATCAACGAAAGCTGAAAAGAGTAGAAATGAAGTTCCAGAAGGCTGTAAATTATCCAGCAAAGGATTAGCAGAACAGGAAGCAATTTTGTCTACCTGCACATTTAAATACTGGATTCATGTATTAGAACAAATTCTACACTGTCTAAACCATTTCACCCCTTCTCAAAAAACGCCGCTTTCTTTGGATTGTTCCCGCTGTGACACACACAGAGCGGCGGGATGCTGGGAGCTGCACCAGCAGCCTACTAATGGCTGAGTGCTGGGGTGTTGCTGGCAAAAAAAAAAAGTCACTTAAGTTGTAACAGCTAATGGGTGGCAGATAATTGGGGGCAGCAAAACTGAACTTCTGAGTGCTCAAACACAAACCTGCTACTTGCTAGCTGCAGCTGGTATGGACACGAGACAGAACCCAAAACTAGGAGGCAGATCACACGTGCTTCTGCACGTGGGATGGTTAGACCGGGAAAATGGGAGGCCTGGGGAGCAGGAAGAAGGAAGGGAAGACGCTGGTTAGATCCTGGAGCTCAGGCTCATGCATCGGGGCAGATATCAGGACCTAACTGTGAACCCGACTTTCAGTCAGTCCTATGGCCAAGATCATCCTTGAGGGGAAGGGCACAGATCAAACAGGGTGAAGCCTCTCATCTTGTTGGTTCTTAAACAAACTGCACTACCCAGACATACTATGTACTGTGAGGGTTTTGCCCCCATCTTTTTAAAATAAGTTTCTCACTCATGACATGGAGTTCATCTCCTTTTCCTTAAAAAAACAATACTGCCAGCACACACCTGACCAATCTGCAATTCTCTTGTTGCAAAATCCGATAAGCCTCAGGGCTGTCCACTTTTACAAACAGCAGGTAAATTTTAGAAATAATTGAAGCTCTTGGAGATGTATTTGTGAGGGAGGAGCCTTCTCCACAAGGCTAAACAGCAGTTTGCAGAAGTCTCAGCTGCCCGACTGTGTACCATTTATAAAACCTTTTTATTCAGTACCCTTTCATTCTCTTCAGACATTCAATCAATTTTCTATACACATCTCAAAGGTGTGAGTGGCCTTACAAGTTGTGTGCACTTGTACCACGTGTTAATCGTCTCCGCCTACAGAACCAGCTTCCTTTATCCACTACAGCCTCAGAGGAACATGTCTAATTCTACCTGCCTTCACCATTCAGAGATAGTATATCGTATTTATTTTCGTATGGATTATGCACAGTGCCTTAGGTGCTTATACTATGGGCATTTTATAAGTGTAAACTTGATTGATTGGTCACAAGACTGTTTTGGATAGCTGTAAAATGGATTTGGCCCCCAGCCACGGTTTGCTCAGCACAGATATACTGTAGGACTGAGACAGCTTCAAGAATTCATAACACATATGCTAAGAAATATTACAAACCCGTATTCGTACGGTTGGCATTATACATGCATCGCTAAACATTTCTCAATAGCAATGCATACTACAACATATAAGAGAATTCTGGCTGGATATTTATCAGGAAAGAAGACTTATGAAAATGTGTTTTCAATAAATGGTGTGAAGTCAGCCCACTCTGTGCTGATTAGATGCACTTGCAGTTCAGAAACAGCCTTATTCAGCACAGTACGAAGCAATCACCCGCTGTATGCAGGCTTGAATTGGGAGCTTCATGCTTTATGCTGAGTGACTAAATGCAAAAATATCAAGATGACTGCATTAATTGCCGTCTTCAACTTGAATGGCAAAAAGAAATCCAAAATCTAACGCCACATCTCCACCTGGATTCTTTTTCCACGTTTGTTTCAAGTGCTGTTTCAAAAAACCCCCTTTGTAAGATTAACTCACTATAGTAATGCTATTTTATCAAAGTACAAAGGTACTGCCATTCTAGGCAGCCATCATTTTTATATAAACTAGACAAGCTTGATATTGAGATTGTTTTTATATGCAGAATAGTATCTTCATACCATTTTATGCTTCTCTTTCTTGTAAGTTGCGAAGAGCCCTCGTGTTGGGCTGGTATTTCTATTCTTGAAATCCGGTCTTTAAGAGTCTCAGTCTTGAAAAAAGAACTGAAGTATTTTCAAAGTGGTTAAGTCATCAGCATAAATATTTCCCATACAAGATAAAAAAAAGTTTTTCCTAAAAAGCCGTAACTTTCTAGGGTTTTAGAGCTTCCCAGTATTGAACTGGTAAGGACAAAGTCTGTAGCCATTACAGCCAACCTTGCTATGGATCATCCTCCAATATTCTATTTCTGCACTTCAAATAACAGTCAAGACAATACATTTCACCTTAAACATGTAATTCTCTTGTTTTGGTGTATTTGCAAACTTCCACCTGTAACAATGTGGCAACATTACAGCCACTTTGAAATGTATGGTCCAGATTCTTACAAACATTTGAGAAGGAATTTATTTTTAATCTTTATGCTTTGAATAATCCTTTCTATATCAACTCACACATACAACTTTATTGCTAGTATAAAGCAAAATATTTAATTCAGATGAGGACTAGGTAAGTATTTTGGACAGTCTTACTTCTCTTTGCAAAGAAGCATGGCTCCAACCACAAACGGCAGGAAACTCTCTCATTAGCCTCTTAACTTTGGACATAGTAATTTGACAAACCTCAACCAAGGAGAAAGCAGAATTTGTCCATGCCAGATAAAAGCCCCTCTTCCTAAATTTCATGTCAAGTCTGATTTTCTTATCTACAACGAAATAGGTCAGATTTTTTTTTCTCCTGCAATAAAACCTAAAATAATTTTCAGGTTGTCTCTCTAAAAAGCTCTGCTGGACACCACTGAATCAGCACCGCTAAGGAAAAAACAGCTTTTTCCTCTTTGAGACAGCCCTGATGTTAACTTAGGAATATTCCTGCAGACTGCTTCACTACAGCACCAAAGAATATGCTCAGCTTCAGGAGCACACAACGAAACAAGGCCCGTGTTAATGGTTTGCTGGATCAGGTCCTAGCCCACAGTTGGTTACCCACTTAATCTGCTGCTGATCCTGGGTGTGCTCACAGGGCCTTAGAAGATGGCATGGGAAAATAGGAATAAAAAGATACAGAGACAAGATGGAGCATTATGACAGTTCACTGAATCATTGACAGCGTGGCTTACCAACCACAGACAACAGGTAAATCAAATCAAAATAGGGTTTGGGGATCAATAAAACCGTATTGTTGGAATCATGCTATTAACTGGCACCTCAACATAAACTAACACAGTCCAGCTAGCACAGTTCAGGCTACCAATAATGTTAAATTTCACTCCTTGGACTGCAAAGCATTTTTGACTGTCTTCTTTTTAACTTCCTTAAGTTGATTTTTAAGGCAATCCATTAAAGTCAGAAAGCATCTTTTTCTCCCCTCAACAAAGAACATCCTTTAGTAGCATGGCAATGTCACTTCGCCAACAATTAAAAAGGCATCATTTATACAGTCTTAATATCAGAGCATGGGACAACGAAATGCTTCCAGAAAATCGAAGGATTTTGTATTTTCTGTCTCCAGGGAAAGTCACAGACACATGGGCCAACACAGTTATATGTCATTTACAAAATGAAACATGGCACTTGATAATGATGCTTGCTAAGTAGGTCCCAGCTGTCAAAGCATCAAAGATATCACCTTTTCCTCCTGTCACTCAGACTACTGGCAACCCATGCACATTATCATGATAAAGAGAGATACTACTGAAGTTAGAAACAAAAACAACACTGGAAACTTTTGGCTTTTGCACTACAAGAGAGTCTGTCAAGGGGAGCATGCACAGATTAACTTTTTTACTTGTGAAAGTAACAATAAGAAAACATTTTTTAAAAATTCAATTCAGACATACACAATCACAAAATTGTTTAAGTTGGAAAATACCTGCAAGATCTTTCCACTGAATTCCCCAAATTATTAATCCTCAATACCTTGGTAACTACCACATTTCATAGGATTACTGGAAGGTACCCTAAAGAACATCTTGTTCCAACCCCCCTGGCATGGCCAGGGACACCTTCCACTTGGGCCAGCTTACTCAGGGCCCCATCCAGCCTCACCCTGATCAGTTGCAGGGATGGGGAATATTTCATAAAATTTTTAATGAGAGCAAGTTTTTCAGCTTATGTTGTAGACCTGGAGAAGGAAAACAAAGACAGAAATGATGGGACAGAAAGGCAGGGGAAAGAGAAGGGAGTATTTTGAGGTCCTGCACTCAGCACATGCTGGTGATACCTTTAAACTGGTAGAGATTTAAAAGAGGTAGAGATTTAAAAATAAACTTTGGAAGCAGTAACAAGATGCTCAAGCCCTTCAGCCACCCAGCAAGGCGCTGACAGCACCTCGTGTCCTCCCTGATGGGACAGCACTGTATCCTGCAGGGTGGCCTGCACCAGGCTGCACCCAAGGACCATCATTGTGCTCCCAGGCCTGGGAGCTGCAGTTTCAAATGGTTAACACTTGATGCCTTCGTAAAATGTATGTGCATGTTAATGAAATGCTTTAATTCTCATGTATATCTTTAAAACTGCACAAAAGCTAATTAAACTAGAATTAGGGTGCATTTTTTTTCCTCTCCCATTATTTTCACTTTGGTTTCCTCAGGTAATCCTAAATCTAGCAGAAGTATGTTTGAGTGGGCCTCACGGAGGCCTGATGCACATCCTCTGGATAGGACATATTTGTTAGACAACTGATGGATGAATGCTGACAAAGCATCCTCCCCTAAAATATCACCTGATGATGGTTCTGGTTCTTTGCTGGAGACAAGAGTGGGGAGGCAAGACAAAAGGCAAGCTCTTTGAAGAGAAATACCATGGCTTGGGCAGACCAGCAGTGCAGCAGCAGTTGGGTCACTCTCATCAGACACTTTGAAGAGCTGATGAAAGCCTCAGCGTGCAGGGGAGTTCTGAACATAGGCTTTCCAATACTTGTTCACTCAGGACACACACTGATAGCCTAAATATTCCCACTTCCATATATGGCTGCTGACAAAGATGGACACTGAAGGGCATGTAACTCCACACGCTTTTCATCACAAGCTACCCACCTGGCAAGATTGAGTGCTGGGGGAAAACTAAAGGGTTTGAGAGTAAAGACCCACCTTCTGCCTGAAAGGTTTTATAAGCAAAGACTGAAAACATCCTCTTAAGCCTGCCATCTCTTCTTCCCCAGACAAGCTACTCTCATGCTCCTGCTAGACACCTCTTCCCTATGCTCACAGCACGTATCTTACCAGCCTCAAAATGCTCTTCCTCCTTTTGGGAATAAATCTTCTGTAGGTCTTAAAACACACTTTGACAGACCTAGTGTGGTTAACGAAGTTAAATCCCATAGCCTGTAAGGAAGCAGCTGCCCTGGAGCAGAGGAACAGCCCTGCGGTCTCTATTCGTTTAACTCCTGGTTCCCAAAAGCTCCTATGTTTGTTTTGGCCCAATACCATCACATTTGGTACAAGTACAAAGACCCTGTATCTCCAGACTGGCTGCTCTGGCTTGGGCTGCAGCTACAACTCAGATTTCTTTTTTAAACTTGGGCTCAAACCCGTCATCTTTTCAGGGAGCACAGTGGCAAATACATCAAAGTGTTCATGGTCTTCCGTTAACTTTCCTGCTATTTGCCCTAAAGGACATGCCTGCTCCAAAACTGTCACAATTAACTTGGACAAGGGGGAGAGTTGAAGGCTACAGAAGCATCTTAGGAGAAGGAAAGCCATGCTATGTCCCAAGACGCTCTCCTGGGAGCACAGAAATAGCACACCAGCAGTAACAGGGGTGCATCTCTGCTCCTAACACCGGCGTACAGATGCTCAGCCCCCGGTTCCTCCACTCCTGGCCTCAGCTCCTCCAGGGAAATGCACACACTTGGTACTTCAGGCAACCCCTGCAAGGCAAATCCCTGGCTGCCTCAGCTGGAATACAGCCGTGCTGCTCAACTCTGAGCTTAATTTAGGAACCAGTTTAGGATTTCAGTTCAGCTTTATTGGTGAGGTTGATGGACTGAGAAGAACTCACACAAAGCTGTGGTAGCATGGAGGGAATTTTATGGACAAAATTGTTCCACAAGTTGAGTAAACTGTGGTTTAGGTGAGCATTGCTTACTGCTGCTGTTTTCTCCTCCAGCTTTATCAGAAAGTGAGTCATTCACCCCTGTGATAAGCATTTTAATGACAGTATTCTAATACTGCAGCCACTGTGATACACAAAGGAAACCCATTCCCAAAATACCATCACCTAAGACAAGGAAGATATTTATATGAAAGCTTGCTAGCTTATAAGAAAACACAAATATACTGACAAAAGTGTTTTCCAAATCAAGTTAATGAATACCAAAAATGAAAGCAAAATAGATGACCTGGGGAAGAAAATTTAGAAGGAGAGTGGGAAATTACAGCATCAGGCCCTGAGTTGCAGGGATGGCATACAGGGATGTTTCTGCAGTTAAAGATTTTAAAAACAACTGGTGGGACAAACAGTAACCCAGCTAATCCTTGGTACTGGCACGCTGCCTATTTTGAGAGAACAGCAGCTGGTGAATCTGACGTAAGTCTCTGCATCCAAAGCAGGAACTTACTGTAATGAAACCACAGCCCACATTGGAAAAAAAGACTGTAAACTCGACAAAAAAAAAAAAAAGGATCTCAATATACTATGTGCTACATTTCCATCCAAGTAAAATTAATCACAGAATGTCACAATTAGGCTGTTTCAAAAAAAAAAACCCAAAAAAATCAAACAACCAAAAAAACTTCCCCAAAATCAAAACCATCAGTTGGACTGAACCTAGTTTAAAAAAAAGATAACAGGATGACCATGAAGAAATTACAAACCTTGCACCTTCTTTGGTTCGAAAAGTACAAATCTAAGACCTTAAGTGGCATAAAAACACCATTCCAGAAGCCCAAGGCACTAGGCAAAACTACGTGGACTGGAAAATATAGGCACATTAGTGAACTACCTAATCCAGGATCCAGTTACTCTTCCACCCCCATTAGAGCACTGCAAGAATGTCAGTCCCTTTATCTTGGACACCGTGAGAAAGCACCTTCTGACAAAAACATCCACACCTCTCTCTCCCCCTCATTCCCTCCCTCCCCCTGTCCTCAGAGCAGGGCCAGGTTCACGTGAGGCTCCGCGCAGATACTAACTCTCTGCATTTCCCTGACTAACTGGTTTCCAGGATTATTTTTTCCGTTCTTTCAGAAAATATAATGGGGGGCAAAAAAAAAGGCTTTGAGGAACATAGTACTTCTTAATCTTTCTCTTAGCTGTTTGATAATAATTAGCATGGGAAGAAATTACCATCTGCATAATGGCAGGAGCAGTCACACAACGCCCCTGAATCTCATTTCAGGAATTCCAGTTGCTGCACCTGGTAAGGGTAATGGAAGGTGCAGATTTCATGGACAAAAAAACCCTTAAAAGATCTTTAAATGGGCTGAGAGGCACACGAAGGGGTGAAAAGGGTTATATTTCATTTAGGGATGATAGAAGAGGAAGTCATCAGGTCATTAAATCGTTTAATTTGCTCTATAAGCAAATGAGTGCATAAACACCAGAGTACTGGTTGTATTATCTCTCACTGACCTTCAGTGTCAAATATGCTCAGTTTAGAAAGAAAATGTTTTCTTTTGTCTTTAAGAGCCAGCCTTGTAAAAATAGCTCCGGAGCTGAAAGTCAAACTGTGTTCTTTTTTGTTCATGCATCACCATAGAAATTGGTGATGGAAAACTTATTAGAAATTGTCACAGGAGTCAGCAGATACCAGCTTTCAATAATCTTTGGCAGCGCCGTCGAGTAAGAAGGGGATGCTTCCCAGATCAGAACTCCTCCTGAAACAACCAGATTGTGCCTCCAGGGCTGTGCGTGAAGCAAGGGCACAGAGAGGGGCTGTGCTAGATAAGGGGGGATGGGACTGAAATGACTGGCTCTTTTTTTCCCTGACTAGCAGATCTTTAATGCACCACATGCCCTCGCCCCAGCCGCCGGCAGAATTTGGTCACGTTGTGAAGCTGGGATGAGCTGTGTGCTTGCCAGGAGCTCCCTGCCTTCTCCTGCGCCAGCCTCGGCGCTGCAAATGTGCCTCTGAAAACACGAGAAGCGCTACGAAAATTTTAGCTGTTCTCATCAACCACTCGTGCTTCTTAACCCTTTGCTAATTCCCTCCTGCACCACAGCCTGTGCTGCACATTTCAGGGAGATGAACCTCAATTTGCAGCAGGGAACTCTGCTGAAACCAGATCAGCCTCACTTGATTCAACCTCCAGACTGTCTTGATGCCAAGCCCAGTTCTGCTCAATGTTCAAAATCTTCACAGATTTCTCTGTGCAGCCAGAAGAACCAAGTTCAACACAGAAACTAAATCTGTTCTACTTTCTTAAGATTAACATCTTTCATTTCCAGCATTTAATTCCTAGCTTTTAATGCATGAGAACCAGCACTTCTCTGAATAAGCTTCTCCACTGCTTTTATAGACTGTATCACATTGATTCAGGCTTTCCCTGTGCCACTTGCTTTGGGATCACCATCATCCAAAGAAAAAGTTTGCTGCAGAATGGCAGTGGCAGAAGTAGCTCCAAAAGGGAGTTTTGGGAAGCATTACAGATCCAGCCCTGACCCCTCTTCTCCTTCTTCCTGAGTAACTTGCTCAGGTCCAAGGAAAATGCATGCAGCACTCAAAGGAGACACTCTTCTTACCCTGGAGAAAAGGCAGCTGGAAGTCTCCATTTAATTTCTGAAGTGCTTTACATACCACGAGTGTTATGCATCTCACATTTTGACTTCAGTAAATTATTATATCATCATGGAAAAAACATTATAAATATTACATGGAAAACAAATTTAGAAGTATAATTTACAACCACTGACTCAAAACTAGCTGCCTCGGAACTCCCAGGCCATGGGGCCACCACTTGCCTCTGCTCATCATCCTGTTAACTTGGTCCCCACAAGCGTCATCACAGGGAAAATGGTGAGATACCCGATATCTCACCAAGTTTCTAGTTAATAAAGTTGTTTAGCATGGATGAAATTATTTCATATTATATTCATTACAGAAATCTTGCATAAAATAATTTTGTGCCTTAATATTCCCAGAATTTAAGCATTCTTCACACAGGCTTTGCTTTAATTATCTATAATGATTAACTCTACCATTTAAATGGTAAATTGAATCATTTCTGGCACTATGAGAAGGGAGGAAGCTTTACACTGATGTGATGTAAATAGGCCAATGAAACATAATAAATGAAATGTATTGGGCTAAAAGTTGTCCTTTTACTATTTAAATACTGAAGTCTTCTTTATAGATTGATATGAAGATGCATTGAAATAACATTCTGTGTTGTCCCTCACACAAGGATTAGAAACAGTTATCTGCCTGGTCTGTAACAAGCGCTGGAAGACGCTCTGGAGGCTGGACACACCAGGAACCTTTAAAGTATTCTATATTTTGGACTTCTGTCCTCATAAGGGAGGAGCAGATTGCTAAATATTACTCTTGGTAATGGATGACCTTCTGTTGCTCTTTTTCAATCAAATGATTTTTCTTCCAAGATATCTGCTGGGAAGGTTTCCTGGAACATAGCAGAAGTGGTTTGGGATGTGATTTTTGCAGTGGTCTTTGAAGTCACTCATTTCTGAAATAGAAACCTGGAGACAAAGCTTCCTTCAAATTGAAAAATTTAGAGTGGGGGAAAGGGGGAGTAGGGTGGGAGTTTTTTGAAGGTTTTTAAGTGATCCTACTACTTTTAAAGATGTTTTACCTCATTGAAAAAAACAAGAGCGTGTCTCAGAACAGAGATGAAACAGAGTTGTTTAACATGAAAAATAAAGCGTGGACGTACAAAAGCAGTGAGGCGGATTTTTGGCAGATGCTCCCTGCTCCTTCTCCTTCGCACGCAGGGCTCACAGCCCCACGCCTGCGTGCAGGCCTCCCGTGGCGGTGGGAGTTCCCCAGGACACGGTCTCAGCTGCACTTGCGGCGCAGCAGAGCAGGGGCTGCAGGCAGCACCCCGTCCTCCAGCCGCGCCCTGCCTCTGAGACGAGGCCCCGCCACTGCTGCGCCAGCCCGAGCCGGGCCGGGCGTGCGGCAGCACAGCCCGGCCGTGCAGCACCGCCGTTGGCTCAGCCCGTGCCAGCTGGTCAGGGAAGGGCTGCCCTGAGCACTCGGAGATAGTTTGCCAAGGTGTTCTGCTGCCCCTGAAGCCAATCTGTAATTTTACGCCGCTTTGATTTTTATAGGAAGGCTCCTATTAAACCAGAAAAATCTAAACTCCAGCCTGGAAGAAGCTTAGCTGCATGTTCAGAAGAGGAATATCTCAGACACATGCATGCCAGGCCAACATTTCTTAAGTAGTTTATGAAATAATCCCTAAAATGTATACAGAAAGAAGTTTATAGCATTTCAAACCGTATTGTATTTCACCCCAATTTCACAGTTGTCCTCTTCCCACACCGTAATGGCCTAAGTTTCCAATCCTGCCAAAGGGTTTTGTTTTGTTTCATAAAGTAAAACCATGGATTTCTTTCTAATAGGCCACTTAGGATCTGTATAGCGAGAGTATATCCAAAAGATCCGACATCCCTTCATTAAAATAGGTTACGTCCCTGGTAGACTAAACGTTAACTTGAGAAGTCTAAACAGATGCTGTACAAGAAATAAATTTTTTCGAGGCACATGGTGAAATAGCAGCACTGCTGAAACCAATTGATCCAGTGACATTACAGCGAGAAGATGCTGTAGCTAAGAAAAACGTCAACTTCATTTCAGCCCCAAACAAGTTATAACAGCAGCAATGTTGGCTCAGGGCATTTTTAAGGAATTAATAACCAGCCAGGGTTAGTAGCCTGGGGCAAAGTCAAGGATTAAGCTCTATGAGGATAAACACATACAGCAGCTTCAAATAATATAGTTGACTTCAGTTTAATCATTTTGTTTCGCTTTCAAAAAAACGTATGATCTCCAGACAGAAAATATAATTCATATCAGCAAAAGAATATACACATACACACACCCCCAGGCAAGAGCTGAAGAGATAAATGGAAACACTGTAAAAAGTAAACATTTTCTTCTTAGCAACAGAAGGAGAAAGCTTCCATTGGTTAAAATTAAAACAAACAGCCAAGAACTCCAGAAAATAGGTAAATATTCCCAATGGAGGATACAAGAGAGCTGGAGAGGGACTTTTGGAAGGGCATAGAGTGATAGCTCAAGGGGAAACAGCTTCAAAGTGACAGGGAGTAGGGTCAGATTGGCCAGTAAGAAGAAATTCCCTTTGAGGGTGGTGAGGCCCTGGAGCGGGCAGCCCAGAGAACTTACGGATACCACATCTCTAGAAATGTTCAAAGCTGGAGGGGGCTCTGAGCAACCTGGTCTAGTGAAAGGTGTCCCTGCCCAGAGGGTTACAACTGGATAATCTGAAAAGGTCCCTTCTAACACAAACCAATCAGTGATTGGATGAAAAAATAACCAAATTATGTCACTGACTGTATGAAAGAGGAAAGGTAACTTAGGTCATCCCAAAGCTCAACATTTCCCCCCAAGAATAGTGCACCAACCTCCTACCATAGCCTTTACCACCCAGAACTGCTCACAAAACTGAGCGAATATAACAATGTGTAGATGCTTTTTCTGCACACCTAGCAAATAAGAAATCATCTTTGCTATTTCTTATATTTGAAACGACTACATAATTCTTTTCTCTTAAGTAAATAAACCCAATAAACTTCAGACTAATCTGGAAAATGTGTAGTCAGAATGGGATTCAGATTTCACTAACGGGTAAATCAAAAGCGTCTCGAAGGCATGGCCATGAGCCTTAAGTTTACAATACAAGTTCCAAAAGAGAAGCCAAACAACAAAACTTGTATTTTTAGTAAAAGTATTTCCTTGAATTACTTAAGGACAGCATGGAATAACCATAAAACAATATGCTTCAGAATCTTTTTATTTGAGAAGGTCTAACCAGTTGCTACCGTAACTCACAGAGCCTGCAGTTGGAAGGTTTACATTATTTTTGCAGATCAAGAGGAGAAAGAAGTCTCTTCTACCTGGGTGACTTTTTAACACTTACATCTAAACACAGTAAATGGCATTTGTTCTCTTGTAGAAGGTAATTTTTTTCTCTCTTTTTTTTTTTTTTAAGCAGGGAAAGGTCAGTCTCTTACATCATTGAAGATGTTAAAAGGACATTGCAAAATTCTGATGCTACTTAATATTACTTTAGGATTCTTCTTTCAGTATTAAATACAGTATACGAAATTTACAGTTGGTAACTAGGAAGATCCCGAGTTGAATCTTTCAGACAACATTTCTCATTTATTACACAGACAAAAATCTCTGGAGTCAGTTAAATATTAACATACAATGGAAAAGTTATTCATCTTTTTAATCTCTAATTTATATTGATATGCTGATAGAAATAAATTTATTATTAAGATTTACTTATAAGAATGTATAGAAAGGTAGGGATTTTTAGACAGGTTTTCAATACTCAAAATGTAATCTGACCTCAGTGAAGTCAGAAGATGCTTTGTCATGGACTGAATTAAGACCTCACTGTAAGCTTTTGTTTGATCATTCTTTGTTCAGAAACACGACAGTTATATCCCTAGAGATTTGTTTGATTGGAGCTGTTTCTAGTCAAAACATTTCTCATGAGAGCAGCACTTCCTGGCTCGCCCCAAAAAGCCTGTCACTGCCTAGAACAGCATCATCCACCTCCCTGAGCATGAGCTTTACAACAAGGGACTCCAGAGCTTTAGTCCACGTTCTTGCAGTATCCTCCTGTACCCTTGGGGGAATAACATCCCTGAAGACTGAGACAGTATTCATGCATGAATATCTCAGAGAGATGTTGGAAAGGTTAACATTTTGAGAGCACAACACTTCCATCTTGGTGAAAGAAAACATGCACGAGGGAAAGAAAGACAAAACTTCTTGTAAGTTATAGAAGACAGACCAGAAAACTCAAAAAAAAAAAAAAATTACATAAAACTTTCAGGGGCCTTACAGTCCAATATGGGAAAAAATCAAATGCTGAAGTATTTTACTAGCAGTTCCCTTCACAATAGCTGGTGATGAAGTATGAATGAATGCCATTCGGAGTGCTGAGACATTTTTCATTGCCTCATAGACAGCATATTTCTGAATATTGAGCTATATTCTTCCAATGCTTTTCTTTCTATAAATTCTACACTTAGCACAAGGTTACCCATTTGGTGAATTGCAAAAGCACATAATAAAATGCATTGGATCATGTATATGTGACAGCCTCACTTGCTGTTAAAGTATCTTCCAAATACTATCATGCTCTTGAAGAGCTCTAAAATAAACATCAAATCCCAGCCACAAGTAAGAAGCTCTTTCCTCCTGAACAATTGAGTGTTGCCACAACTTTACCCCAGTCTCAAAGTAAAAGTATGCAGTTCAAGTCCAGCATTTGCAGGGAATTATCTCATAAATTCTAAGTATCAGGTGCATCTCCTTTTTACCTCTGAGGAACAACTGGTCATCTAATTTTTCACTTCTTAGACAAAACAGTCTCCATGCCATCAATCTGCAGAGTTGATAGTACAATGACAAAACCCACAGCAACAAACTTGTGATAGATTCAGGCTTCTACATTAAGTTATATTTCTGCCTTTACTCCTAACTTGAAAAGACTAGTCAGTCTCCATGTTTCAAAGAAGGATTTTTCTGACAGCTCATGCCAACGGTTCAGATGGTTTAGCTGCCTAAAAGAAAAAAAACAAGAAAAAAAGAAAGAAAAAAACCAACAAAGCATCAGGCAAACAAAAAGCCCCACGTCTTCTCTTTGGAGGTCATCTGGTGTCTTCCCAGACACTTGAGTGCTGGTCTCCAGGGGAAACAGCTTGGCTAAAACCAGTCTTATTACTATCCGGACCAAGTACAATACTTCACAAATACTTATTTTTATATCTTGTCAACATTTGCGTAGTCTTTGTATCTGGAAATTCCAGAGCACCATGCACAAGCTGTCAGCTACCTTTATGCAATGCTGCATCCTTCTCAGAACTCATAAAACACTGATTTCTAGTTAGACAACATAGCTGTCACATCAAAATACATTCAATCATTTAAATCGTAACACATCGCTCACCCCAAAATCTCTTTCCAAAGCGTATCGGGCACTGAATTTGTGACACTAAACAGACAGAACAGCTGTCTGCTAAAAGCAGCATCCATAATTAAGCAAGCAGAACATATGAAGTGTGGTACAATAACAGGAAGGTGGGATTTCAGTCGCCTCAGGTAAGGTTTCCACGGGTTAACGCAACCAGCTCACATTTAACTGTCAGAGTTTCCTATAGATAATGGAAAGGAATAAACGGCTTAAGACAGCAATTACTTTAACTTATCTTCAATTGCTGATTTAATCAAGCTGGATCTCTTTCTGTCATTTATTTCTCTCCATTGATTCTAACCTGAGAGACATCTAGCTCACATTTAGGTGTTTAAAGGTTAGACATATAAGAGGAAGTAAGATGGATCTTACCTTACTAACATGCTTCATCCTAAAGCATGAGATTGAGAATAGAGGGTTCCTCCACAGCAAGCTCAAGGGATTTAAGAACTGTGGAAACGCAATTTCATGAAAACACACAGTGCATATTGCTAGCAAAAACCAAGATCTTGCTATAAACACATGCACAGACATGGTCTGGGCTTAAAAAATGAAAGTGTGGAGAAGCAGTATCTACAGCAGGAACACAATCTGATCCGACAATTGATGGCTGTCACAGATAATGCAGGCAGAAAAATTCCTTGGACTGATGACCAGTGGATCCTATCACTCAAACACCCAGATTTTTGCAGGCATGTGTTAAGGACATGGTGCAGGACTCCTGAGCCCTGATGCTCATGCCTTCAGTTATAAACAGGACATTATGTTTCTGGTCAGCTCAGCTGGAGTCCAAACAATCTTTCCCTCCACAACAAAGAAGCCAAAAGAGCAGATGCAGAACATGGAATGTCAAAGCATTTACCTCATTGCTCTGACAAGAGATGTCACACACCACACAGACTACTAAGAAACACCCCAGTGCATTTTTATCTATCCTCCACACGATGTCCTGGCACCTGCCATCTTAGATTTCCATTACCTGGAAATTCCAATGAGACATAAGGCAAAACTTAGCATCATTTGGGCAGTTACATACTGGAAGGTGGCCCAGAGAGGTAGAATCTCCAGCCTGGGAGCCATTGGGAGCTGGGCTGAGCTCCACCTCAAGCAAACGGATCTAGCTGAACACAGGGCTGGACTGGAAGTGTATTCTGTGCCTGTTCTTTCAGCAAACAGCATTGTGTATTGCAAAACCACCATCTATGGCCATGTACAGGAAAGCAGTCCCAGTAGTACATCATCCTGGTTTTGACAATTTTCACTCAGAGAGGGAAAAGCTCCCTTTATTCTCAAATAAACATGTTTAAAAAAACTTGCAAAACTACCACACTTTTGGCCAAACTACCATTTTGATTACATTTTTGAAGGTGTGAACATCTTTTATTATTCAGTTTATAAACCTGAATTTAGCACCTCTCCTCCTCCCCACCTTCACACCACCCCCAGAAAAAAGAGTCATCACTACACATGGATCAACCACAAACAAAATCATTTAGAGGAACACTGAAAATTCATCTTTTATCATCTGTGCCACCTAGCAACACACAGAACTGGATCCAAAACATTTGCAGATCTGACACAGAGGAGCACATGAGCATCAGAATAGGAGAAGAGATAAAATCTCCTTTCCCATTGCAAAGCTTCCACAGGCACAAGAGCTTTCCATTAATTTTGAAATCTTGTGATGCTTACAACCGAACTCAAACATTATTTTTAAATTGCATACTTGAGTTTTGAGCAAACACAGCATTTGGGGGGTTTGTGTGTGTGTGTGTGACTGATAATTCCATCTTCTATAAATCAGAACCAGGCCAGGTATTTCTGACATTAGAAAAACTTTGCTGAACTTCACAACTAAATACAGGGCAACTACACTTTGCCTGATCTGCTGTGTGCAGCAACAGAAAGGACAGACTTTGCTCTTTAAATTATTACAATGGGCAGACTTTAAATGGACAGACTTTGAGGTTTTAAGACCAGATCCCTTCAATAACATGAGAATTTCATCTGGAATAATGGGTAAAGTATTACTAAAAAAAGTAACGTAAACACAGGCACACATAATTACTCGCATGCTATTCATTTATTAAAATTGATCAGTTAGCTACTTCAATTCCAGCACTACTCATATGTTCCTGAGCCAGGGACACAAACACCAACAGACTGCACGCAAGAGGTCACAAAACTGAAGCACATCTGAGGACGGGCTCGAGGCCTCCTGGCTTCAGTGTTCTAGCACTGGAGTAACCTTATTTCAGTTTAAAATGTATTTAATATTTAAGTAGTGTTATCTATACAAAGAATGCATTTGACTTTCAGTTCAATAAGCAGCATGATGTATGTAATTTTATTTCTTTTTAAAAATTGCAAGGTTAGTCAACTGCAGTACTTGGAGAGTCAGTCTAGAAGAAATGAAGTATTAAACATCTCTAATTTCAGTCAATAGTCTGGAAACTACTGTAGCTTTCCACTTTTTAGGCATTCCTATTCATAATTCACCACTGGATACAACAAAAACAATACTTAATTTATAAGCTGGGACATAGGTTCTGTGATTTGTGTGTACAAAAAAAAATGAATTTAGGATGAATTCTGGGAAACTTTCAAGGACATCCCTCTCCTGTTGGGTTTTTCTTTCCCCCTAGAAAAAAAATTCGGTGGAAGTCAGTTCGGGAGATGGTCAAAGCACATTTAAGAATTGGTCTGGACAGATACATAAATATTAATTCTGACGTTTTCATCTTGATTTTTGACCAGCCATTTCCCAACTGAGGTATCTGTTATCTATCTCTCTCGCTATCTTATCTTAGCCATTCTGCACAAAGGGAAGTTCATTATTCATCTTTAGGTTGCTTTATAAGATCTTAAAAATATAACATCTCTCCTGCAGATTCTGTTGGTTTTGGGTTTTTTTAATTAGAATTTAAAACCAGCAGCCTGTTTTAATCTTTGCATGTAGAGGGGACTCCAGGAAAGCGATGAAAGGTTTGCCATGCCAAAGGAAGCGGCAACAGAGACCAGAACGGAAATGAGCACAGAAGACAAAGCCAAAAAAGAAAATTGAAAGAAAATCAGAGATTAAGATCAAGGCAAAACAGAAGTTGAGAAGCAAACATCAAGACTGACAGCTGTCAGGAACTGAGTCACCTATTCAACCAACTAAGCAGCTCATCACGGGCAGAAATAAGCTCCTCCAGAACACCTCATCAGCCTCCCTTGAACCCGACCGAACGCAGCTCGGGGCTCGCTCCTACACAAAACCTCATCTTTGCATTGTTTCTTCTTAAAATTCTGTGCTGCAAAGCAATAATCAGCAGTGACTGGTGATCCACTACCGCTCAAAAATCCATGAAAACCTGACAAATTGTGGCATCAATTCACAAAATGTCACACGGTAGCAATTCCTGTCCTGAACTAGCACTCAAATTACATACACAGCACCTTGTCCCCAAAATCAGAAGGAATATCTGCTTCTGCTTAAACAGGGGAAAAAAGTCAGCCAGATGTCTGTATAAAATTGCACTCTGCTACAAGTTCCTGCTGCAATTTTAAAGATAAAGCTGAAAACAGGTGCAGGACATGCACTTAGCACTGTGTAGAAAGACTGGGGGGTCAACCATGACCAGTGGGGTTTTAAGAATGACACAGAAAGCCTCTCCAAACTCAGCTCTAGAAGAAAGGGGGAATACTATCCTGTTTTTAGAAGCTTCTTAAAAGCAGAACTAAATTTGTTAAGACTGTAATTGGAGATGTGCATAGATTAGTCACAAAAATCAGTTCGCTTCTGTTAAAACCAAGGAAACTTGGCCTATTAATTTTTGGTACTTTGGGATTTGCAAATCATTTCACTTTAAGTCAGAAAGGTTTGTGGACCAAGTAACTCCTGTTCAGGTTTTGCTTCCACATATATAGCCTCACGATCTCTACTCCTGCACACTGCTAAATGTCCTTACTCACCAGAAAAAGGGAACCTAAGAACCAGAAACATTCTTTCACTTCAACTTTTCTATTGCCATGTAATCTACTTAATCAATATTTACTTGAGCATAGGAGGAAAAAAAAAAATCTGACCTTTGTTTAGAGAGCTGATTCTTAGATTTCAATTATCAACAGATCTGTGCTGGTTAAAGAACTTTGAGAGGATTTTAATACAGTGAAGCAATAACACAAGTCATAAACCAGAAAACCCAGCACTCTGCATTAGTTCATTTCAAAGTAAACATAGAAATTAGATGATTTCTCTATAATGTCTCAGAGACTGCAAAAACAACCATAAAAGGGTAACTACCACAGTGATGTAAATGTTTTTATAGGATCCAATTAAGACACTGCAGTGTTGTTTTGCCTTTTAAGTTCTGTTCAATACTTTATCCGTATCTCATATCCTTCACCCTCTCACTTCTAAGAAGAAAATCATATTAGCTTGCTTTTAGTTCTTGACACAAGAACCATTTTTAGCTTGATGCAAGAAGTGAAGAGCTGAAGCTTTTTAGTGGAGGGCTTAGTTAGCAATTTTCTATTCACATCCAATCCTCAGACTGCTTTCTGCTGTGGAGAGACAGGGGAAGAGACAACATGGTACCGGAGGAGGTTTCAGGGCTGTGGTTGACTTTCCTGGGATTCTGAGTATGAGAGATGGGGTGCTGCAGAGGTTTTGGCTGGTTAGGCAATGGCCAGTGACTGCTGCTTTGTATAATGAGTATCCGACTTTTATTTGCAACTAGGGGACAACCCCAACTTTCAATTCTTCCTAGAACAACCAAGTTATGGCATTATTCCCATAATTGTTATGATTCACTAAGTTCCTTCTCACTCTAACCATTTATTACCCTATGTTTTTATTTGCCATGCACATTTTCTTCCCCTGGATACACAAAACACTTTCCACGAAGGTAAATAATTCCCTTTTCCTTTCCTGAACTTCCTTTTTATATATTGGCATATTTTGAACTCTTCAAACTAAGTATTATCTTCAAAGTACGCAAGTTTACTTATCCATTATTTCAGCCTGATGCCCTAAAACAACGTATATACAGATAAATCTTCATAAAATGCAAATGGCCAACTGATTCATCAACTGACTGCATCGCTTTGTTCCTGATTCTTTAACCAGTTTTCAATGCACTGCAGAGTGTCAAATAGTACCTAACGGTAATTTATTTTTCAAGACGCTTACTTCATGTGATGCATTCAAAAGGCTGGGATTCACTGAGACTACTCTATGTTCTTTGTGCAAAACTTTTAATAATCTCAAAAAGGTTTTTTTTTCCAGCAATGCCTAATTATTTCAAGCTCATCTTACTTACTGCTCACAGCTCTGTTATCCTCTGGTTTCTTTGTTTTCCCCTCCCAATAGCTGTTATATTTAGTTGGATACTAAAGACAGTTTTTACTTAATAAAAATTAAGGCTATTTTCTTCACTGTTCACCAGACTTGAAATATGAATCCCCATAGTTCCCTTTGCTTTCCTCCAACAGCATCAGCCTAGGATGTGATTCTAAAGGTAACTGCAGTAATTGCATGAAATGAACTAATTTCTTACCAAGCTGATGATATTTTATCACCCAAACATGTCACTTACTACACAGAATAATTTTTCCACACAGCAAAGCCTTCTATAGGTGTATTGACAGGCTCTTCATCACTTTCTAATTGCCTTTGCTTCCTTCTCACTGAAGGCTGATCAAATCCAATTGCAATCTCAGCTCCATAGCAAGTCCTTCCCTAGCAGTGGCTGAAGCATCTTTACTTGTTCGGCTGGGGACTGAGGCTGAAACTCCCCACGTTCACACGCCCCGTGTCCGTGTGAGCGTTCCCACACAACCAGTGCCTGCATCCTGGCCTGTGCCAGCCTCCCACTCCCTTCCTGGCACTACTTGTTGATGTGTGTTCTGCTTCAAAAATACCTCTCTTTTCTCCTTGGGTTTTTTCTTTCCCCTCCTTTGCATTAATTTGTTTTGCTTCTAAAATGGAATGTAACAGCTGGTTAGTAGTTCATAGCTCATTTATAGTTTATTCACCTTTTGTTGCTCTACATTTCAGTTCTCCTTAGTTAAATGAGCATTATGTGCTGGGATTTTTGCATTAAATAAATGCTTTTCTGCCCAGTTTCACCTCTTACGAGCTCCAAACCCATGAAATACATTATAAACAAAGACCTACAACAGAACATATAAAGCAGCACTTAGAAATCCAGTTTGCCAGTGATGGATTAGGGATTTACATTCCCAAACAGCCAAATACAGTGGTCTCCGTGACCACCCAGCTACGGTGATTTATACACAGTGACAGATTAAGCAGTCTTCCTGGTTACATATCATTAGTGGAAATCAAAGTCATGTCAGATATTGATGGTAATACCTTTCAAAGGTACATTACTGGCCAAGCTTTACGAGCAGCTTTCACATTAATTATTCAGTGAATAACAATGCTTAAAATATATGCATATATATACTCTTGGATCCTTGGACTATATTCATCACTGATGATTTTGAAGGAATGGAAAATGTACTCAAACTCAAAGCTAACCTGTACATGGAAGCAGCAAGTTCAGGCTTCTCAATTTATAGATTTGCTATTGTAAGTACATTACAATGAAGTGCAACAAGACATCTAAACTGCAAAACCAAAACCTCACAAATATCTAAATTCTAGCATTAAATCAGCACAACTCTTTGTGTGTTGCAAACCTATTCAAATCACTGACCAAAAAAAAAAAAAATTAAACATTTAAACTTCCTTTTAAAGGCATGCAGTCATTCTGGGTTATGTTATTGTACGTTATCAATATGCTATTGATTAAAACGAATCTATTATAGGCACAGAACAATCCAGTGTTGATGCTTATTTTAAAATCGAGAAGTGATGAAAGCAATTTTCATAGCCCATTTTAAACTTTCACTCAAAACATGTAGGTTAATGGAAGTTAATATAAACAGCATGGAACAGAAGGGCTAAAATCTGATGAGAAACAATCAGAATAATTTGGTCTGCCAGCTGAAAGGATACACATGTACAACTAAATTGAACTTTGTTTATGCCTTTTGATTTTCAAGCCTTCTCTAAGATGATTACCCTATCTCCAGTTCTATCAAGGGAGAAACGCCTCCCTCTTTCTGAATCTGCTTCTAAATCAACTTTTTAAATATTGTTTTTACAATACTAGGTATGTCACACTATTTAGTTTCTGCTCTAAACATCTGCAAAGAAAATGTACCTCCCGCAACTCCTCGCCTGCTCCTGACGTTCTCTACATCTGCTTACTATTATTTTTATAGTCTCTGGTTTGTTCTTGCCATTTTTTGATGTAAGCAAGATTAGGGGAAGCCCATTTTTGTTTCTCCTCTTATATACCTTTAAGAAATGGGATCATAATTACAGTGCCAAACCATTTATGCAGCTGCAAGTAGTACTCCCGGGCACTTCAAAAGAGTTCTTGACCAAAAAGAAATCTCAGATGCTTTATAAAAATAAGAATGTTCAGTATGAATGGAATTAAAATGAAACATTACCTAAGTAGGGGTGCACAGTAAATGATGAGATTTAATACAGGAAAATAGCAAGGCCCCCATAAGCAGCCTGCATTATGCTTGTGTTTATACTAAAAAACTGCGGTACTTTTTACCCTTAAGCGCTCATTTCATTTTTGTACACAAATTACATCCACTCTGCCAGACACCATTTATAATGGCAGACAATCAGATCAGACACGACACTCAAGGGTTTTTATAAACTTCATATTAAAAAAGCAGCATGTCAGTAGATTTGGCTACTACAGGTTTCCCCCGCATCATTTAATTCCCATTTGTCTTAAACTGATAAATGGCTTAAAAGTCACTGTACACAGTCGTTCACGTAACCACACCACACATGCAATGGTCCAAGCCTCTGGTTTTAGGAAATCACCTCAAAAAATCTGCTTTTGTGCCACTTTTGAAGTCCAGGGAATGTACTTCACATTGGAAAGCTTCCATTGCAAGCTTCCCAAATAAACTTTTTGAGACACAAAAATGGTGAAAACTTTAGTTCCACAGGTTTCTTTTGATGCAGTAATAAGGACAGCAGTGGTTTGTTATACATTGCATTGAAAAAGGAAAAAAACCACAGCACTTGATAGCACAGAGATATCAGAAGTTACTTAATTATCATACATGAAAATTGTTCTTTGGAAGTAGACTGCAATTCACTGAAAGTTGTGCTTAGGCACATTTTGCACAGTAAGATTAGTATAAAACAAATTATCCTGAAAATAATTATATTATTCAGTAATTTTTTTACAGTTTCCTTTCTGACTCTTCGTGTTGAGCCTCCACTTATCCACGTTTTTTATTAAGAAAATGGATATCTAATCTAATAATACCCCTGACACGAGTGGCTTCATGAATTGTAAAAGTTAAAACTGGAAGAATTATATCTCTCATAAATCAGAGCTCCTCTATTAACATCAGGAAAGGATTGTGGAAATTTCCATCCCTATCAAGTAGTGCCCTGAAAGAAACCAGACCTTTGACGTGACTAGCACAGGCTGACCTCAAGACCATCAGGAAGAAGAATTGGTTTCAGATAGGGAAAGACACGGGCCAGGAACAGTGCCTTGAGTTTCACCAGGAATGAAAGCTCAGACACAGGGACTGGTGGAGGGGCAGCGCTAGGGAGCACAAGCAAAAATCACGGAGCTGTCCTAAGAGTGGCTGCAAACCAAAGGACTCTGGCTGCTCAAAGCTGGGAAAGCAAGCTCTGCTGCCAGTCATTCCCTCTGGAGTGGGACAGAGGGAGTCCCTTCCTGTGCAGGTTTTGCAAAGGCACTCACCACCATCTCTCGTGCCGTGGCTGAAGCCAGCCAATGATATCGATGATTAATGGACACAAAAAATCAATCAGAACACATGGCTACAACATCTGTCAAAACATACGAATTAAAACCTAGCAAAACTCGGTATTAAATTGGAAAATTTCCTTGATTTTAGTGGGTTTTTTTGAAGGATATGGTGTTTAAATTTGTAGCCAGAGATTCTAATACATTTTTTACTCTTCTAGCATTTGTTTTATCAGGTTACAATTAGATTATCATAGCCCAGTAATCTGCATCCAGTAGAGAATCACTGTCCATCTTTTAAGGAGATGCAAGCCTCTTTAATACACTTCATGACTAGGACGTGGAAACTAAGGCTAACCTTGGTCTGATACAGTGTTACAGAACAATAATTCAATTTGAGATGCAGTTCCTAAGGATTTGAACAGGCCAGTAAAGCACACACACTAAGGCTCTACAATCCAAGGGATCTTAGGTTACGTTGTCAATGTCTAAATCAACACATCTGCAGAACGACATAACACATTTTCCCACATCACAGAGCACATTTTGAGAGCTGGCTAGCTCACAGTTTGGGGTGGAGGTTTTTTTCATCTTTCTTAATTATGTGGTTCTGTCAATCACATAAAATTCCCTCAAAATAATGACCATAAAGAAATAGTGTCATTACTAATCATTGAATGATCACAGGCAAATCGAACCCCAGCAACAGTATCTGACAGCTCCCAGGGGATACAAGAGCTGTCAGTCCAGAACCTGCCACATTAAGAAGTCCCTTAGCTGAGCTGTTCTACCGATAAAAGAACTGAAAGGTGCACAAAGCTGTAAGGAAACAAGTGGAAGAGTTTTCTGCAGAGAGTTTGCAGCAGCTGCTTTTTCACCTTGCACAAAAGTATCTTGCCTGAAAACAGCTCTCCCTGTCCTGGTATGGCACCTGCAAAGGCCCAGCAGTGCCTCGCTCATTTAGCACCCAGTGCCCTCTCTGTCCATGATTTACTATCAATGGGAGTTGTTGGAGCTCTGCCCCTGTTCTTGTGCAGTCAGACCTCTCCAACTTTGGTTGTATGCCATGGGCTCAGCTGCAGTATTTAGTATATCCAGGTAGGCCACACACATGGAACTCCTCAGTTTTTTCCCAAGGCCAAGACAAACTCAGTTACTCTTTAGGAGAAACAGTCTTCAAAAATATCAGTTAACTTCTTAAGCTCAGCTGACATATGAAAGTCTCCAAAACGCTAATAAGCTTGAAAGAATTTATACAACAGAAGGCTTAGGGGTGCTATTCCCAGTAACTGAAGGGAGTCTGCAAGAAAGATGGAGAGGGGTTATTAACAAGAGCATGGAGTGACAGGACAAGGGGGAAGCGATCCAAACTGACAGAGAGTAGGTTTAGATTACATATTAGGAAAAAATTTTTTACTGTGAGCATGCCACTGAAACAGGCTATCCAGAGATGATGTGGATGACCCATCCCTGGAACTGTTCAAGGTCAGGCTGGATGGGGCTTTGTGAAAGTGTCCCTGTCCATGGCAGGAGGTTGGAACTGGATGATTGGTTAAGATCCCTTCCAACCCAAAAATTTCCATGGTTCTAGGAATTGAAGGAATCAAAACTTCATGTGGAAAAGTAGTTGCTAAAGCAGCAACTTCTTACCTGGAAGATGTGAGAGTATCAGTGAAACAATTTGGACTGGTGGAGAAGGGCACCTGTGAACACAAGCAATGGGGGCCAGCACTTAACTCTCAGGTACTACATTAGTGCTCTGAGGAAGAAAAGGAAACTGCACTTGGCCAAGGGAATGAGAGAGCTGTAGAGAAAGAGGCTGTAATATATCCTACAAGGATGGACAAGTAATACTGAAAAATATGGAGCTGCTTATTTCACCTCACAGCAACAAAGAAGAAAACATTTAAACCTGATTAAAGTGGTCTATTCTTCATCGGTATTAGAATAAAGAGAAGACTGCACGTCCTGAACTTGAGATTGAAGGGAACACAATGCGTTAAATATCAAATATAAAGATAGAAAGGGTTTAGGAAAACAATCCAAAAAGCTAACAATGCACCTTTCAGAGGCATAAGTAATATATTAAAGACTCTGAAAGAACATAAATATTTGTTTGTTATGCCCCTGATACAGCCCAACAGAATAAGCCCTGACAGAACAGCATTTTTTTTTGCTGACCATCAGGTGTCCAAATTACTTCCAGTGGATTGAAGAGGAAACATTACACAGTTCTGCTAGTTGCAAGCAAAGGCTGTAATGCAGCGCCAGGTAACCAAGTCCTTCCCAGGACTGACAATATTCTTCCATCCAGCAGCATCAGGACACTGTTGTGGAGAGGCTCCGAGTCCACTCTTCATCTAAATTAGTTTTACATCAACAGTTCCTACTTTCCTGTCAACTACCCCATGATGAATTGATAATGCATTTTAATGAAGGACAGTGTGCAAGTACAATAAAAAAATATTGATGTTGCTCAGATACTTCCTGATAAAGTTTTTATTCTTTTTATTCAGTTTGGAGACTTACACAAGCCTAATGGTAAAGCTAATGCTGGATTTCCATTGCAAGAATAAATTCATGGTTCACACAGATGTTATTTCAAAATCAGAAGCTTGCTGAAGATACCGGGATATAGTGCATGTGAAAGTGTATTGCTCACGTTTGGAGGGTTTTTGCTTCGGTTATTTTTTTTAACTAACATAGCTATGATGTCAAGTCACCCACAGCTTCTCATTTTTGAGCAACTGCATCATTCTCTGAAAAAAGTGCAATAGTGCAGGTGTGCAAGTAATAAGATCTTATAAAGGAAAAATAGTCTTGCTCATAAATTAAACTGATCAAACAGCTACTTAGTCTTGTTGAATTCTGATACAAACAGGCTGTATGAGACCAAACCACCAAGGCCTATTCCACAAGGAACCCATGTAAGTCATCAAGCGAGCCATATTTCCTTTTTTAATTTAAAAAGTTTCATTCTCTAGAGGAAGAATGTAGATATGTTTTTAATATCAGTCTGACTATTACATGTATGAAGAAGGGTTTTTATTAATAACTACCAGGAAACAGGCACGCCAACCACAGATCTCTTGGCTTCACCTCACCACAGCGAAGGAAAGAGCACATCTTTCATCAAGAATGGCAATATATTCTTCCAGCTTACTATTTTACATCCTCTCTGAGGCTTTTAACCCCTGGACTGACTCCTGGACAAAGGAATCGGATGCCCAGAACGAAAGGCGCGGGGGAGCAGCAGCCATTTATCCACTCTCTGCAATACTCTGACAGTGTGAAGCGAAGCGGCCGGCGGTGCCCACCGCCGCTGGATACGGAACGGCGGCGCACGGGGAAAGGGCCTTTCCATCAGACGTCTCCAAGGATCCTGCTATTAGCAAGACTTAAGAAGGCCTTTGTCATCTCAAATATGCTCAGCTGCTCACCGCATGGCGAAGCGGTGTAAGAAGCATTTAAAGATGTGTCTGACATCATTAATCTATTTGCCCTCTGACCCGCGGAGCTGAACTGTAACTATGGCGACTAAAGCTTGACCTTACTACGCTGAGAAACTTCAAAGCTCAGTAGTATTTTGGGTCACATTGTTAAGATGAACAAAGGAATAAAGAAGAAATGTGACAGTTTCCTGGGAATTAAGGTCAGCAGGTCAATTGCCCTAAAGCTTTATTGTTATATGATAAGCAAGACTAGCTGAAATAATTTATTAGCAATTAGAATTTAAAAAAAAAAACCAACAAAATCTGGAGCTTTTGTTGTCTGAAGCAGAAAATTGGTCTCTGTAAAAGCAGTATGTAACCCATCATTGAGCAAAATTACTCAACAGCTTTCCCTCTACCATTTACAGCACAAACACTGGAAAAAACGGGCAGTAGGTATCAATTTCACATTCTCATATCAGGTTTATTGTTAATTCAAGATTTTGGGGCGTGTGAAACGTATTTATTAATGAGTTTCTGGAATTGCATCTGCTAAAATTGTCAGTGTTTTCCATCCTCCCTTTTCAAATGATTCATGAAAGTAGGTGGGAATAAGCAGCCTGAATACACTGATTTGGAACATCTGTGTAAAAGCAGCATATGTCTTAGGCTGGGAATAAATACAGTATAGGGGCTTGTCCTAACTAAATGCTATGACAAATACCAATCCAAATATTTACAGTCTATAAAATTAGGCTTACTAATACTGTTTATACAATTAGGTAGTGTGAAGCAGTGTTCACTTTACTCATGCGTCAGCAAAATTCATAGGTGTCTCCTCCATCTTATTATAGTTTCTAATTTATTCAATAAAATTATTCTACATCAGAGTTAACTAATTAAAAACATTTTTTAGGCCTAAAAGCTTTTCAAATTTTAATTATTAAAACCCATACCATGTAGGACCACAAATGTACCCTGTAACAGCAGCTAAAAAGCAGATAGATACAAAAGATCTAAGATGTGTATTGATTTATCATGTTGGGTTTTTCGAATTTCTCACATCGTTGCTGAAGAAAAACTATTGTAATGCAAAAGTGCAGCACAGACTGTGCATAACATGCCAGTTTAGCTGAGCAAATCACCCACAAAAATATAAAGTGTGTGAAGGAAAAAGCATGAAAAGGAAAGTTTGTGAAGCAGTGTCTTCTTTCACAGCGGGAAAATTAAACATAGCTCAACACAGTGTTCTGGGGAGTCTCTACAGTCAGTATACTTTATTTAATTATCTAATAGTTATGTAAGTGTATTCTAAAACAGTAGCACTTGTTCATTAATAAACACTAATGCAGAACAGAAGCACAGGGCAGGGCAGAAGGACCAGCTCAAGCCTCTTGTGGCCCGTAAAGAATACAAAAGCAAAATTCCAGTCACCCTGCAAGATACCCCTTTCTGCTTTTCTTTTTTTTTAATACTCTAGATGTGCCTGAGAAATAGAATTCTACAAAACTGGTTTTAAAAGGTCTGTAGACCGCCAGTCTGACAAAAAAGCTTGGCAAAAAGAATGCCAAAGTGGGAATGCTATCAATAAGGAATTCAAATTTTCTTTAATTCTTTTTGATTCTGAATTTACACTGTTGGTTGAAGCAATCACTGCTGCAGCTGTCTCCGTCCTGGGGAAAAAATGCTAACAGCTCTAGAAAAGCACTATAAAAGCTCTAAAGAAGGAATTCAAAACTTAGAAAATTTGTTTCAGTGTGGGCAAATGTAAATGGAAGAATGTAATTAATATACACATCCAACAGCAAGGTAGGAATGATTTACCTGCAGCCATCAAACCCCAGAATATGTGACAATTCTTATCACACAGATTACTCGTCTTGCTGAGAAAGCCCAACGCCACTGACACCAGATCACAAACTGGAACAGGTTTCAACAGCAAGGGCAGTTTGGAGGACAACTATGCAACAGTTCATATTTATACGCAGCAGACTCCTCACCTTGGAAGACAGGATGCCTTTTGAAGCTGTGCCTGTGACAGCTGTGATACCAAAAAATAGCGTCAACAATTTATTTGGGCCCCATTATACAGAAGGTCACTCTAAATGTCATAATGGCATACTGGGGTATTTTCATCTTCTCTCAACTTAATACAAACATTTAAGAGTCAAAAAGCATTTGTTCTTAACAAGCTGTCTTTTTGAAATCACTATATTTTAGCATTGTTTTAAAAACAGTTACAAACTAACAAACTTGCCAACTTACTGTGTAAACCCACAATGCTAAAACTCAGCACAGAAGAGGGGCATTCCCAGGTGCCACACTCCCATTACCCACTCATGAACAAATAATTGTTCTGGAAGTCAAAAGAGACACTGGAAAACTTCTAACACCTCAACAGTTATTACTTTCTATACAAGACAATCCCATCTGAAGTCATACATTGAAGTACTACTGAGTTGGCACAGAAATGGATTAAAGCCAGGAAATTCTAAGTTTAAGCTGACTCGCCATCCTTAGCACACTCTATTGTCCTTTATCCCTAAAATTTAATTAAACCTCAGTCCTGACCAGTTGTAATAAGTAGTACAGAAAACTGATTATCGGAATTGCTTTCCTCTGACGGTCTATTGTGCTACACTTCCTCTCTGCAAAATACAAAAGACCCTATGTACATTTTCCTTTCTCTATGAAAAGAGGGCTGAAAAAAAAATCCAGTCTGAATTTTTATTTAGTTGCCAATTGTGCTGTGGAATGAAACTAAGCATTTTCCTTTAAAAGCTGATTCAAATTCAGTACTTAATCATGCCATAGCAGAGCAAGAGCAGCAACAAATTATGTTACAATTACATTAGAAATTCTTCTACAAGATTTTGTTTTCAGTCACTTTTAATCTTTCAATAGCTGCTGTTTCTAGGACTGATATTTTTCTAACAGCATTTGTGCTACAACTAGCTGCTCTGATCAGAAATACTTTGAATGTAAGGAAAATATGTATGTGCATGTGTGTGCAGAGCACAGACAGGGAGAAAAGCAGTCACGTTTGATTATGAAAAACATTCTAGAAGCCATAAAATATTTCCTTTATTCTTCTATGTGGGTTTTTTTTGTATTCTAGAAGATTATTTACTCCTGTACTAACCAATTTGTTTTCTCTGCTGCAGATCACTGCAATATACTATTACAAAATAATGGGTTTAAAATTTTAAAATGCTATGAACTCCACTTCAAATAACAGACCCAAAACACAGGCCTCAAGTGCCTACATTAAAGCAGACTCACCACTAACTAGATGGATGACTAAGCCATCCAGAAAGAGGTAAAAGAGCTGGCAGGCCACAGGACACACAAATTGAGAGCACAGGTTTTAAAATTCCTCTTTGTCTGCAGTGCTCTCCCTCTTACCCAGGAAAAGTCAGATGACTTGAAGATATCAAATAACATCTGTTTTCTAAACAACACACTAATGCCTGCAAAATTTATAACACCCACTTTTGAAACAATACAGAAGACAGCTCAGTCTGCAAATCCAAAAACTTTAAAGCAACCTTAATTAGCAATTTCAAAAAGATGCCTATAATCCAGGCAGCATATCACTGCCATGAGATGAAATAAAAAACACATATACAAAGCTATCTGTGGTATTATAAGGATATCCAACAGAATTCAAAAGTCTTTGGGTTAAAACTATTAAACTTGTAGAGCTTCAAAGTGGAAAGGTACAACCCTTCACAGGCCAGCAACAGGTCAGTGCCTGTTACAGTGATGCCTCATCGTTCCTCTGTAAATGAGTCCTGGTTTGGCTGCCACAGCTGCCTTCATTCCCATCTACCTCTGCTTTTTGCCACAAACACAACACTGCAACGTGTTTGCTCGCCAAAATGAAAATGCAAACCCATCCCAAGTCCTCCTGGTTCTCTGGCCCAGCTTATGTGAATATGCTTTCCTAGTACACAGTATTATTGTACAGACTAGGGCACCACAGCAAAGGACAAACTGCCCATTCCCTGTGTTTCTGCACAGCATTCCCGGGCTTACAGAGTTACAGTGATGTTTACCCAGCAGTCACTCCAAAAGCAGCTAATGGTCAATGTTAATAACTTCTCTTCATCTCTAAGAAGGGAATGAACCCAAACCACCCTAGGATGAGAAGGTAGGTGGATTTCAGAGCTGGCAACATAGGATTAATAATCATAGAATCACAGAATATGCTGAGCTGGAAGGGACCCATCAGGCCCATGGAGTCCAGCTCCTGGCCCTGCCTGCACAGGACATCCCAAGAATCCCACCACGTGCCTGAGAACATCGTGCAAATGCTTTCGGAGGTCTGTCAGGTTTGGTCCTGGGACCACTCCCTGGGGAGCCTGTTCAGTGCCCAACCACCCTCTGGGTAAAAAAACCCTTCCTGATATTTAACCTAAACCTCCCCTAACTCAGCTTCATTCCATTTCCTTGAGTCACTGGTCACAAGAGTGAAGAGATCCTGCCCTGACTTTGGCAGCACCCACTGCTCAGGGACTCCGAGAGTAAGCGCTGCACATTTCAGCAATAGTTACACGAAACTGTTTCTACTTGAAACCTTAAGTAACGCAAGCACCACATTGTGAGAGCAAAGGGTTGCTACAGTCACGACAAAATGAACAGCTGCCACACAATTTGATGAAAGTGCCAGTTTCCATGCCAATACCACAATCCTTTCAATGAGGCATTTGGCCAACATATTAAAATTCTTAGACCATCGGGAAAACAACAAAGTAATTCCACAGTAACAGCCCCAGCATGTTATGGCATCTATTGTTATTAAAAATACAGTAGATGTGGAATTACAGGTTACAGAAAGAGATGAGTATTCTTTTTAGTTTCAGAATTAAAAAGCAAAGAAGAAAAATGTTTTTGTAGTAATATGACAGGCGACATAAACCGTAAGAAATTTGACAGCTGCATATGCCAAAGTCATACGTTTACTAAGAACAAGTCTGTACGAGACCTCTAAGGCAGAAGTTCACAGATGCAGTGTTGAAGTCAGTTTTGAATGGTGATGGTGGGTGGAAAACCATAACTAGCAGGCAGCAGGGCTTTGCAGTTGTTTTGCAGGCAGCTCAGAACGGTGAAGTAAATAAACAAATAAGTGAAACTGAGCCAGCAGCAATTTGTGACGTGCAGCGTGACTGGCTGTCATTCAGAGCTGGCTCATCTGCTCTTTGAGTGGATGGATTTGACTTGAAACCATTCCATGCATACATGCACAGAAAGTTTCCACGAAATCCATAAGACTAAATAGAGCCCCTCATGAGGCTTAAAACTTTTCACCTCTCTGAAAAGCATACCTGCAGTACTGTTAGAGCTGACCACAAAAGCCAACTTCAGCCACACAGTGTAGCACGCTGGACCCAACAACCAAAGTGCACTGGAAGAGGATGATTCCACAGGCACCAGCACTTGTCCAGCTCCATCATGAGCTGCATAGAAAAGCAGCACCAGAAAAACGTATTTCATTCTGGGAGGAAGTCTGCATTTTTGGCAGCTGAGCTGACTAAAGGCCTGGCCAAACACAAGCTGATGCAGAAGCAGAGACGGGGCTGCCCTCTGCGGCAGCAGCCAGGCAGATGTATTGCGCAAACCCATTTTTAGATTGCTCTTGCCTGGAGTATCGAGGACCTGAACTCAATAACCTGAATCCCTTCTGTTATGTGGTTCTACACTCCACTGTGTGCACAGAGAGCACAGAGCTGACCCAGCACAGGCTCTAAATGATTGTGGTTGAACAATCCATAGCAATCATGGCTTGCTCACTAAAGAATTTACAATTGCAATCAGAACCTCTCTACAACCCCTGGGAAAAATGATCAAGAAGAAATGAAATAGGCTTTGTTATATCCATGAACAATAACGTAACATAACATCAACTAGAAATAAAGACAAATACTAGGCAGGCTAACAACAAATGGAGTTTTCATTTCACACTGGGGCTATTTTTAGATGCATTCATATTTAAATATGAAGGTAATTTCCCAGTGCAGCTGTTAACAGCTCTTCCTGAGCTCCTCTTGGAGTTTGGGTGTTGCATCTGCTGATATTTGCAAGGCAAACTTCTGGTTTCAGAAGAACTTTAGAACTACAAAAGCAGATGTTTCAAGCATCACCTTCAAAAATCATACTTTGCATCTCAGGGGGTACTATGGTCAATTTTATTTGTGAAAGGTTTGAGGTTTTATGTACAAAACTATGTTGCTATTATAACAAGCATCCTGCATGGTTTGTAATCTGCCTAAAGACACGCTGAGGTACATAGCAGGTGAACAAAACCTATAAATGATGTCCTAGTTTGGGCTGCTAATGGTTTGAGAAATGCATAATTTTAAAGAATTGTTGCTAAGGTCAAGAACTACTCCAGTTTTAATGAGGGACTCTGCCTGCTTCTCTTATTCAAATGAAGTTTGTTTTTTTTTTTTGTCAATAAGTGGTAATTAAATAGTTCTCACACATTCTACTGTATCTGAAAGCCTGCTTATGTGGAGAGAGATACAGTAATGCTTTAATTAGGACTACAGACATACCATATTTGATTCAGATCATAGGTCCAGCTAGCCCTGTCAATACCACCACCACACAGTTTTTGCTTTCACAGCAATGTGCAAAGCTGAGTTTTGCACCTCCACGTTTTGTCAAAATACCTGAAGATTACAAATGCATTTAAATTCTGGGTTTTAAAACCCATCTACAGTACCAAGCAAAGAAATGAAAAGCCCAGCAATTCAAGAGTGTATACCGCTCTCTATCCCATGGCATCACCTACACTGTAATGACTGCTACAGGCTTTGCACTTAACCTGCTGTCCTGGCAGAGCTAGGCCTGCCTTTGACCTTTTTTACAGCTCCTCCCAAAAGGGAATAGAGACAAGCCTCTGGCATCAATGCCACAAACCTTCAGTGAAGAGCAGTGGGGTTTAGGGTGGAGAAGCAGGTGGAAGAGTGATGGTGAAGCAGCTTTGAAAATCTTTTTCCCCACCAACGAATTGGATACAAAGCTACTACAGTGTAGACCACTCTTAGGGGAGACTAAAACATGCTCAGCTGTGTATGTGAAAGGCAGGAGTTTGGTTTTCTTACTTCTAAGGTGAGAGGAGAAACAAGAAACTCAAAGAGTCAGACTCTGTTCTTCGCTAGCAAAGCTGCTTTTGTCACCTTCTCAGACAAGTCAACTCTCTTACGTGCTGCACATCACGCACAGCTACATCCATCCCGAGGTCAGGCAAAATGCCTTTGTTTTCCTGAGTCACAGAGCTGAAGGTCTCTTATGGGTTCCTACAGGTTACTTCTCTTTAGGACTCCCAACACTTCTCCCAAGGCCTTGGGATTGGCAGCAGCAATTAGTGTGTGTTCGTCAAAGGCCAGAGAACAAAACGTTTGAGGAAGAAGATTAAAGATGGATTAAGGAAGGGAGAAAAAAAAAAAAAGTATATAACACTGCTCCAGATACGAAGCTTAAAATGAATTTCAGATCCTGATTCCCATGAAAATTCAGCCTCTTAGCACTTCAAGGTACTTCATCCTCAGTAGCAGCAAGTCACATCCACTGAATAATGTATGTCCATCACCTGCGCAAAGTAATTCCCAGGTCTCAGGCCTTCTCCTCACTTCCCTGCTTACCAGCAAGTTCTGGGCAGACACCTGGTGGGGGAGAGCTTCTCTCACCCCTCAGTGTCCCTAGTCATTCTAGGTGTTGGAACTAGGTGAAAACTGAAAAGGGATCGCTCTAGGAATACCTGAGGAAATATATACCTGGGAAACCCTCCAACTTGAATGTGCATCTGAGATTCAAAGGAAATAGGATGCCTCTGCTGAGTACGCCAATGCTTTAGGAATGAGATCTCCTTTGCATTTGAGGTAAATTCTAAACAAAATTTCATGGGTAACAAGTAAAATCACTATTAATAATGTACTACAAGGAAAGGAAATGTGAAAGAACACACACATACGCCTTACAACCATCTTTTTTTTCTGTTTAGCTTCAAGGATCTTTCCACGGCACATTCAGCCAGCAGATGCTGAAAACACGCCAGCGCCCACACCAATTCACACAGATGGTGCTGGTGGGGTTCACTCTTGTACAAAAGTTACTCGTTTTCTCAACTAAGAAAAAGTTTCTGCATGTGTATCCTTTTCCTGAGTCAGAATTTCATCAAATGTAACTACATTTCTCATGGCCAGGGAAATTTCAAAATTCCTGTTAACTCACTTTTAATGACCATATCAACGCATAACTTTCTACCAACCCCATTAACTGCTGTTGTGCAAAGCCATTCCTGAAACACCCTCTCTTGCTGAACAGAAGCAGACAGAATAATAACCCCTGCTCGCAACTAAATAAATCTGTTCAGACAATGTAAACTTAGTCCTTCCTGAGAATAAACACTTTTGAGTTATTCATATATTCAACACTGGCACAGTCTTTCGTAATTTCAAACCCAGGTATTACACAAGCAAATCAGCAAATGCACAGACTCCGGCTCATTGCTAGATGTTAACACAGACTAGACACAAACAACTAGGGTGGTGCATTTGGCCAAAACAGTGTGTTAATGCTTTGATTTGCCTGAAAAGCAGGGGGTGTACATTTTTGTAGAGATTACAGATCACCACCTAATGCCTTCAGCACCACTGTATCCCCATACACTTGCTTTGAGCTTACAAAGAATGCTAAATATTCAAATTGGGGAACTCATACATTATACAGCTGCAGAAAACTTGGCCACTGTAATTTTACCCTAAGTGAAACTGCTCAACTAATAGGAGGAGGAAAGAAAATAGGAAACTATCTAACATGCAAAAGGAGACAAAGAAGGACAATGAGGGAGAGAAACGAGTTCAGCAGAAACAGCTTCTCCCGGCATAAGAGCAATGCACAAAAAGCTGGAATGCGAATGTTTCCATGTGGGTTGATGTGTGGAGAAACAACTATTGGGCACTGCAGGAGAAGGAGAGGAGGTTGGTAAGAGGCAGGGCGTATACAGAAATCCTAGCAGAGGGAGGCTGAGGACAGTGAGAGGAAAGACAAAGGTGGAAAATCCTCTGGGGCTATCAGGAAGTAAAAACAAAGAGAAAGGATCAGAAGAACTATTTTCGTAGCCTGAAAATAAACTTGAGAGAAAGCATGTGATTTTCAAGCTTTCAGAATAAACCTATGAAGAACTTAGATTTATGAAAACTGCATAAGAAAATATAACAAGAAACATTAATTTTGCCCAACTGATTGTCTGATGAGTATCTAAACAGGCAACAGCAGGAGCAGCAATGAGCTCCAACATTAACAGGGAAAACAGGAACATGGACAGAAAGGAGTCACACACCCCAAGCCCCTTCTTAGCAAGTCCCAAATCACCCCTGCCTTGCATATATCTCTATCCTCGAAGGCTGGCTCTGGGCAACTGTTGCATAAGCAGCAAATAAAGCTCCGAGAAAGAGCCCAAGGCCAAAATTGCACCAGATTTTTTTATGCCATTTCAGAAAGTTTCAGATTGTTTTTTGGATTTTTTTTTTTTTTTAATGTATTTCTGTACTACTGGAACCCTTTTCATGGAGGCAGGTATAAAAATGCATTTACCACTTTGTTCAGCTCAGTATAGGCCTCATCCATAAAAACGTGAATTTGCAAATGCAGAACTACCCTGAGGGCAGAACAGCAGGCTTTTTCCTTCACAGGATTCTTCCTCACACACACTAGACATTACTAACAATCTCAGTTAAGGTTTTCAAGGTTGTTTTGGAGGAACACTATTTTTCCTCCCTTTAACACACTTTCAAAGGTACATCAAGCAAAAGGAAAGTCTATTCTGTTCTGACAGCATCGCTTACTTTGTCAAGTAAGCAAGGAAAAACTCCATGTTCTTCATAGCTGTGAAAAAGTTAGCACTGTTTCTCCTAAAAATGTTGTCATGGTGGCTTCATGGTTTGACATCTACCAAATAGAGGAAATTGCCTTTTAAATACAAATATCAACTTTAAGCATTAGGAGCAAACTCTCCTCTCTGGTATGGACTCAGCTTTCTTTACCCATTGCAGTATGTCCTGTAAATAATAAAAAACAAATACCTTACTCAAAGGCTTTGCAATTTCAAGTACCCTATTAAGTTACTTAATTTTGCTATCCAGAGCACATGATCTCACAAGCAAAGCTGTTTATTTGCCTTAGGGAAAATACAGATGTGATTACATCACGGGTGTTTCTGAGTTGACAGGGCTTTTCCCTGGGGCAGTTTAGGAGAGCTGGAAAGAAGAACAGGGAGAAAGCATGGAGAGAAGAGGGAGGAATGGCAGAAAATACAGGTGCAGCGGTCTAACCTCCTGGCCTTTACAAAGAGACAAAATAACCACAATTACAACTACTATCTCTAACATTCCTCTGACAGGGGAAATGAAAGAAGCATACTTGAGCCCACCTAATTTTAAACAAGTATTTACTTTTAGACTCTTCATACCTTTTTAGCCCTGCTGTGGACTGTCTTGCATGATTACATTCCCATTTCTGTTGCATTTGATATAGAGCTGCTGCACCAACTCAGACAAGGTACTCTATGTACACATACAGTGCTGAAAGCTGAATTTGACAGGCATTTATATTTGGAAGGAATATATCCAAAACTGGATTCTACTTCTGAAATGGTTCAGATCATTTAAAGACTTAAGACTAATACGAAATGCAATATGTATTTGTGGAGAAACTCTACTAAGTGAATATCAGGAAACTCTACAGAACATGTATCATACTGAAGTTCATATATCATAGTGTCCTCTTTCCTTACATGTCTCTACAAATCAGCCTATGCCTAACCTGGATTTGGGACAGCTTGCTTTGGAAAAATCAATATAACCTCATAAAAGCCTAAAGCTAAAACCCACTAACATTCATTTCAGCTTATTCCATTGAATATCAAACTATTACTCTCGGCTTTATCTGACAGAAATCTGTCCTTGAGACACTCAACGAAGCAAGGGTTCAGTTTTGATTCTTGAAGGCAGCCAGTCCTCTCCTTCTTCACCGAGGATGAGTGATCTCAGATTCAATTTCACTTCCCAGTCAAGGTGTTTGGTTTCTCAACATTTCATAAATGTCTTTCTCAGAAATGTATATGACTGGAACCTGATCTACAGCAGGACAAAGTATATCTAAAAAGCCTGTCAAGTCACAGAGAGAGTCATTCAGGTCAACCCTTGGCTGAGGGAGTTCCCAGAACTTCAATTCTTATCACACCATCAGGATGCTCAAGAAAAAAAAAAAAAACTAGCACCAGTATTACCATGTTGACCTAATAGCACCTAACAAGAGTGTGATACCAACTTGCAGTAAAATTCTGTGAAACGCATTATGTAGTGTGAGTACCCTGAATTTCCCACCCGACACCTTTTAAACCCTCTCAGCCCATGAAGCGTTAACAAGATTACCATGTCTTTCGCAAGGTAATTTCCCTGTAGGTCTGACAAGGACTTTAATCTCAGTGTCATGAGCATTAATTAATTCTATAAACAAAATACAGGTAAAACACTATTTTACCTTAGAAATTCAATTAAAATCTCTCATTATATTCCTAGGCTTTGGCATATCTGTGTTAAATATTCATATTTTTATTCCCAACATATGAGTAACCCCATCCTTATTAACAAAACTTCTCCATTCTCCTGGAATTGAAGACACCTTGAATTTCTACATTTTAAGAAAAAGTTGGAGAACGTGGTCAAAATCTCCATGTACAACAGTTTTTTTGTGGACAGTATTTTAAAGGCTACCCACGTTCTTAAGAAGTATATTTATGGAGTTTACATAAAAGAATACAGTCAAAAATCTGCTTGCAACAGCACATTAAAGACCTTTCAATGCTCCAGAGCAGCTGTGACCTGGTAAAATCTAATTATTTTTCACATGCCCTTTGGAATTCTCTAGGAATATGTACTGTAATTTCTAACCAGTGCCATAAGCACTGGGCCAGCCTTGGAATTAAGCTGAGAGATAGCTGGATGAGTACCATATACATCTTTTATGAGAATCCCACAGATCTGTGTTAAGGCTTAGCAACACGGCACAGCAACATAACCCTTGAATCTGTTAACTAATACAGCTAAGTCAGGCATGAGAAATACCAAATACACAACATTTTTGAAAAATACTACTATAATCTTAAAAGAATCTCACTGTAAAAAAAAAAATCAACAGGATAGCTGCAGCATTTCCAAAGTCTTGGCATTTCCACAGCCCAGTATTCTGTCCCACACGATGAGACACGGGCATGCTGCAGTACCAGATGTATCGCTGTTTGTATAATACATGCACATATGTATCCATATGCCTATACCGTGCTAGATGTACATTAAGATGTATATGCAATATAGTTGATTATTCTGAGCTGGTTAGGGCACAGCTCACTGCCAGGACTATCAATACAGACAATTGCACCTTAACCTGAAGTCAATTTATTATTAGATTTTACTCTCTTCAGGGAAAGATTAGAATTGAAGTGACAGCGAAAAAATCTTTTTCCCTCATTACCAAGGAAAATCAATCCAGATTTTTTTTTTAATTAGTAGAATAAATACAGCATGTATATAATATTTCATACATCTAAATATCAAATACATCGAGTAGTCAAAAATTTATTACAATTCCTCTTGAGAAAGCATGATGTTTGACACTTTTTAGTTTGTCTACTTTTGTTTTTGACAAAAGATAACAGTGGTTGAAGTATTCAAACTTTACACAGAATGTGCACCTAATGTTGCAGTTTCCATAAGATTTACAGAAGTCAAGACTTCTTTGAAATTAATGGAGCTTGGTCTTGTAGCCTTCTGATAACTGCAAAAAGTGCAACTGGAGGATAACTAGGATCAGCAGAGAGAGTTTTTGGGAGCCCGCCTTCCCCGAGACATTGGCTCTGTGCTGGGGAACATGCTGGTCAAACCCTGCATGAGGTCGCCAGGATCACTTGTGCACGGCTAATGACAAGATTAAGATGCTCATGAAGGCAGCAGCTGTCTGCTGGGGAATAAAAACCATTTGATGGAAAATTTAAAAAAAAAAAAAAATAGAAACATAAACCACATCTGCCTAAACCAACACTACTTGTGTGCTTGCAAGCTATTGTTAAAGCTATGAAAAAACACCTGGGGAAGATGTTTTTTAGTTTGCCATTTAACTACCATAAATTTTTGGTAGTATTTGAAGAGCAGAAACTTTAGGAAAAATCCCTAAGGACTGCAGCCTGGCCAGGCCACAGTGCCCCTCAATGTCAGTCCTGCTGGGCTGATAAGGTATCTTGCAGAGAGCGCCCGTCCCGGGCGGAGCAGGAACCAGGCAGTTCGTATCTACTCGATGATTCCAAAAGGAATCACCTCGGGAAAACCCTCCAATCCTCCGAAGCTGCCTAGCTTGCAACGCCTTACACGAAGTGCCACAGCCAGAGCGATGCCAGGGGAGTGACGGCGCTCACACCCATGCGGCGACAGGAACTGAAAAAATGTATTAATTTATGTTTTAGATAGGTTTTTTTAAGAGCCTTCGCGAAACTCGCGGCCTGTCCTGGTCCTTGGACGCAAAACCAGGGAATCGGCATCACCTGCCCAGCCCAAAACCCGGCACTAGGGGAAGAACCGGGAGATGAAGGGGAGCCAGCCCGCTCCCGGCACGGCCACCAGCGGCACCACCGCTCCTCTGCCCCGGAAAGAAGGGTAAATAAATAATGTGAACGCCTCCCGTGCGGGGCAGGGCGCCACGTCCGCCCCTCGCCCCTGCCTGGCGGGGCCCCGCCGCCGCCTGCTGCGCCCCCCAGCGGCGGCCCCGCGCCACGCCCCGGGCCGGGCC